>OX457002.1:535218-1135218 GCA_949752705.1 Callimorpha dominula
ACACGCTGAAAATGGCGTCAAAAATGTCGAAATACTGAAATTCCAACGACGTAAGAGTTTTTAAGATTGCTATTACTAAGACATATGCATACTAATATCTTACAGAGGTGAATATTACACAAATAAATTAACTTTAAGACGCCCCCTGGGGGTTTCGTAAACACGAATGGTACCATTTCTATGATCTGTTTATATGTATCGCGGATACCATCGTCTCGCGCACAAAGTGCCGGATATTGCTAACTCTGCCGGCGACTCGGATCAGTTAAATATAAAAAAACTACCTTCTAGGTCAGAAATATGGGCTGATTTTATTAAGACAGTTTAGATGTAGATACTACTGTAGATACTACATTTTAAGTTTTACTTACTTAGTTCTATACACAATCAAGGCGTCAAACAAACATGGCATCGATGCTATAAGCAGTCGCAAATTAAGCCGTGTCTTATTGAAGTTCCTATGAGGATTGGTGACCCAATAGGTCAGTCACCAAAGCTCCAGTAGGAATATAATGTTATGTGAATATGGAAAGTATGCAAAATGCAATCATCTATAAAATCCAGATGCTAATCATTTTCCGTGGCCTACCACGATATTGTCAAACTTCACATGACTAATCATATACTTACTGTACGTCTATAATTCTGCTCCGTCTATTATCATATTATCAGCAAAAAATGCAACTGGAATTTATACATATTAATTAGTATTAAATACAGTTTTCTTTTTTTATCATAAATGTAATGAGAACAGAGCTAGTTTTATTCGACAGAAATATCTTGTAACGAGTTAACCACCTTACAAAGAAACTACTTATAAACTTGTAAGTAAAACATGTATAATATATGAATTTTCATAACATTTCTATATTTTTACTAGGGTGTTACTGTAATGTGTAATATTCTCGAAACGACAATACTTGGTGGCACCTGTTTTCTAACTATGTACTTGTAAGATTTTTAGTACGACCTAATACTTTGTAGAGGTAATACAAACTGTGCAAAATGATTAGCCGAGCTTAGATCACTTGTAGTATAAATATTTGACCGAATTTTGAAATTTTTCTCAAAGAACCTTGAGGATGTATTAAAACATATATATTATCACGACAAAGTACAATTGGTCATCGAAAAAAGATATAGTAAAGACGATTGATTTAGAGATAATGTTTTCTTAGGTAATTAATTTTAAATTGATTGAAGAGAGTTATTTTATATCGGTCGGGAATAGTATTTTTTTTTTGGATGAAATGTCTTTATGAAGCGTTTCTCTCTACCCTTGACAACATATATGCAAAATTTCATATAACAGACAGACAAAGAGATAGATAGACATGCATAGTTATTTTAGCCTTTATAACATTAGTATAGATAATGAAGTTGCACTCACGTGCGTATTTGATAAGGACGTTTCAGACCTCACAGGCAGTCGAGCTCAAAACTTGCACGTGAGTAGGTACAGCCGTATATCTTTAATAAATATGTATACCATTCACGAAAAGTTTTTTACATTTTTTAAGAATATAGTACGTGGGTGTCCTTTTACAAAGCACGTTCAACAGAAAACCACTTTAAATTTGTTGTTGTGAACATTGGATACTACTGATCCAATTTAGATCATATTTAGTGCAATACAAAAGAATTGTTGGACAAAGCGGTGTAATATTTTCAAACTGTGTTTATTCAGAAATATGAGGGACGTATCTTTAAGTTATTGCTACTGTTTCGACTATAACCTATGACTACGGATAGGGCTTACGTACCTATGTTTTCTACTATCTTTACGAAACTGATTAAACTCCTGACAGGCTGCAATAAACTCAAACAAAATATTCTTGTATTTTTATTTTATAAAGGTTAAATCTTCACTTTTTATTAGTGGCCAACGTAAAAGTATAATAATTCCATAAGTGAGCTTATAATAGTTCAACACAGTTTTTACATCCAGTGGTTAACATCAGAACAATATTTTGCGTTATTTCAAGCTTTTTCTGAGCATTTTTTTCTCGTCATCTTATTTGAAAGTTAAATTAATAGCAATTTATGTTAATTACTTTCAAATTTCGTTTGAAGATTTTCGTTGACAATTTTTCATCGTTTCAAGATATATTTTTAATCACTTTTTTAGCTATCTGAAATGAGGGAAAAGCTGCATTTAACATTTAATAACGGAACATAGACTACCGAAACTCATTAATTTGAAGACGAAATCACTACGGAAAAAGTTTTCAGATGTCAGAAATTGTGAAAAATTTAATTTGAATTTCAAATTTTATGAATGTGTAATGTCAAAATACGTTGATTTCTGTGCTGATAACGAAGCCGCTGCCATCTTCTAATAATAATTGATTTTAATATTACGTTAAAAGATTAAAGATGTCAAAATGGATCGTAGACAGGTTGACGTATAGAATTAGAAGCGGAAATTCTGCTTGTGAGCCCTATTTACTTAATATGAGATTGATATAGGAATTTCTTGTAAAAGAATTTAAATGAGTACAACAATATACTGAACAAAATATTAACCTGGTGTCCTAGCCAGGCAACCTAGGAGCCAGTGTTAGAGACATCAGCCCTCAGTTCCCAGAGAGGATTAATTATATGAGTGTTAAGACATTAGAAAGTTATTTAATTAGCAGAGAGATATTTAATTATATGTTTTTTAAATATCTGTTTTGGAGATGTGTGTAATGGAATTATTGTATTTTAGGAGTACAAACGCCGGTTTGCCATTATAATGATATTGCTTTGTGTTTAATTGACTATGAATACTTTTGAATCCACTCTTCAGAAATAAATGGTTATTTTGATAAATTACTTATAATTTAAGCTTAAGGTCTTATGAAAACTGAAAAAAAAAAACAATTGCAACATTTATAGGATTTTGATATTTTCTCTTTTCTCCTTTTGACTGACCTGTTGGTCTAGTGGTTAGTGATCCTGATTGCTAAGCCAGAGGTCGTGGGTTCGATTCCCACCCAGGACAAATAATTGTGTGATGATGATGATTATTTGTTCTGTGTCTGAGTGTAATTTATCTATAATATGTATGTATTTAGAAATATATAAGTATGTTTATCAGTCTGGCTAACATAGTACAGGCTCTGCCTAGTTTGGGGTCAGACGGCTGTGTGTAAGATGTGTCAAATTATTATTATTTGCATACTACTAAGGAATAGTATTATTCGCAATGTCTAAAGTAGTGTTTTTTTTTGTTTCAGCTACATAGTACTTGTCACAAAAGTTGTTAAATTTAGTTTCGTCTAATTATTCAATCTTCTAGGCTTAAACGTAATAATAATTAAAAAAATAACAAAATTATATATTAAAAACATAGTAGTTGATGATGTAATATTCGAAATATAGACAAATACTTGTACATATAGATATATATATAAATAAATATTAACCTACAGAAAATATATTTAGTTTATAACTAAATATATTTAGTTTATAACTAAATATATTTAGTTTATAACTAAATATATTTAGTTTATAACTAAATATATTTAAGAATTTGCTTAGCTCTGCTATTTTCTAAACTTACATGTAGATAGCATGCAAGCGATCAAGAGTGTTGCAATTGAAAGCTGATTATAATGTTGATGAAATTCATTTATTTCTCTGAAATATAATGAGATTGTTAACTCCGCTGTGGATTCAATTAGTGTAATGAACTAAGAGTTATAATGAATGGACAATACCTGGTGTAGGAATGTACTTTTGGATAGAATAGATAGAAGATAGAATATTCTTTATTATACACCACTAATGTAGTTGAAACAAATAATCATCTTACTAATCAGAGTACAATAAAATTTATCTCTATCAGACAACCTACGGATGGAGATAATTACAAAATTATTTATTAAAAACATACCTAGTATTTGATTACGTACTATTCGAGATATAGACAAATACTTATACAGTAGTTTAGTAAAGATAATATGGTATCATAGATAGCAATTTAGATTAAGATCTAAATTGCTATCTATGATACCATATTATCTTTATTTTATCCATATTTAAACTAAGGTTTTGGAACAGTATAGTATAAATAACTTAACAGTGACAGATATGTTGCTTGACCAATTTTTTAAAGGCCGTAAGGGTTTCAGCTTCCACAGACGAACAGGGTTCTTCCTGTTCGTCTGTGGAATTTGGATTAATTTTTTTTTAGATACTTTGTGTTATTTCTCTAGTAGCTCCTATACTTTAGTTTAGTAACAAGAATAATTGAAAGACTTGAATTTTTAATAACGTTTATTTTAAGTTCGATCTTTTATTTTTCTTGAGTTAGTACATAAATTCTTTTTCCTACTCTTGCGTAAATTTTCCTGATACTGTAAGTCTACAAGACTGTTTGTACATCTTGTGTAGATATTTTCCTGACATAAATAACATTGTTGTAATATATGCAACCATGATTTACTGCTATTTTCTTGCGAAGATGTCCGGGTTGACTTCGCGTCAGAATATTTACACTGCTCATGTGAATGACGTCACCCTAGCCCGGCACTCATCTATCATAATGCAACCCTCTTATTATTCCGTTAAAAAAATTCAAAGAAAAACAAAAGAGGCGATGTATATGCAAACACAAACACGTACGAACGCTTTAGTAGGGTAATGAAGCTATAATTCTTTCTCTTCTATGTACTCGTATCACAACTTACACACATAAATATCTGTCTGGGGTAGGGGTCGTGTAAATCATACAATTCAAATATTCCTATTAATGATTCAATCCACAACACTAAATGTTGGCCGGTAAGATACCACTATTTAACCGCTGGTTAACCGCTGTTTCTGTCTCATGCACGGTAGATAATGGTACTTTTTAATTAAAACAGTAACTCAAAACATCCCACTTTTGTGAATCCTATCCCAGAAAATGTAAATGTACTTATTTGTGACTACTACTTTCGTTAACTTGTTTTATGTCAGTTGCGAATATTAATATTATATATTAACATTATTATAATATTGGTAAAACCCTTGCTGCAATTAGCAAGGCTTTATTGGGGCCATAATAATGTTAAATCGCTTTTAATTTTATCAAACACATTTTGTTAGCAACCAATAAGAAATAATAACTGACAAGAAATTTTGGCTTAATCAATTTCTATCTAGTTTTATAGTTCGATAGCCGGGATCGTTTATTTTGATAACCACCTAGTTCCCTGCTTACCCTGTTATGGAAACAAGGAGAAGCGGAACACATGGAGATAATGGGATTTCACATCCGAGAGAACATCGTTCACAATTACCCCACAGGGATATGTAACGCTGTGAAAATAATTTGACAATGTATGTTGGACGTTTTATTCTGATGCGATGTTAGTAAATTACAACGAACGAGGTTTTTATCTGTTAACCTTGTTACTCTGTTAGGAGAATTTAAAAGAATCATCTTACACCTTTTTTATATGGCAAATAAAGAGGTCTTAAAACGAATGTCTACCAGTTATTATAAAGTCTCGCAACACCAGGAGCATCACTCGTGGTCGCACAGAAATCCAATGACAATATTGATATTTTTGATTTTAGGATCAAAATTACAGTATGTAATAAAGATATAAGGTTTGTCTTCCTTTTGTCGAAGTTCTCTGATGCTTGGCTATTTTTATTGTTGTACAAGTTCACAAACTGAGGGTGACTGATAGTTTCTGCTCTTACCTTAATATTTGCAAGCCGTAACTATTCTGAAAATATTAAATAACTCCTTACTATCCCGGACATTCGTAAGGAAATAAGACAATAATATCATATCATATTATCTATTATCTTTTCTTAGACAAACTGTAGGCCATTACGTCAAGCTTGGAGACAAATTACTGTAATTAGTAGATCGGTAATCTTGAAGGATTGCTGACTTGCTGCCGATCTTGATACCACTAATCTCATTTGAGTAAGATAAATTCTCTGCCAATCTTTTGAACGTAAGCCATAGCAGGATCGCTTTGAGAAATTTGTATGATTTTGTGTCTGTGTTTGTGCACATTGTTCAATATAGCAACAAATTATTTTAGTTCAAATTTAAAAGTAGCAATTTATATGGCATTTGAATCGTTTGTTTCTGTAAAGTAAATTACGTTTTTGCTTTAATAAGATTTTTGACAGGCCTCGACAGCTTGGTTGAAGATGTCTTTGAATATAATATTCCACCAACATAAAGAAAGTGCTCCTATAAACAGGTTATCTAAGTGACGTCTACGAAAGGTAGATGCTGAATTATGTATCGTAAATAAACTGTAATCGTTTGGTACATAACTTCTTATTCTTGAAGCTAGAGAAAGAAATGAAAATATCAATATCTAAAATATAATGTATTCACGAAAGCACAAGCGAGGTCCCTTTTAGCTACAAAAATATATACATGTATATAATATCGGTGAATTGGTTTACGAACAATTTGAGTCGCTTTTGAGAAGAGTCGACGACGCGCCGCAACCGATGGAGCGGCAAATAACATAAATATTGTGTTTCAGATAACCGCTGACTTGTATTAGTTGCACAAATTTATACGTAACAAATTTCGTATATTTTTTTAAGGTACCATCTTTTCAATTGAATTCAAAAGTTTTATGTTGTATATTGATTACCGTACGCAGCATAAATAGATTTTTACTGGCCAGTTTGCAATATGAATTATTTCCTTTATGCAAGACACTACTTTTTTCCAAATATAAAGACCCGAAGACTGAAGTTCTCACTGTGAAATATTGAGATCTTCTAAAGAATTATCCTGTGAGCTAAGATCTAATCAAATTTCAAAGAAGTTTCTTAGTTTCAGTCTGTTGGTTTGATTTATTTATACCTCATTGACTATACCTGAATTACGAGAAAGGTAAGTAATTATATTTATTATTAAGATGGATGTGTTTCTGTTTTTAGTTCCGTTAAAAGACAGCTGTCATATTGTTGCCTTATGCAACGGATCGGAATAAGCTGGAGCGACTCCACGGAAGGAATGATGGCCCCTAAAAGCTCATTCATGTTCTGCATGACAACCCTCCAGAAAATCCAACAATGAACGCAGCCTACGCATCCGAAAGTCTGGCTTACAGGGTTATAGTGGAAAGTTTATTTCCATCTATAACAACACCAATAAAAATTGAGATATGTCTTAACCATTACGAGAAAGAACATCTTGAAACTCTTAAATGATCAAAGCATATAACTGGCTTGAAGTCTCATGATATATCCCCATAAACACTCAGTATAATCACTTATTACTGAAAATATCTGGGTTGCTAATTATTTGTTTTTAAAAGTTGTCGTTTAGTTATTCTTAATAACTTGAAATACAATAAATAAATACATGCTGTTTCCAATTTCGTTTATCCCCTAACCTTTTACTGTACTTTTACACAAATACGTGAGATATTTTAGTAAAAGCCCTAAACATGTCAAACATGCCGATCCGTTGAAAAATGTGGCCTGAAATTTACATTTGAATGATCACTGGTCCTCAGTTTCACAGTCTGTAAAACCGAATGATATCAACTGAAATTCCCTGAGAGTTTTTTGGCGTCTGATTTCGCGAAATGCAGTTTCGATATCCGTTTAGACTTTTTTAATATTTTGATGTTAACAGTAATGAAAACAAATGTGTATTTAGGTCGATCGACGTTTCCCTAAAATTACTTCGGCTGCGTTAACACTGAAAGCAACCCATTGCATTTGTATGGTGCACTTTTTTCTTATATTTTTATTCTAATTTTAAGAGAGATGGTATTCACCGTCTTGCTTATTCTCTTAAATTTGTTGTTATTTGAATTCAATATAAAATAAAATCTCTACTTCTAAACATGTTAACACACATTCAAATTGAAATACATAAGAGCTTTAAGTATTTTCAGCACTTAACTCAAAAGGCGTAAAACAAAAAAGGAATCAGAAATACATGGAATAGCGGGCATCTACCAAATCCTTCCCTCGAATTTGATGCGTAAAATCAAAAATATCTATATTTTAGTTGAAAATCCGATGCACACACTGACGCGACGCGGACGCCCCGCCCGAGTGCAACCATGCACTCGTATCGGATATGCTCACTGCAACGTGCCCGGACAATATAACAATTCGTTTGTAAACTGATGTTTTGTTTCGACGCAACACCCGCTTATGGCGACAATGGCGGCAATTGACTATTAGTAATGACCAGGGTATAGACTAAATTTTTATTTAAATATCGCAATGGCACAGAATAGTTATACTTAGCCTATGTCACTTGAAATCCTTATAAACGTAAGTCTATTTCGTTTCTTCTTTTATTAGTTAAGATAACTTCTGATTATGTTGATATGTAGGTGGTGCAGTACAGTGCTGTGTAGACCAGCGCAAATTTTATGATGTATAAACGAATATGGATCGTGCTGTATACTGCACTGCTCTGACCTACGCTTAATTTTGCACGATGTATTATAGAAGTTTGGATATTAGTGTGGTCCACATTCCCTTTGACACAGACACAAAATTATGTACCAGGTATGGAATCCTCACCATAATAAATACACGGGCAGAATAGAGCGTATTTAGAAAAGCTTTTTACGATTCCTCCAATACAAAACACGTGAATACTAATTCTGGATACTTTTTGAGTTGTAAAAAATTCCATGTACTCCTGTTGTATGAACTTAGACGTACCTATCGCAGACTCGGTATATATTTAAAAAATAGCCAATGGTATTATTGACTGTCCGGAGTTGCTAGGTACCTTAGAGAACTGAAAACAAGGCACATCTTGTTCTAGAAAACTGACTTATATACCGCGTGTAGGAACCACATATAGACAAAATAGATTTAGATATGATTCGTGTATCAGGCCACTCAGAAAGTTTTGTGAAAAAGAATTTGATATATATACAGATTATACTTGTTTAAAAAAAAAACACATGATTTACAATAAAAAAAAGGGGGAGGGCCTCCGGCTCACTCACTCACTCGGCAAAAAATCATGCAAAGATTGCTTCACTGCCAGTTTGCTATGAGGCCGTGGTATCACTCCGGTCGAGCCGGCCCATACTTGCCGTAACATGGCTATCCCACGAATTATTGTCTCGCTAAAAAATGCATCTATCATTTTACGAATTTAAATATGACCTAAACCAGTCTCGAGAGCCTTCCTGGACAGCACACCGGTCTAATTTCTGTCATCCTTTTTACAGCCGTGACTAAGAAGCGTGTGACTTTTTTTTATTCAGTAAAATAAAAAATCTCTTAAAGGGATACAATTTTTTTCACTGAAAAATGCGCTAGCTTAGCATTTGGCGCATTTGAAAAATGCGCTAGCTTAGCATTTGGCGCATTTGAAAAAATTGGTATAGATGCATTAAACTTGGTATAAACATTTGATTAGTTTATTTATATAATCGCATGGTGCGCGCATTACGTCTACATCGCAAATATGAAGGTGCTTTTCCACAGTAAATTAACATTCAGTAACTTGGAAGGTATTCATGTTTAAGGTCTTTTATTAAATATTTCTTTTATATAATCCTATCAAGAAAAATAGGTCACTATAGCTTCAGGTTAAAGGAAGGCATAGTAATATGAATAAAGTATGGGAACTATAAAGTGGTTCTTAGAATATTTGATACAACGGTCAGGTCGTAGCTTCTCAAATGAAAGTTAAGAGCTTCTATTTAACTCACGTAGGCCAATGTAAGCTTTTAGCGTTACAGGTTTGGTAGTAATCACAAAGTGACTTCCTCGAAACAGTCAATAAATATTTGGACGCTGTAATAACCAAAAACTAAAACTACTAAACAAAACTAAAACTACTTTTTCTGTCTGCAGAAATGTGTTCCCAGAAAGCGATATGGAACATTTAGGAATATATGTGAACAAATTCAACGAAAAAGTGCTAAATAACATTGTTAGCTCAGTTTCCATTTTGGAAAATCGCATCAAAGCGCGTTCTGGGACCTTCATTAATACTTGTAACACACCGCATAAAAATATTCTACGTGTAGGTAATAAGAGGCACATACGAAAAATTTTGAAGGGAATTAATTAAACCTAATATTTCTCTGAGCAATTTTTCCTTTTACACTCCTTGATTAACACAGGGGTTTTATATTTTTTCATTTATTTTAATCAAAACCAAACTGAAAAAGGTTTGTAAAATCTTTATAGTACACAACAATACGATTACACCAAAACAAAGGGCAGTTTTAAAAGTTAACCGATTATTAGGTCTACTTCGACGTACAAAGAATGTGCTATGTGTTTCCCAAATCATAGAAAAGGTTACATTTAATCAAAGAATACAAATCCTTTATAGCGTTCCATTAGAAATGATCAAAATACTAATACTAAATTATAAACTAAACTATTTAACCGACGAAAAAAAAGGAGGTTCTCAATTCGAACGTATTATATTTTTTTTTTATTACAATGAGGTTACAAATGAAATTAATATTTAGAATGTTAACCACACGGAATTTAAGAATAAAAGACACAAGAAAGGAAGATGGAACTTAAGAATAATAGAAGTAGCGCCATCAAATATGAATAGTAAGTCAAATAAATATAGCTTCTCTGATAATCCATATTGAAGAGCGAAAGCAGCAACAGTGGTAATGAATATAGTTATTGTACACTTGCCTTTCTACGCAGTTTCATCAGCGGTTATAGTCACTGCTCCGCTCAATGAATATCTAATACAAAAAGAATCTGACTGATAGTTCTAGAGATTAGTGCTTTAAACAAACAAACAATCAAACATAAAAACCTCTTCAGCTTTATTAAATTACAAGAGATATAATTACCTTATGACTTAGTGTGGTACATACCTGTAAATAAAGATATATTGTTATAAAATATAGAATAAGCAGACACCAAAGAGGAAAATTTGTGTTTAAATAAGTGCAAAACCTGAACCAATGGAAAAGGAATTGTTGTTTGTATTAGTTTTAGTAAATAAAATCATTCGTTTCTTCAAAAAAATGTTAATAAACCCTTTAGAATACTATCCATAGATACAACCTATTATTCTACATTATATAATCCACAGCACAATATCTATGATCCTTCCACAGCTGCCAAGTATAACCTCAGTATGAATGGACGGCCAACAATTTTGGCCCAGCATCAGGGTTATTGACGTGCACGCAAGCGGAAAACCTTCATCCTTGTTAATATTTATATATATTTATATATATATGACGAGCTCAGGATGAAACATACAGTATTCATATTTCTTTTATTCGATAACATTGTGCTATATAGATTAAGGTAGGTACTTTAACTGTGTTGGTCTAACTCACTTATAGAACGGCTTATAGAGGTGATTATATTATTGTTTTACCTCTAATCTCAGGCTTTATTTCATTTTGAATGACTATTGCACAGTAGATACTTTGTATGTCATTGTATTGACTACATTTTGAGCTTTGTATGCTCTGGAAATAAGACATTTTGGAATATGAATATTTTGAATCAACTGACGTTCGATTCTTCCTCGATCCTACACGAGACAAAACATTGAACAAGATCAATATAAATTTTATACAAAAACGATAATAGTATGTATATATTCTTATCGTATATATATACGACGATAAGAATATATATGATAAGAGTATTCTGATCGTATAAATCGTATCGTTTATAAAAACTATATGTTGATCGATATTAACTTTTATAGTATAAGATTCAGGATGGTCTTTTTTGAATTGAACGGGGATAAGTTTCTTTACTGTATATGCAACTTGGCTAAGATTAAATGTATAATAAGATGGTCGTTTTACTTAGTGTGTACACGCGATAGCACGACTCGCATATACGTGCACGGTTTTATACTCCCCATTTAATCACATAACGTACTGAACAAAAGTTTCTTCCCCGTAACGAGCTTCACCGAGTTTCTAAACTTCCTAAGTTTTTTACTATTTTCATATTTTTCTTTCATCCGTGACCCCTATTTGCTTATATTGCCTCTCAGGTATGCTCTCATATTATGAAACCAACTTTTAGGATAGAAACAGTTTGTACCGGCAGTGTTTTGTTCGCTGAGAGAATTTAAAATTAATATGCTTAGAATGTCTAAGTCATTATTGGTTCTTTTTTTTTTTTAGACTGATCAAGAGGAAACACCGAATATCTGTGTAGTAATATTGTATAAGTAGCTGTTTAAATTACAATGTAGTTTTACTTCAATTAATAACGAAATCTTCATGTCAGGACCCGGATGACTACATCAGGCTGCAGACAAACATTCACATTACAAAATCTGACAACGACATTTAAATTATCTACTCAAATATCAGTAAAAACCGCAAACTCACACGGTCGGTATGTAACAGTCTATTAAGAAATAAACTTATTGTTTACTGAAAATGAGAAATTAAATTATATTTTATATGCACATAAAATTATCCTCAACAAGTGTATATAAAGTGGTTTATTTATCAATGGCTATACAATCTGTATTAGATGCCACAAGTTGGAACATGTTACGAATGGGTTCGGTTACGTCAAATGATTCACATCCTCAGTAGCAGTCACTTCTGCCTCTTTGTTGTAAAGCGTTTTCCTAATGCGGAGTTCCCACTGAACAGAAAACAATTATGATGAGAAAGTATACATCCTTTACTCTATTTTTAATATCGTATTTAGTAAATACCAATGATGAAATGCTACAGCATTCTTAATTGTTACCAAAATTTGCAGTTTCACCGTCAAATGTTTAAGGAAAAGCTTGTTATAGTAAAGTGTCAAATTTCTAAAGTAATACATTAAATAAACATTAAGCAATATTTTATGGTAACACTGCATGATCTTATCTTTGACGGATAAATTATAAGAGTTTTCCCCGGAGAGCAGTAACTTTGAGCAAAATTCTGCAAAATCTTGAACGAACTGCTTTGAAATTTAAAGCAAAACGGTGGTTGAGCACAATGTTGAAATGTACCATAAATACATACATTCACAATATCGTTTCGTAAATCAGAACACTTGTGATCGTGGAGTTTAAAAACGCGTATTTTTTTTTGTAACATAAAACTCAAATGACCTGTTTCGATTACTACACACCTAAGAAAAATTAAGTCTCAGAAGAAAAACCAAAAAAGTATATAAAGTCCAAATAAACATCGCACTGGTTCTCAAAATACATTAACATGTGAAAAGGTTTTATAGCTACTGAAGCGAAGATGGATGACTTGGGTCAAGTTACTGAACTAATGCATTGTAGACTTTTGTCACCAAGTAGACTTGAGATAGCATTATCAAATGAGAGTGCATCCATCATTACGTCATCGTATTCTTAAGTTAGCGTCTCCTTAGGGGTGATAATGCAGGGAGGGTCGCTTTCGTAAAGAATTCTCTTTATTAGGGAAAAGTGATCCAAGTAAGGGAGATAATTCACTGTGATCCCTGTATTCTATTGATGCGGACAGAAAGTTTTAGTGGTGTTAGGGACAAATTCAGTATTCTCAATTCTGATTGAGGGTCGGAAAATACGAAAAAAAACACGTGGTTTAAGTAATATTAATCGTACCGTAGATTTACAATTTGTTGTAATTTTTGTTTTTATTATTTATTTTACTACTATTATAAATGCGAAATGCGTTTGTTATTCAATCGAACCAGAACAGCTGAACGGATCTTTATAAAATTTTGCACAGAAGTAGATTATAAGTTCGGCATAGCACATAGCCTACTTTTTGTCCCGGCAAAGTGTACGGATCCCGATCAAAACTGCATTAACAAAATGTTAAATGAATACTCTTGCCAATACAAAACGCAATTAAACAAAAAAACTTCATCTTTATTATATTAGTACAAATGTCTATAGTGTATTTATAACTCTACTTAAACAATCTGAAACGAGACTTATTTTGAAGAAATCAATCAAAGCTGTAATTAAAACTAAGAAGTGGTTTTTAGCCAGTCATTACAATTCGACCTGTTACTTGCCTTTTAAGATTCTTTTACTCAACCTTAATAATCTCACTTACATTTCAAAATGGTAAACACAATTTTAGATACAAACATGCCAACTTGAACCAGAAAAAGGTCTGAGACAATCTCAATGTATTTTTTACATACATCTGAAGGAAGGGCCCCTTATTACAGAGCATTAATTCTTCCCATTTCAGTAATACGATCGCGATTGCGGCTTGAGCCCAAATTGGCTGTAAGCAGCTTAGTGCAACTAATTCTGACGCGATCTGCCTCGCCCCAATTATTATTAACGAGATTATCAGTTTAATGTCAATCTACGATGCGCTTGCCAACTTGTTAATCGATAAGATGACATTGACATTGGAGAAGTTAATGTGCGTCAATGGCATGGTTATTCTCGCATCAGAGACGTCTAAAATACAAAATGGTCACTAGATAAAATCCATATCCTAGGTTTTATTAGGGTATATTTTTATGTATTTTACTATGCGTTGTACTTGAGGCTAAATGTGCACTGATAGCATTCCTTCACAACTGTTGCTTTGTTTGCGGTGTTTCTTTATTAGTTCCTTCTATTTATATACACATCTATTCTAATTTATAACGTTTGTAAAGCTTGGCTATAAGTTGTTAGTGTCCGATCCTATGCCCAGAAAGTTAAAATATAAAGATTTGGTTGTTTGCAATTGCTTGTTTTTTTTTAATATTTATTTTATTTGCTTGCGGCAAAATCCGGCACCAATTCCACATATATAAGTTTTGCTTACTGTATTTTTGTTTCCTTGTAACATTAGTATATGTTTTTCTCGTCTAAAAGGCATGATCACCGAGCATAGTTGGAGACACACAACCGTTCCTCACATCAGTAGTGCACCGGGTATGTGTTCAACCTCTTAACCATTACTCTACCTTCACTTCTAAAGGTGTTTGAGTTCTTAGAACTATCTTATCCTAGTCCAGATTGCTTGTTTGAACTACTTTCAACTTGAACTTTGCTGCTTTTTTCTTTAAAAGTTTGAAAAAAAGTAATCATTGTCCGTGTCATATCATATCATTCTTTTGTACTATCAATTTTACAAGAAAGTGCAATTTGCTGCTACCTTTATAATAATTATAATGTGATTGAAGATTCAAGTTTTTTCCTTACCATAAAAATGTCTTGCTAACCAGCACCCGCACCCTAACTCATTACTTGACGCCAAGATTTTTGCCAAAAAAAGATTCTAATAACATATTGCGTTCGTACAGCTGGATTATTTAATATAAATTTTTTTTTTTCCTTGACTAAGATGCAGTACGCGTCAAATATTTAACATGTAAACGGATAAAATATTCACGCAAGGAGGGAGACTGTAACGAAGTAAGCGGGTGACAAGGGGACAGATACCCGCCATTTCTCGGATCTGTTTACTGTTTGTACGCCCATGTATTATGAGGTCAGTTAGCAGAACCTGTTCTTTTTCATTTGTTTTTTTTTCTCCTGTTTTAGCTGACTGTACTATTTTGTAATATGGACACTGGACTTTGAGCCGTACAGCTTATGTTGACAAATAACTAATGTTTTTAAGAATTTCCTTTTTTAAATGATAGACTACCTACTCTCACCTATGAGGAATGGAAGGGCATACTTTTTTTTAGTTTCTACAGGAGACCTTAAATATAATAGTCTTCCGTATAATATTCTGTCAAGGCGTCATAATTCTCCCACATTTTTGAGGATAAACTACCTCTCGCAATTTCGTAACACCAGTAGTAGCTCTCGGCAAAGACCAAGTGTCACCAAATAATTAATCCACCAATTAAATTGCCTACAGTAAATGTTTTTGATACGAAATTAAATGTTTCGTTTCTTTACATTAGTGTGTGAGATACAAATAAATGACTTATGATGTAGCCCCACATAACAGAAGTACTTTACACAAGGAACGGCAATTATTATACATAGAAAATAAATTAAATTAATAGATAATATTTGGAAAAAACTTAAAGCATTTAAATTTACCAATCAAACCTAGTTGTTTTTATAAAATAAAACGAAATAATTTACTTTAAAGTTTGCTACTAATAAGTACTAAAAGCTTCTTAGTATTATTGGGCGTATGTAATTCTTTTCAAAAAAAAAAGAAACAAAATGAAGAAACTAATGTTGCATTTTCTCTTAAATATGAATAGCTGCAGCAGCTTTGATGAGTATGAATAAACAAAAATTATATGGATGAACAATGATATTAAGAATGAGTCTACTACTGCATTGCAAAATATGCGAGCACGAATAACACAACCAAAAAATAATTGTCGATAAGTGCCTATCAGTAGTCATGTGAAACGTCCCGGACCGGCGCGTGGCTCAGCCTGTTCCGGCGCAGTCACGCTGCTCTTGACAACATATTACCGGCTTTTATCCCAAAACCTAACGAATATTTCACACACGCTTGCAACAATGCGTGTTTACCAGTAGCCCCGCGTTATCGTTTCCCTTTACAAGAGCATCCCGGGAAATTTAATAAAAATCGTAGGGATCTAACGGAGCAAGAAAATTTTCGCTGAATCGCAGCCCTTTAAGACGAAATCGAGGTATTTGTCGGATCGGCGGGTCTAAGCCAGCAGGGGCGCGGGGCGGGGATATTCGTCGCGAAACGAATTCAATTTGGATCATTCTTCTATACTATTATCCCGATTGAAGGTCTCTCCTCGCTGTCCCCCGCTCGAAATTGGATCGTCTTTTGCATAAAATGAAAATCGAATCGGAACTAACGAAATATCCTTGGAAAGGTTTCGTCACCCCGCGTCTTGATCGACGAGACCCTTTATAGAATTATGAACTGTACCCACGGAGCCCGTCCAAGCTGCTCAATCTGGGACACAACATTTATACTTATATGCGCTGACCCCGTAACGTGTATGGGCAGCGCTACCCTCATTTATTTAGTTTATCATACAGGATTTATCAAGAGCCTCCGATTTTGTCCCTGTGAAATTTTGTATATTTGTTTAGTAATGTATTATGCCGAGTGTTTAAGCGTTATTGGCATAGTTGTGACCTACGAACCGTAAGTAACTAGAACTTTGTGATAAGTTGCTATAGGTTTTAGACTTTTTATTATCTTTTGAAAGAATACTAGTAATGTGGGTGACACTTTACTATTTGATCGCAAGAGTCCGACACCTTAGCCATTACGCTGAAAAGAAATTATTGGTCAATCACAGACACACTTGTCGTCATATACATATATTATTCATATGGTACATATATTTCACTTCCTATTTGTTATTGAAGCATACATTATTCCGAAAGATTTGTTTGAGTTGGCTGTATCAAGTTTTTCGCTCAATAAATTAATCCACACACAGAACCTTTCCGATTCAATAAGCAATAAACAGCCTTTATACACATTCGGGAAAGATCGTAAAATGTAAAGACGTTTTCATAGAAAGATATAATCGTATAAGGGCTTATTAGCAACAAGCTGTATCTTTGTGATACATTACATTTTTTTTAACGTAATTGTGTAAGTTTTAACACTAAAATACAATATGATTTTAATAACTAATTGTGCTAAATTCCTACGATATTAAGTAGAATATATGACCATGTTATCGTCTCTATAATGTTGAAATGATATGTTGTTTTGCATTCTCTGGACCCATGAAATAACATTTTACAAAACTGGTACTTCATAGAAAGTACAAACTACGATAAGGCAGCAAATATTATATGTGCTCACGTAGGTTTGCATTCGTTGGTTTAATACACATTAAATTATAGTGTGTAACTCAGAAGGACCATCAATCTAAAGAATATAGCTGGGATAGGATAATTTTGGGGCATCGTTTGTTCATATTGTTCGTTGCCAATAATAAATACCGCTTTAAACATTCTTACATTCTTCTATACGCTGATGATATGAAGGTTCATAAAGTTGTGCGAAGTTTATCTGACACATTTGAACTGCAAGATGGTCGGAAGAGATTTGAGACATATTGTAGTCATAATAAACTTCAGCTAAACGTATCCAAATGTTTTCATGTAACCTTCACCCGTCAGAAATATATAAAAAGTACGGGATATAAAATTAATAACCAGTTAATCAGTAAAGTCCATAGTATGAAGGATTTAGGAATTATACAAGATAGCAATCTTCTGTATGACCAGCACGTCGATGAAATTGTTAAAAAGGCCTCAAAAGCACTTGGATTCATAATTAGAACAACGACTTGCTTCAAATCCCTTAAGCCAATTAATAGGAATACGCATCTCAAGTTTGGAATCCCCAATATGATATTTACAAGTCACGAATTGAGGGTGTCCAAAGGAAATTTCTTCGATTTCTGAATTTCAAAGCGCAGCAATGGTCAGATGATTACATCCACCGATGCAAAAGGTTCCTTTTTCTACCACTTGAGCAAAGACGTTGTATCAATGACATCTGTTATATACCCCGAACTTGTTGCTAAGGTAGAAATAAGTGTAAATAGAATTGGTTTTCGACAACGGCCCCTATTAAATGTACCTTTTGCAACAACGAACTATAGGCGTAATGCTTTTTCTCTAAGAAGTGCATATACTCGTAGTTTTAATCAAGTTTCACGGAATGTCAATATAGACTTGTTTTGCACCAATGTAAACACCGTTAGGAGTAAGTATTATTGTTCTTAGGTTAGAAGGGTATTAGCTCAACCATTTTTTGAAACTTAAAGCGGCACTCAAACTGTACCTAACATTTTGATTGTTTTGTTTTTTTGAGCATGTCTATATATCTGCATTTCATTGTGTATATGTATATTTATGTGTATATGTATGTATGTTTGAGTGTATGTGTATGCATGCATGTGTGTATGTATATTTATGAGTATATTATTTATATACTATATATTACTTTTACTTTTGGTCAATCTAAATCGACAGTTCTCTTTAGAGTACCAATATGTGGAGACTTGTAATTAGCAATATGATTATTTAATTCTAATGATACAACATTGTTATATGTCTGTAAGTCTCTCTAAGAATAAATAAATAAAATAAATAGACTAACTATGTAAAATGATTGAGGCGGAGAATGCGGTGTTAAATTACAAATTGGGACTAAGCTTTGCTATGGAGTATAATGGTTGATAGATTGTAATGGATGGGTATAGAATCCATTACCATACGACAGTAACTGAAGCGGTCAGTTTCAATTCTTCGTTAAGTTTGAAGCAATTTCATCAGTAAGATGCCAGTTCAGTATTTAAAAACTAATCAGATACCACTTCTATTAACTGTAATATTTACATTTTTTTTTACCACAAAGGTTTGAAATAAGCACACGGGTCCGCCTAATATTAAGTTATCAAATAACTTTATTCTTCTTAGTCACTATCAAGAAAATTAAACTATGAATGTAATGTTAATTTTCTTCTAATGTGAAGGTATGTTCTCAGAAGAGCTCACAATTTAAACGGTTAATTCCGCTACTTTTATTAAAGTTCAGCTAGAATGCTGTACGGTTAGTGCGGATCGTTCCTAAGGTATCGTTTGGATGAAGCAACAGTTCGTATGTAAAGCTCCAATGAGGTGGGGAACCGGATAACGTGCGCTGTTTGTTCAACAAACACGAGCACCATGGATCGCATAATATCAAACAAAAGACGCGACCTGATGCTGCTTAGCGCAAACTTCGATAACATAATTCAATGTAAACTGATTTACGCGGAACATTGAGGATCCTTTGTGTTAAGCTATTAGGAATACTCGTCTTAACAATTGCCTAGTTATTAAGAAGTTCTCGTTACATACTGCAACGGGTTGAAACATTTTTTTTATTATATTGGACAAAAGGAGGGAGGACTCGGAGAAAAAAAAGAGTTTACCAACTGGTCGAGTAGGTACCTATTATTATCTTTTCTATTTACTTTCTCGCTCCAGAAGAGCACGGGTAAATAGCATTTATTCCACTTTCGCGTGTTTTTTTTACGAATATGCTTATACAAAAGATAGAGAGAGAGATACAAAAGTAGAGGTTTAAAGATAGCTCTTATTCAACATTTTTTCGGTATGTGGTCCTCCCCTGTTAGACATATTTAAGATTGGAGGGGACACGGGACGATTAGACTTAACAAAGTTTTTTTTTCAGTATATATGTTCGCAAGAGATCGATTACTAACCGACTTCCAAAAAGGAGGAGGTTCTCAATTCGTCGGATTTTTTTTTTCATGTATGTTTACTGATTACTCGAAGAGCCCTGAACCAATTTTGAAAATTCTTTTTTTGGTTCAAAGGGTACACTTCCCAGATGGTCACATTTAAATTTTATCTCTTTTCTTTCCTTCTCTCGTTCTTCTTTTCTCGTTTCTTAAAAATCAACAAATATCTAAAAATTGTATACGTCGATGATGGTTTCGTTTGCTCCGAAACATCGCTGTCTCATTGGAGCAGTGCGTTTAGTTGGCCTACCCATGTTATATTTAAACAAAATACATCTACTTTCCTCTAAAAAGCACATTGAAGTCAGTAATACTTTTTTTTAAAAGCCTAAATAGGCCTGGCAATACATAAGAAACCGACGAAGTGAGTGAGTTTCTGAGCTGTACAGTAGTGAATCTAACCTCTATAAACATACTTTTTGATGAAAATGTTAAATATTAACTATACCGCTATAGAACTAAAGTTAAGAGTTAAGGGTAAAAATATAAAAAAATACACATATAGAGTAAAGATTACGTAGATGTAAATCATTAACAAATATTTAGAATTATCGAAAACATCAAATAAATGTACGGAAAATCCCTTGACTCAGAACTAAACCCTCTTCAAACGACAATAAAACAAAACCATATCAATCCCTCCATGACACTTAATTAGGCCATTTTATTTCCTCGATTGCTTCCCTTTCCGTAACATAAAACAAGAATAAAAGAACAAAATAAAAATATTTATTGCATTGTGTTTAATTTACGATCCTTTATAACGACATCAGAGGAGTATTCTGTTCTAATTTCCTCTGCAAACGCCTCGGGTGAGGGATGGAGCTGCGGTGTGAGTGGCTACACGGAAGATAAAAATAGTAGCGACAAAAACACTGACTTTAGTTTTGTATTATCGTTATTGATGTGATAAAAAAAAATGTTTTATAAAGAAAAAAATATGTCTTTATGCGTTTAAGAATCCAGGAAAAGACTAAGAAAAAAAAGGATGGTAGAAGTTGAATTGGAATTGGTAGAACAAGTAATGTATACCATTGTGCATATTTTATGTGTCTGTCATTATATTATATTATAATTATTAGGCGTAGTCCGCGTTCTATTTTTATATATACTATAGAAAATGTTGTGCAAGCTAAATTAAACTATGTTTAATTTAGCTTGCACATAATTTTCCATTTCTACACTTGCGTATGTACCTATGTTATTATAATCTTAATTATTTTAAATTTGCAAAGAGTGGTCCATATTTTTTAACCAACAGCCAAGGAAGGGTTATGTTTTTCACGTTTATCTTGTTAGACATTTTTCTCAATATCTTGAAATTCACATATAGATTCTTTATTCTGAGTTTATTGAACATTTGACTTTGAATCGTTTTAATATTAATGAGCTTCAACACCTATCAGCTTAAAAAAGAAAAACTTGAAAATTATATCAATAACGCTTAAAAATAGTAACCGTGAGTTTTAGATGCCAGGTTCTTTTCTGGCTGACTCTTACTACTAAACGAATAGAAATGTAGTTTGTGATGAAGTATTATTTCACAACCTAGATACC
Source organism: Callimorpha dominula (assembly GCA_949752705.1). NCBI lineage: Eukaryota > Metazoa > Arthropoda > Insecta > Lepidoptera > Erebidae > Callimorpha > Callimorpha dominula. The sequence continues at coordinate 556,876 of OX457002.1, forward strand.
TAGGTAAACTAATTATGTTTTCAACTTGATACAGGAAATAATGTTCTTAAAAAATACATATGGTACAGGATAGATCGTTCGCGCGTCCCTAACCACTTTTATCTAAAAAGTAATTCCGTACAACAAAACGCGTAATTACGGCGTGTTATGTGTTTTTCTCATTCACTTCATTCATTCGTTCATTCGTGGCGCACGTCCCCTACTCCCCGTGGTTTGATTCGATCACAAAACATTCACTCGTAATTTAGGAATGTTGCGGAAAATTCATTTTATGAGTGTATCTATTTAGATGATGGGTATGGGCGCGTGTTCTTTGTCGATTTTAGTTTGTTTTTTAACTTCCGTAAAAGAAAACCTATGTTGAAAAGTGTTTTGCAACAATGCATGCAACAATCGTAACATAAGTTAAACGCATGTTATATCTTAAAACTACAATAATAATAATAACTTGAGACACCGCACACACGGTCTTCTGATCCCAAACTAGGCAGAGTCTTTACTACGGTAACCAGACTGCTGGAAAACATACTTATATGTTACTAACTACAACATACTCGTATACTACAACTACATATTATAGATAAAACAAATGGTGGGTAGGAATCGAATCCACGACTTCTGGCTTAGCAGTCAGGATCACTAGCTACTAGACTAATAGGGCCGTCAACATTACAATATCTGAACATTAGTCTGGATACAATGTGTTAGTTACAGAGAGATGTAGTCCCATTTTAGGATAGTAGGTACACTAAACTTCGAACATAGCGAGAGAAAGCTAATAAACTTGAATATTTACTGATTTTGGACCAGTAGCAGGCCAGATACACTCCGCAGTTAAACCCAAGCATGAGCTGTTTTGAAGTTTGAATTTCACAGCCGGAGTTTTTTTAGTGAAGTCATTTATTTTTAACCCCCGACCCAAAAAGATGGAAGGAGAAGAGGAGACGGGTGTTATAAGTTTGACGTGTTTGTGCGTCTGTCTGTGGCATTGTAGCTCCCAAACGAATGAACCGATTTAAGCGCGTTTTTTTTTTGTTTGAAAGATGACTTGATCTAGAGTATTCCTAGGTATAATTGAAGAAAATTGTTCAGCCGTTCGAAGATCTTTAGTTCTTTTCTAGTCGTTAAAAGGATTTTCGAGTCGGGGTATTTTAAATTGTAAATTAATAGTTTTTGAATGAGTTATTTATGAAATTATCGTTTCATATAGCTGTACTAACATGATGGATCGTGAACAGTGCTAATAAAACTAAAAATATTTTTTTTTTATCTCGATCATTTTTTTTTCTGACCCATCATCAAAGGTGTCATCAATACTTTTTTTTATGGTATAATTGGGGGCAAACGAGCAGACGGGTCACCTCATGGTAAATGACTACCGCCGCCCAAGGGCACCTGTAACTCACGAGTCACAAGTGCATTGCCGCCCTTTAAGGTGGGAGTAGGGGAAGAGGGGGGAGGGCGGAAGAGTGGGAAAAGGGGAGAGGGGGGAGAGGGGCATCGTTTGTCTTCATTTTGGGGAGAGTTTTCGGAATACCTTGTTTAGTAATATACATACGTATATAATATACCTTGTAAAGTATAATACACTTATGTAAGAACGATGTTTAACCAGTAATGGTTAAACATCGTTCTTACATAGGTGTAAGTCGGGTAGCAGGAAGGTCCTAACTCCTACAATCTGTCATATCTTAATCTATCTCAAATATCTTGCCATAAAGTAACATCTAAGGGGTAGCATGATTATAATTAAATTATTATGTCGTAATTTAACGCTTTAATGAAATCTGTATCTCAAAGGCTAAATATATTATTAATATTACCATTAACTGATAAATTATGTAACGTGATAGCCGGGAGCGATCATTACAAGCCATTAACGGGTCCCACGGGACCAGTATGAGCGAATCTGATATTAACTCCCGTAATAAAAAGTGCTTAATAAGTAAAAAAGTAATAAATATGTAGACTTAAAAAAACTCTTATTTTGAAGGGCGGCAGTGACCCGTCTTCCGATCGTTAAGGTCGTTACTCACTTACCAAGCCCGACCAGCACGGCCACGTCCTCGGGAAGACGTCGCCGAAGCCCCGTGGTCATGGACGCTTCGTGGTCAATATCGCATGTTAACTAATTGACAAGTAGTGCGTGAACCATCTTCCTCAGTTCTACTAGTGTTTTGTAATGTCTAATTTTTCAAACCACGAATAGGCTTTTATAACTATTGCACTTGACGAAGAACAACAAAATAACATTAAGAAAAAGGGTAAGATTATTTGCACAAAATGTGCAATGCGCCGGTGGCAACAATGACGTTTGCTTCTCTAAGTTTTCAAAGTGTGTTAACATTTTTTTGTGGCTTAAAGAGGTTTTTTTTAATAAGACCACCCACTGAAGTTTACTTTCCTCTATGCATGCCTCTGTACCGACTTAATGTTGTATGAACTGTCGGCAGATACCATGAGCCGAGTAACAAGAGGCTAATGACGCGTGAACGTCGCGATACTGGCCCATACAATTTTGTTTCCGTGTCTTATATGTATGTACGTTGCAGATTTATATACTGTTTGATGTCAGCGATTTTCAAGGTGCGAGATTAAAGTTACAAACTTTGTATGAGAAATGCACAGAGTTGTCTTTTTTTGGAGGCATAACTTGTTACGTGCTTAGAACACAAAGCTAACATCTTCCGACCAGGTTTGGTGATAATTCCAGGTGAGTTGCGACCGGGTGCGTTGTATACCTAGGCATTATCTCGATGCAGGATTTAGCGTTCACCTTCTAGACGATAGTGGTTGCAATCACCGAATACGTAGACTCCATAGTAAACAAATTTTAAGGTGATAAGGTTCAACTTTTGTTTTAAATTTATAAGACCTCGACCACGGTTAAGACTTTTTATTTACGATAATCAAAATGATGTATTTCATTATTTTTGATTATTGGTTACCTTCTTAAATCTACTACATGTTAGCAAACAATCACACGACCCGTCTCACGGTAAGTGATTACCGATATCTATAATAGATACTCATATCACAAACTGTTTGCTCATAAATGGTTGTACATTTAGAATAAGTATGTGTATAATAATTTAAGTCCATGAAAATAATAAATGTAACAACTGTCAGCAAACCAAATAAATAAATAAACTAAAAAATAGTTGCTACCAATTTGTTATTTATTTCGTAAAGTTGTAAATGAGTAAAACAAGACAAAATATATATATATATATATTAGGTTATACTAATACTACTAACTAAACTAATAAAATAAATAAACAGAATGTGTTCTTTTTCAATATATACAGATTGCCAATGTCTACGAGTTACAAATATACGAGGACATTTTAAATAAAAAGCATTAGGTTTTTGTGTATAAGTAAAAAATGCTATATTATCAAAAGCCATTTAAAAATCACGCCGTAGGTAAGAACAACAATCTAGGCTACGCACAAATGGAGACTATTCAAGACTCGATTGCTATCGGTATTCAAATATCGTAAAATATCTACAAATATTTAAACTTCTTCGTAGATAAAGGTCAAGATATTCCCACAGTCTCTTCCTACTTTGATAAAGTTATACCATAAAGTATCAGAACAGCTGATAATACGAACTCTCCCAATTCGATGCAAAGGAAACTTCGTCTCGCAACTATACAGATCAAATGACCATCTGCATAGCTTATTAACGATGCTATCTCATCAAAACCATCTTAATTTTACCATTCTTTTGAGCAATTTTCACCCTTATCGTTTGAGCAACAAATTTAAAATTAAATGTAAAGGATACCACTGTGGAATGCACAGCTTATCTGGTTTAGGGTTCAAGCGTTCTTGCTAATTATCGAGTAGAAACACTTGGGATACCAAGGATCAATTCACAGATGGGTAAATGGGCACTTTTGTTTCAAAGTATTACAATGGTAATGATTTTTACAAACATATGGATGGCAAAGGACAAAAGCCTTCAAATAAGAATTTGACATTTTCACATAGATACGTTGTTAGTTTTCATATTATGGCTATAGGACTTATTAAGTCATGCCGATTATCGGAAATATAAGAAAAAACCAATTGGTAATCATCACGTCGATGTGAGAAATGGGGATTTATTATTTACAGTAACACGCACAAAAACAGGTGCAAAGTTATTTTTATTTATTAGATTTAAGAGAAACCCGCACCGTACTAGCCGGCCTTACTAGCTTTTTAAAGTTTTATACGTACCTAAAGTCATACTGTCATACACGGCATTAGCAGCAGTGCGGAGATCAGTTCTTAATTTGAATGTATTTTCTAGAACAACAATAAAATTTAGTTTACCTTGTAGTAAAGAACCCACATTGTGTTTAAGCATTTTATCGTTTTACCCCTCTACTTGATACGTCACCTACTCTTTGGTCAGTGTAATGCAATCTTTGTCGTTATCCGTGCTAACGAAGCGACGCGGACGCGAGCGGGGGCTGGGAGACTACCTCCAGTAGAAAAGGACGGCATCAGAAGGGGAGGAGGTTCATGGAACACAGGTAATTAAAGGCGTTTATCTGCTTCAGGTGGGGCTATTTCCCGCATAGATATGAAACTGAATGTAAAAACAATTTTATTTCAACTTTATTTTTTCTTTCTTTTGTAAATATTGTACATATTTAGTTTGGTGTTTTTCTTATACATTCGGAATATGTTCGACTCATAATATTTGACATCAAAGTAAATAAACAAGTAAACATATTATGTATGTACTGAAAAATGAAAGTGGAAATGGGTAGTTACTACTTGCTGTCTACTGTGTTTATCAGTTGAATCCAGATCTATAAAAGATCTAAATTGCTGTCTATAATACTATATTATATCCACTAAGTAGCTGTATATGTGTGTGAATGTGTATGTGTATGTATATAATTAGTATTTGTCAATATGTAGAATAGTACGCCATTAAGTACTATGTTTTATTAAATAATTTTGAAATGATCTCCATCCTAAAGGTTGTCTGGTAGAGATCGCTTTTAGCGATAAGACCGCCCATTGTACTCTAGTTTGTAAGTTAATTATTTTTCAGCTGTATTTCATTAATGGTGTACAATAAAGATTATTCTATCTATCTAACAGTCTGATAAAATTGATCCTTGTCGATGATAGGAATGAAGTAATCTAAATATTTCCTGTTCATACATATCAATATAGTTTTTTTAGTCCTCATTAATAAATACAAAACTCTTCATAAGTCTAAAACTCAGTATATTATATTTCTGTAATTTAGGAAAAAGGAAACATGGCGATATTTACAATAAGCCCAACCGTTTCCAGCATAAAAAGTATCTTTTATAAGCCAAATAAATATCTCAAAACCATTCCGGCAACCAGGCTCACGGCAGTTTCTAGGAGGTAACAAATGTAATTACCGGCATTTATCTACTCGCGCCGTCTACCGGCCAGGTGTTGAACTAATTCTATGGCACTCTTCCAGCAAAGAAAAATATTGTCTACAACACGCTTTAAATTAAAACTAGGCAATTTTATTTTACGATACGCTACGATAGCAATTTTTAAAAGATTCAAAGTTGATTTGAGTTGTTAGGATTAAATTTATGCACTCCATTGCACATTATTGTCAATGAGTGTTCCTGTTAAACCAAACTCATTTTGTGTTCAAGTCATTACTTTTTCAGTTTCCCGATACCAGATAACAATTTCTTTTAAGTAATTATTGTGCTATAATACTGCACTCAAGGAACTTATGTGTTATAATAATAACTTGACACATCTCACACACGGCCGTCTGATCCCAAACTAGGCAGAGCCTGTACTATAGGAACCAGACTGCTGATAAACATACTTAAATATTTCTTAATACATACTTATTATTGATAAATTACACCCAGACACAACAAAATGATCATGCTCATCACACAATTATTTGTCCTGGGTGTTAATCGAACCCTCGACCTCAGTCAGGGTCACTAACCACTCAGCTAACAGGCCAGTCAAATGTTAGAATATGAATAAAATCGAGAATTTATTTTCTAGCTTATTATTTTCGGATGTTTAAACAGCATGCAGGTCATAGAGGAAGATGATGGAAGTAAATTCAAATGACCTGCAGAAGCAATCTATACTAATTTATAAAGCTGAAGAGTTTGTTTGTTTGTTTGCTTGAACTACTGGTCCGATTTGAAAAAATTCTTTCAGTGTTAGATAGCCCATTTATCGAGGAAGGCTATAACTGCTTTCACTTAGACCTAAGTATGCTCATTTACTCTTTGAGTACAAATATCATGGGTATTTAAGGAGTTTGGTCAGGCGTGTAAATAGCCCGACCAGGGTGTGATTGCTCAACAGTTAGCGTACGAGGTGTAGGGAAGTAAACCACTTCTATCGATCAAAACAATCATGCCAGCACTAACCTGCAACACCGACCAAGTCCCGATCCTCCAGAAGGCAGCGAGCAGCGGCGAGGTTTCTACGGTCTCTTGCAAGGTATTGACCGGCCGGTCACGATCGTAGACTGGAGCACTCCACATACACCTTGTAAAGGTTACAAGCGAGTCCAAACACTACACGGCTATAGGACTAACGGAAAATCAGCTTCTTTTCACGAGAAATATAACTGATTTCCGTGGCGGAACAAAATTTTTATATATTAAAGCGTCTTCTTAGCGAAAAGCGATGAGAGCAGGGTATATCCGTTTTTTCTTGCACCAATCAGGCGCAGCGCGCCCACATTATTTGAAGACTGCTAACGCCATCTCTTGAGATCGTCGAGTACATTGGCAATATTACAGCAGTACCAGCACTAATTGCATTCGACAAACAGAATGTGGTTTACTATAAAGACTATGAAATTTATAATATAACGAAAGATATTATGGTGCGATTATGTATGCATTTTATAAATATATTGGCGCTCCACCATGCACCCCGCCTTGGAACATCACAAGATGTTTCAAAACACGCGAATTTTCTAACTGACTGAGAGTAACACATGCATTATGCGATTAAATAATAAATATGATAAATATAGCGGCCTAAACTAAAAAATAAGGTTGAAACTAAGTTGAATTTATTGTGTAGGAATAGGATATAATTTAGTTACAGCGCGTTTGTAAATTCCAGTTTGCGTTTTAACTATCGCCACGCGTACAACGTTATCAGAGCCTCTGAACACGTCCGTAATTACTCCTAACGGCCAATGCAACGGTGGAGAATTCTCCTGCTCAAGAAGAACAACAGTTCCGATTTCTACCGGTTTGTCGGGAGTAGCCCATTTTTGCCTAACTTGCAACGTGTGCAAATACTCTAAGTGCCATTTCTTCCAAAAGGATTGGACCATACTATCTAACAACTTTTTACGTTCTAACAGACTCAATCGTTGATCTGACAAATCAGCAGCGGGTAAATATTGCAACGGAGTAGACATCAAAAAATGCGCGGGAGTTAACACCTCAGGATAAGGGTCTGACGATAATACGCTCAATGGACGAGAGTTAAGAATACACTCTATCTGAGTAAGAACAGTTTGCAGTTCTTCGTATGTAAGTAACTGACTTCCTATTACTCTATATAAATGCGTTTTCATGCTCTTTATATTCCCTTCCCACATCCCACCAAAATTTGGTGATCTTGGGGGAATCATCTTCCACTCTATGCGTCGAGAGAGCAACTCATTCGACAGCGCGTTTTTGAAGCTAGAGTTCAATAAAAAACTATACAGCTCATCTAAATGTGCCTTCGCACCGATGAAAGTAGATCCATTATCGGAATAGAGACATGAAACTGGTCCTCGACGGGAAATAAAGCGTTTAAAAGCGGCTAGAAAGTTTTCAGTAGTTAAATCACTGGTCACTTCAATATGTAGACTACGTGTGACCATGCAAACAAAAAGAACGATGTACGCCTTTTGCGCATGTTGACCTCTGCGGCGAGAAAGGATTGTCCTTATCGGACCAGCGTAATCTACACCAGTGTGACAAAATGCCTTGGCCTCTGAAACACGGTAATCAGGAAGATCAGCCATTATAGGCGTTGGATGCGTTGGGTTGCATTTAAAGCAAGTGTTGCACTTTCGCAACTTGGACCTGATAACAGTCCTGGCATCCAAGATCCAGTAGCGTTGTCGTATAATGGACATAAGAAGTCCAGGTCCGGTGTGACAATTAACAACATGAAAATGCTGTATTATTAAGTCAACGACATGATCGCGTTTAGGGAGAAGAACCGGATGTTTAGCTTCGAAAGGAAGCATTGATCCAGAAAGTCTTCCTCCAATGCGTAAAATCCCTTGTTTGTCTAAGAAGACGAAGAGGCTTTGCAGCCTTTTTGAAGGTAATTTATCAGCCTTGATCAATTTGATATCTTCACAGAAGTGCACAGATTGAACGGCGAGAATTAACGCATTCTCAGCACTTGTCAACCCTGCTATAGAACGAGGTTCGACCTTAACTTTAGGTCTTGCGAATTTTAATACATATGCGGTGATACGTAGCAACTTTTCCCAAGAAGAAACACGTTGTGCTAACGTACACAGCAACGGCGGCTCTGTGTGAGTAATGGCAGCCAACACATTTGCCTTGAGTTCAGGCAAGACAGAGCAATTATTAAGCGAGAATGGCTTAATCGGCCACTTCTCAGATGAGCTGCGAATCCACGGAGGACCTTTCCACCACAAATCGTGGGTCAAAAGTTGCGATGGAAGCATACCACGCGAAAGACAATCACTTGGATTACTAGCTCCGGCAATATGATAAAAATGTTTAGAGTCCAAGTTTTCTTGGCACTGAGCGACGCGATTACCGACGAAAACTGACCAACGATGTGGTGAAGAATGAACCCATGATAAAGCAATAGTGGAATCAGAAAATGCGTATATCCCGGCAATGGTCATACGTGTTGCATATGTGTCTCGCACAGTTTTTATTAATTTTGACATAAGTAAAATAGCGCATAATTCTAAGCGAGCGAGCGTAGTGATTTTTGTTGGCGAAACCTTTGATTTAGCGCAAAGAAAGCGAGTTTGAATGCCAGACGGGTAGGTACAATGGGCATAAATGACACATCCCAGACCATTCATGCTAGCATCACAAAAAGCAACAAGACGTAATTCACAACCAACTTCGACGCCTACATGACGTGGAATCCTTAAAGTGTCAAGCATTTGAAGTTCTTGCGCAAGAGCGAAAAAACGGGTGCGTATGTGCTCCGGTGCAGGATCGTCCCAATCACACTTGCTGAGCCACAGTTCCTTAATTAACAACTTGGCATAGAGAATCACAGGCGCGACCAATCCGAGCACGTCAAATAGTCGTGCAACCATCGAGAGTATGTTTCTCTTGGTGCACCTTTCATTAATTGCGGCGCATGTGAAATGAAAATTATCTTCACATGGTTCCCATGAGAGACCTAAGACCTTAGAGACATTATTGTCAACATCAAAATCAAGCGACTTGCGGTGCGTGTCGGGAAGCGAGTCAAGTAGCACTGGTGAATTGCTAGACCACTTCACTAAGTCAAAGTCACCCGATTTGAAAAACTTAATCAAGTTGTGAGCTAATTGCGTGGCAGTATCCTCATTTGCAATAGAAAGAACCAAATCGTCCATATACAGACAGGTCTCTGCCACTTTCGCGGCATCAGGATAGAGCGGACTCATGTCAGTAGCCAGCTGTCGCACAGTGCGCATAGCTATGTAAGGGCTTGACTTGAGACCGAAAGGTTGCCTATTAAAGGCATAAGTTCGAATTTTTTCCGATTCGTTGAATCTAAATAAAATGCGTAGGTATTTATGTTGGTCTACTGGTACACCAATCCGTAAATAATATTGTTTTATATCAGCGTTCATTGCAATAGGAAATAATCTAAAACCTAACAATAATAAAAACAGATCGGCCTGTAAATTGGGTCCAATATGTAATATATCGTTAAGCGAAAGTCCTGTATGCGTTTTAGCACTCGCGTCCAATACGATGCGCGGCATCGGTTTATCAGGTCGGACTACTGCGTGATGCGGTATATAATAACCATCAGAGGACAGCTCAGATTCTTTAACAGGACTGAGGTAATTGTTATCAATATAATCCTGAATAACCTTGTTATAATTTTCGCGCACTATCGGTGCCTGACGGAGCTTACGCTCGAGTGAAACGAAACGGCGATAAGCGGTAGGTCCCTACAGAACGGTAATGCAACTGTATAACGACCTACGTCGTCACGGGTCACGGTAGCCGTGAAAATATTTTCGCAATCTGTCTCCTCTGGTGACAACAAGCGTTTCATGGGTACTTCTTCAAGTTCCCAGAACTTTTGCACTATATCATTAAGCGCTAACGCAGAAAAAGACGCGGCAGTAGGTAAAATATGTTTACGCGGGTAATCTCCCATAAGTACGTAACCAAATGTTGTAGATAAAGCACACGGTGCGCGCGGCCCACACTCGACCATATTTCCTAAGTATATAAATGGGAATAGCTGGGCACCTAACAATAAATCAATCTTGCCCGGAATATTCCAGCTTAAGTCAGCGAGCGGAAGGTTACGAAAATCTAGGTCGCGATCACAATCGATAAATTTCGAAGGCAATTGATCCGTAATGCATTCTACAACAAGCGCATGTATAGTGTATTTCTGATCCGGATAAATACGGGATTCAATGTCTAAATGAACATAACCGATTATCGGACTTGAAGCGGAACCAACACCTTTAACATAGGAATTATTCAACGGTATTATCGGTAAATTTAATAAACTAGAACAAGCAGATGTTATTAGATTATTCTGCGAGCCATTATCTATCAAACACCTAACTACAGATTTGATACCAGCGCTACCCTTAGAGCGCGCGTATACCTGAGCGGTTGACAAAAGTATATCACCCTTATGACAAGAAGTGTAAGACTGTGTATGTGTAACTGGTTCTGTAGCAAGCGGGGGCGCTCGAATGCATGACGAAGTCGTGTGAGCGCGATGAGAAGGCGCGGGCGAAGTAACGGTCGCTCGATGAGCGGGCGGCGGCGAGTACGCGACGGCGGTATTTACCATAGCCGCATGCGATTGCGAATTATTACTATCAAAATGCAATAACCTATGGTGTCTTTTATTACAGAAACAGACTGACGTACTCTTACAATCCGGAAGTTTATGTAAAGTGCTTAAACAATTAACGCAACCGTACTTCGATTTAATAAACTCATATCTAGCCCTTGCGTCTCGCATATTTTTAAACTGAGCGCAATCATATAAATGTCGATGGTTACCACTACACAAACAACAATTCGCGGTAACTGCTGCGTAAGATTTGGAGGTGTGATGAACGCGCCGGTCGCGTGAGGGCGACGTAACAACAGCAGCGGGTTTCGTATATGACGAATTTCGCGGGTTTGAGCGCTCCAAAATCTTAGCCTGATCTTGTATAAAAGCGATAAGCTGTTGTGTCGTAGGCACTTCCACATCCCGAATCGAAAGTTCAAAGGCTTGGATGGTTTGAGGATCCATCCTTCTCAAAGCGCATTGAAGAAAAATAAAATCAGTTAGATCTGTTATGCCTAATTCTTTTAGAGCTGAAATCGAAGCGGAGTATTTACTAACAAAGGTATCAAGAGCGTTCGCAGTGTGCGAGCAAGTTTTTAAGTCCAGTATATTATTGAGATAATATGTACCTAATGAGCGTTTGTCGTGGTATTTCTTAACCAAACTATCCCACAGTATTTTATATGTTTCACCTGACGGAATAATACCGGAAGTGAATTTTAGTGCGTCGTGGGTGAGTTTAGAAATTAGATACTGTACACGTTGCGAGTCAGAAAGCTGTTGATTCAAATGAATATTAGCTTTAAAAGACTGATAAAAGGTATTCCAGTTTTCAGGGCGTCCGTCAAAACTCGGAATTACTAAAGGTTCTAATTTCACTACGGACTTGATCGAGCTACTGGTCTCGAGTGAACGCACCTTAGAAGTGGTTAATATTTTATTTCTAACGCGTTTAACTCTCGAGTATAAATCATCAAATGAATCGAGGCAAGAATACTCGGGATTGACCGTAATCTTTGATAACAAATTTATATTATTTATTTTATCAACAATGGACTCAAATTTATCGCGTAACTCATCTATTATCTCCGTTTCAGCCAGAAAATTCTCGTTAGCTCGCGTTGATGAATCGAAAGAAATTATACCTTTCGACGATGTGTACATACGACTAATACGTTGAAATAATAATTCTTTCTTTTGATTCAACATAACCAACATGACTTCGCGACTTGATTCGCTTTCCGTCATGTTTATAAAATAATATCACAATACAACTACAAAGTGATAGGTATATCTACCTAGTTAGTGTAAAAACACAAATTAAATTTAAATCTTAAAATGACTTAGCGTAAAGTACAGTGGTGGAGCGGTTAATAAGTGGGTAGGTATAAATAAGTTCAACTAAATTGAGTATAATGGATATTATTACCAATTAATACGTAATTCACCAAATCTAACAATTAATTATATTTAAATACGAGTCTACCAATAATTACGTAGTTCTCGTGCGTTTTAAACACAGAATTTACCAATTTTACGTAAATCTGTGAGCGAGGAAAAATGGCGGCAAGAATTCACTAGAATTACGTGAATCTTTTTTATGATATGAATAGAAAGTAAATTCACCAATATTTACGTGAATCACTGGCCTATCCGTACTCGTAAGGACCAAATTATATGGTCAGGCGTGTAAATAGCCCGACCAGGGTGTGATTGCTCAACAGTTAGCGTACGAGGTGTAGGGAAGTAAACCACTTCTATCGATCAAAACAATCATGCCAGCACTAACCTGCAACACCGACCAAGTCCCGATCCTCCAGAAGGCAGCGAGCAGCGGCGAGGTTTCTACGGTCTCTTGCAAGGTATTGACCGGCCGGTCACGATCGTAGACTGGAGCACTCCACATACACCTTGTAAAGGTTACAAGCGAGTCCAAACACTACACGGCTATAGGACTAACGGAAAATCAGCTTCTTTTCACGAGAAATATAACTGATTTCCGTGGCGGAACAAAATTTTTATATATTAAAGCGTCTTCTTAGCGAAAAGCGATGAGAGCAGGGTATGTCCGTTTTTTCTTGCACCAATCAGGCGCAGCGCGCCCACATTATTTGAAGACTGCTAACGCCATCTCTTGAGATCGTCGAGTACATTGGCAATATTACAGCAGTACCAGCACTAATTGCATTCGACAAACAGAATGTGGTTTACTATAAAGACTATGAAATTTATAATATAACGAAAGATATTATGGTGCGATTATGTATGCATTTTATAAATATATTGGCGCTCCACCAGAGTTCAAATGTGAAAGAGCGTTCAATTTCGACTGCAAAATCTTGGTTTTTCTGTAAAGTTGTTGCTGAACTGTGTAGTTTCCAAATCTGTTCTTCATAAAGATTTTTTTGTTTGATTGCTTGTTTGTTCAGAGGCGCTAATTTATAGAACTATAAATCAAATTTGAATAATTATTTTTATATTGAATATAGTATTCATTGAGGAAGGTTATATAGGCTATGTAACATTACTCTGCGACCCTTCGGAGCGGAGCAGTGATTATAAACGCAGGTGAAACTGCTTGGAACGGATAGTCATCAATATTATAGGATCGTCATATTACTGCTTTTCTGAAACGGTTGAAACAGATGGAGAAATAGGAGTACTAGTTTTTTTTTTCATGATATAGGGGCAAACGAGCAGACGGGTCACCTGATGGTAAATGACTACACCCGCCCATGGGTACCTGCAACTCAAGAGTCACAAGTGCGTTGCCGGCCTTTAAGGGGGGGGGAGGGTAGGGGAAGAGTGGGGAGGGTAAGGGTTAAGGCTTCCGGTAACCTTACTCACTGGGCGAAAGCAATGTAAGCATTGTTTCACTGCCGGTTTTCTGTGAGGCCGTGGTATCACTCCGATCGAACCGGCCCATACGTGCCGAAGCATAGCTCTCCCACGTTTTACGTCCGAGTTTCTCAAAATTCTTACTACGAATAGTACAAATCTATCCTATTGTCATAAAATTATATTCTTGATGCAAACTTTCAATAGAGATAACTGCTTATTTATTACTCCCGTCTTATATCATACTAGCAATCCGCCCCGGCTTCGCACGGGCAAATTATAGACCTAAACCTTCCTCATGAATCACTTTGTCTATTACTGAAAATGGCATGAAAATCTGTTCAGTAGTTTTTCAGTTTATCGCGAATAGACAGACAGACGCGGCGGTTGACTTTGTTTTATAATATGTATTGATAATATTAAATATAATGCTTAATAGAACCTACAGATGTATAACTAACTTAATTTTCTTCCTATACCTTAATTTACATTGGTATATAAAAATGAGTCATCAAGATTGGTCCATTAGTTTTTACGTGGGAGGATTTAGGTTATTTTAAAATGAGTTCTGAGAGCCGGTAGCCTTCTTAAATGCTAATCAGCCTTTTGACTTGAGCCAGCCAACCAAATAATCCTCCCATCTGTTACTTTAGTAGAGCAGTATTACAATCTATTAGATAGCAGAGGAATATTTGATTAGGATTAAAATAACACATGTGTTTGTAAGTAACAGTCTCAAAACCACTGATACAAACTATGAAAATCACTAACTAACAGCAACTGCCAAGTTGTTCGTACCTCTGTTCGCACTCAAGTCAATCGTTCTAAACATATTCCTACCCTTTTATAATCGCACAATTTGTTAATATTTATCCATCGACCAATAGTATTGCGTTACCGGTATAACCAGTCAAAATGATATCTATTAACTTTTATTAAATAGTGAACTGTGTTATCATCTATTATAGTTTGGCCCTATTTTTAATAGGGCCAAACTATAAAACTATAAAATAAATAAGAGTTTTTGATGTGGCGACAACATGTTATATGAATATGTTGGTTTACTTACATATTCATTAAACATACAACTTTCCCAAATATTTATTAAAAACATACTTTGTTACTTACGTGTGCTTTTCGGGGATGCTAGACTTGTTGCGAAACTAGTCAGGCAGCTCCGAAATACACACGTGAGTAACACCGGACACACGTAATTACAGATAAATACAGACCAAGTAAAACAAATTAAAGAATACAATACTGCTCACGTTGACGTAAGTGTGCTATGCTTGCCGTCCGATGTGAAAGAGAGCTAAATGCACCTCAGTGCGGCTATTTATGGGCCCATATCAGAAGATGTGTGACGTTAGGTACTTATGTTTTTCAGCTACCGTCACCTTGCAATACATATTCATTTTTCCATATAATTCTTATATCCATATAATTTTAATATTAGGTCGTAAGCTAACAGATACGATGGTGAGTTGTTTTCTAATCAATTAGGTATTCAATTTTCTTTAGTTATTTTGGAAAACAGCTCGTCAATATCGATTTGATTCAAAGCCGCTATGTAGGTAATCTGTTATTCAATTATCGTCGGCTCACAAAAATTTGAATTTGAATAACTGGTTATAAATACGAAATTATATAGAACGCAATTTTTACGTATAAGACAATTTGCTCCTTAGCTAATTTTGATTGCACCTGTCACTATCGGTGCTTATAAGCTGCAAGGTTGATAATTGCATGTGTTTTTTTCTAACTAACAGCTGTTTCGGTAAATGTTATAAAATATTCTGAAAATCGTATACACACGTTAACTGTTCAGTACAGCATTTTATTAAAATAATATTCAGTTGGAATGTAAATCCTCTTATACCGAATTGAGTAGCAATTAGATAAACAATACTGTCTGTCTAATAGTAATTGGTTTTTATCCACAGCTAAATAATAAAAATAAAGTAAGGGATACATAACTATCAACTATGAGACAATTTAATACATACATATGACAATCATTCATCAGATGTTTTTGTCAATTTGGATTTTGTTTTAGATTTTGGTATTTTATTCAATGACATTAATTTTTTTTTTAATCATATATTTTTTTTTAATGATTTTAAATTTAAATATATCTGTGACTAAAATTACTCTAAATATATTACTAGTTGAATTGCCTAAACATTGCTTAGGGCACGGTAAACTTCAAGTGATTTAAAGTCTGGAACATTTTCCACATTCCGTCCATTTTGATTCTCCCGCACGCACATTATGAGCAGTTATATTTCATCGCTCTAGAAGAAACGAAAAATCATTTTCAGCTTATATGATACATAAACCTAATTTTATGGTAATTACTCTCATCAAAAAGCGATATCTGTGTGTCGTGTGCTGCATGGAGAAACCGAATATGTTATTATTTGAATACAAATGATGTTCAGACCGAGTAGGTTACCCTTGAAAGTTAAAACGTCCGGACAATTGTGCCACAAATAATTAATTTTTTTTCCTGGTGTATGCTGAACCATGACATGTTTGATGAGCACATGAGGTGCACATTACCATTCAGGCAAATGTATACCTTGTCTAGGATTTTTTTTGCTTCTTACTTTTTCTTTTTTTCACCGACAGATAGTATGTACCTGTTACGTCCAAAATTAGTTTCGAAATTTTAAAATTTTGTATGTCTGTAGCAATAGTTCTATGCGCTTGGTAAATATTTCAAAACCTTATTAATATGAACTAGAGATCACCTGTTGGTCGTATTTCGACCATAATCCATTAAGTTTTGGATGTTGCGGTTCACGTATTAATATATAAAGATAAGTTGAACCACGCACCAACTGCATCCCGAGTTCACCAGATCCATGGTCGCTGTACGCGCGTGAAGAGCTTAGTATTAATATATAAAGATAAGTTGAACCACGCACCAACTGCATCCCGAGTTCACCAGATCCATGGTCGCTGTACGCGCGTGAAGAGCTTAGTATTAATATATAAAGATAAGTTGAACCACGCACCAACTGCATCCCGAGTTCACCAGATCCATGGTCGCTGTACGCGCGTGAAGAGCTTAGTATTAATATATAAAGATAAGTTGAACCACGCACCAACTGCATCCCGAGTTCACCAGATCCATGGTCGCTGTACGCGCGTGAAGAGCTAAGTATTAATATATAAAGATAAGTTGAACCACGCATCAACTGCATCCCGAGTTCACCGGATCCATGGTCGCTGTACACGCGTGAAGAGCTTAGTATTCAGGGTAAGCTTGGGGGTCGAAGTGAAAGGGATTGGGATCATATTCTCAACGTGCTCTCATCTCTGTTCCGCATTATAACTGTTTTATTGTTCATATTAATCACTGCTATATCCGACATTTTGCACATATGGCTACAGATTACACTGTTTTTTGAAACGAGGCGCTTTAAATGTACATGGTTTTTTAGTTATTATAAATAGATAGTAACATACTTATTTTAGATATAAAGGTCATATTTTAAGGATGAGGGCTACTATTTAGGAATAATCCTGTGTCGCGGGGGCTTCACAAACATTCAAACAATGGACACAAAGAACACCCACGATTTGAACCACGATTTAGACTGTGTATTTTAAGAAAATTATATATTTTAATTGTTTTTGTGCCAAAATCATACTTGCGAAACAATACGTAAACACAAACATGGTGTTAGATGTGTAACTTGTGACTTAATCGCGATAATATTTGGGTGGACTGTCGGGTCAGTCAACCCGTGACCAAGATCGGTGCAATTCCTAATAATAAGTACTTTATTAATATAACCCCAATTAAGTCCCGAGTTACAAATTTAATATTTATAAAAGTCGCGAACATTTAAAAAATTCACAAAACACAGAAAGGTAATTAGGTACCGTGGGTTATAAGAGGAATTATTGTATTATTGTACTTATTATTAGATTATATTATTGAAGTGAAAACCTCTTTAGCGGTGTTGTGCATTTTTTGGGATGAGTAAAAAATTTTAAACTCGCGTCAGGACACGTGATCCTGATCGAAAATTCGTAAGACGGAGCCGAGTTTCTTATATGTACAAAAATATAACATTCGAAATTCAAACATTTATGAGCGGCCAGGAGCGCAAAACTTCCAGTGTACCCTATGTATACATTTAGATATGTTATTAGTGTTATTACCTACTTTTTATTTTTAACCTAATTATATAAATATATACAGATGTGTGTGTGTGTGTATATGCAAATACATTGTGAAGTTATGTTTTCACTTCTAACGTGCAGTCCTACGACTGACAGTTTTTTTTTTAAATAATCATGATGTATATTGATCACATATTTGTAGGTACCATAAGTTCAACAGTTCCTTTTTGCTTATTGCACTGTAAATCTGGTGATAAATTCTAATTTGAAATTTATAAGCTTGTAGCTCCATAGAATACATGCACATTGTACATAGAAGCACAAGTATATAAAACCACCCTTCTTGATATTTCTTCTATCAACATTCTTTCGGTCTGTAATTTCAGGATTAATAAACAAAAAAAAATGTCATTACGTACACACACTTATGACATATTCATGCCAAACCACATTATAACCAACAACCAATATCTGACATCAAAGATCAAATTATGGCGGCACGTCCTCACTCCCGCAGCTCATAGTTAATTCATTCGAAGCTAAATGACGATGCTACACTATGAAATAGGTTAATTTATACCCCTTAATATTAGAGTAGTTTGTGTTGAGACATAGCATAGGTTACATTATGGTTGATGGATTACTTAATTCAGTTTGTGGAATTTCTTGAGCGGCTTAACTTACGGCCTAACGACGTAAGTGTATTAAGGTTATGTTAGTTATACGCAGGGGTAGAAACGGCTGCATATGTTTATGTGACGTGATTATAATAATATTTATAAGAACATCTAAAACAAAGACAAAAGTAGTCGTACGCGTTTTACTGCATCGCCGACAGCAGCGTTGCCGAGACAAGGATAATGGAGCAATATCACAATACAAGTGACACGTTATTTGTAAAACCATCGTTGCTGTTACTTCGCAAACAGTAAACAATTTTTAAAATAGTTGATTACATCCTAACTAATATTATAAATGCGAATGTCAGTATGTGCGTTTGTTACGCTTTCATGCCTTAACTTACCGCAAGCTAAGTCGCACACAGCAGTGAATTAAATTAATATCACTCTATAAGATAGTGATATACTTTTGATATAATAAAGAATATGTAAGAAAACAATTTTTTTTGTCATGTATTACAAATTATCTTAACTTATATTATGAATGCGAAAGTGGGTTTCGCGTTGTACGCTTTCATGCTTTTACTACTAAACCGCTCATCGGTTCGATAGGGAAAACTTTAAACTTTTGAGCGAAGCATTTAGGTATTTGTTATTTGTAGTTAGAGTGTACAAACTAATCAAAAAAGAAAATGAAATTCACATTGAATTTTTGAAAAATAAGTTTATTACGCTTTTAATATACTACGGGTCCCTCAAGAGATTATTTGTATCTGACAACTCTATTGAGATCTGAATTATAGGAAGAGCAAATTTCAAAAGACTAGCTAATTAAGAAAAGCCGAGCTGCTACATCTACCGATCCCGCATCACATAATGATTTGTTAGCGCTGATTAGTTTTTGATCCCTGATTAGTTATAAATAACTTTCTAGCATCAAGCCATTTTTGCAGCGCTCAAAGATAATTTTGTTATGAAAGCCTTTGTAACAAAACTATCTTTGAGCGTCGCAAATTGTTTATAGTTATCCAGTTGATGTGGAATTTTAGGCAAATTACTTGGAAGTGGTCATATTTATCGACAGGTCTTTAGTTTCAGACACTTATCACTTCATACTTGTCACATTAAGTCGTTTGGTCGTAAAGCCACTTCATCCGAATCAAAATGAGATGAAAGCTTCTTCGCTTTTATCATTTGAATATAAAGCTCTTTTGCAATGCTTAAGCAGATTCGTGGTCGAAAGTCACTAAAATTTTAAGTCAGTATACCTATGACTATTCTACACAGCAACCTAAGTCCTATAATTAAATTTATAATGAAATATGACAGTTATATATATATATATATATATAGCGAGGCACAGTTCGGGACTGGGCAGGTGTGCTTATGCTAAGGAGCAGATATTTGTCAGCTCGTTATCTTTGAGATTTCTCAATGAAATCTAACATAGGGTCACCAGATGTAAGCAGCTTAAATTCCGGAATGGTGGTAGTATCAAGAAATATACTACGAAAACTAACTACATACCATTTAACATAATAAACACACTTGTAGCTTTTTAAAAATTCTGCGTAAAATTTGAATAAGCTATTCAACTGTCAAACATTTTTTTCAAAACATGACGACTTCTTATCTGAAGACCGTGTGCAGAAAGGGTTACGAGTTCCACCTTTTCAGCAGCCAAATATGGGAAAGTCCTTTGCGGGTTACATAGTAACAAGGTCATAGTGTGCAAGGATGAGCAAAATTGGCCGTTTCTATCTAAATTTTAAAATATACTAAGCGAAAAAATGCCATATTCCATTTTATTCGCTAGCTCGCATTTACGTTCGCTAGGTTACATTGCGGTGAAGACATTAAAAAGAAAACTATGAGTCCTAGGAAAAGCGAGACGTTTGGCGACACTGCTTATAAAATTTAAATGATTTATTTTCACATGAAACTACACGTTTAGTTTATGACTAGATTATTTACGATAATGTATTTCTGTATAAATGTATTACCACTTTGATTGTAAACCTAGATTGTCGGTAAAGTCATTATCTTTTGATATTATAATATCGATTCGACTAATGTCAAATGATTTGTATGGCATCGATTGTTATGGTGATTTAGACCTTTATTGACTTGAATGAGCTTACTGTATTACTTTAGTTATACTTCAATATTTATGTGTAGCTGTAACATTTTGAAGATTAAATACAATAATTAGTTACTTTTTAAGGTTGCGTTCCTCCAAAAAAAAGGAACCCTTATAGGATCACTTTGTTGTCCGTATGTCAGTCTGTCTGTCAAGACCCTTACTCTCAGGAACCCGTGAACGCATCAAGTTGAAATTAATATCAAATACATAAGTCTGCGGTCCCTTGAATCTTTAAAAAATCAAACTTCTAATTCAACGCAATTAAAAGATATGGCCACTTAAGGCCTAGATTTGTGCAAATTTCAACATTTCGCAGTTAAATCAAAACCTATAGGGTACTTCCCATTGACCTAGAATCAAGAAATTTGGTAAGAAGCAAGGTCTGACAGCATTACCTACTTGAGTAAAAGAAAAAAATCTGAAAGTCGTTAATTAAAAAAAAATGCTTTTGTGATTACAAACTTGTATTTTGCTGTTGGAAAGTTGACTTTGTCGTACATCGCAACCGCAAAGTTAAGTTTGTCTTTCGGAAAAGATTGAAGATTGATTCCCGAGATGGACATACTATCTACTTACAAGTTTGTTTGCTTGCGGAACCCTCGGGGCGCGATCGGTTTCTTATTAGTTACCTGGCATAGCTCGCAGAATAAGCATGCTGAAGTGGCAATGGGCTGGCCACATCTGAGGATGGTCGGTGGAACAAACGGGTCCTAGAGTGGAGACCGTGAGTCGGTAAATGGAAGTCGTAAGACTATCAAGTCTATACTAACTTTTAAACTTTCGCGTTCCATGATATAATTAGTATAATATATAGTATATATTAAGTCAGGTAATTCAGAGGTATGTAA
Organism: Callimorpha dominula; assembly: GCA_949752705.1. Taxonomy (NCBI): domain Eukaryota; kingdom Metazoa; phylum Arthropoda; class Insecta; order Lepidoptera; family Erebidae; genus Callimorpha; species Callimorpha dominula. The sequence goes on from OX457002.1 coordinate 578,480, forward strand.
TACCTTTTCGTGATCGCGTTAATTCTCATTTAAATACATAATCATAATAAGTCTAATTTAAAAAAAAACTCACGTTTAAGACAAAAAGGCTTCGTGTGACAGGATACGAAAGAAATGAACCAAATTTAGTAGCCCTTATTTAGGCTTCTAGAAGTCGGGATACTTGTTTAGGAATATTGCTTTTATATAAACACTAGCAACCCGCCCCGGCTTCGCACGGGTAGCAGAGACATCTTCAACAATCACTTTACACAAAATCCTAACAAATTACACACTTAAACCGTCCTCATGAATCACTCTGTCTATTAGTGAAAACCGCAGGAAAATCCGTTCAGTAGTTTTTCAGTTTATCGCGAACAGACGTAAGCTTTCATATCTACACTAATATTATAAAACTCTTCAAGTTTGCTAATCTCAGAAACTGCTGGAACGAATTGAAAAACTCTTCTAGTGTTGGATAGCCCATTTATCGAGGAAGTCTATAGGCTATATAACGTCATGCTACGACCAATAGGGGCGGAGCATAAAAAAAACTGTTGCGAAAACGGGGAAAATTTACTCGACTACGCTCGATACCACGGCCTCACAGAAAACCAGCAGTGAAGCAATGATCGCATTGCTTTTTGGGCTTGAGTGAGGTTACCGGAGGCCCTAACCTTTCCGACTCCCCTATTCCCACCCTTCCCCTCTCCTCCCCTCTAATCCCCCTCTCCAATCTTCCTGCTCTTCCCCCCTCTCTCCCTCTTCCCCTATTCACACCTTAAAGGGCGGCAACGCACTTGTGACTCTTGAGTTACAGGTGCCTATGGGCGGCGGTAGTCATTTACTATCAGGTGACCCGTCTGCTCGTTTGCCCCCTATACCATAAAAAAAATAATATAAATATCAATAACCCTACCTACAGAAATTTATAAAAGACCGTAAAAATGTTTGCGCTGCTTCAAAAATTGCTTAGACTTTTAAATATTTTAATAGTTGGATGGAATCCAACACTCTGGCACATGCAGCACATCTGTCAAGACTGTAATGCGGAATGAGATTTCCGACTAAACCAAGCTACCGTATTCATCTTGAAGATTAATACATAAGTATTAAGTGTCTTACTAACTCATTCCATTAACATGATTGAATGCAAAGTTATCGTAATACCTAAATAGAGAGAACTTGGTTAGATCCGTCTTAGCATAATCCTTGCTTACTGTCAGAACCTTAAAGCTTAGAGTTATTCAAATAAACTAAAGATTAAGTGAAGTTTCGTATAAGTTAACTTAATCTTACTCTAGTATGTATGCGTTATAGTGGATTTACTTCATAATGCTAAGTATTTTAAAGCCAGCTATAATCGTAGTGCTTTTGGGCTGACCCTGAAAATGTATGAACCTGTAGGAAGGGATTTAGCGGTGGGGTGCGTAGTGAGTTGCAGCGGAGTTGTATATATTTTGCTGGGATACCATGCAAAAATAAGATACAAGAATACTGAGGTTCTGTATTGGATCCGTATGTTTGTTTGTATGTTCGCGATTTTCTAAAAAAATAATGGACAAATTTTATTGACCATGATATTTTCAAGAAGGTTTTAGAATATATTACATTACGTATTTATTATTATCTACGTATGAACGGGAATTAACGCGATCACGAAAAGGTATTACATACCTCTGAATTGCCTGACGTTTCGACCAGGTTGCACTGGCCGTGGTCACAGGCTGACTGGCTCAGCGGTGCACGCCCTCCGTCGCCGACATCGTGAGGTAGAAGGTTCTTCATCCACCTCCACTTTTTTGATATTTTTGATATTTTCGTTTCGCCATGTACCGTCACATACTATACTAACAGTGTCCCTATTCTGTAAGCAAACCGATGTGGCCCTATTCTGGTGTTCACCCGACTGCGCATAAAAGCGAGGTGGCATGTTTTTTATCACTGGATTCCACGCTGTAGATAATTTGAAACCATCTTCCCGATTGAAAGTTTTGTGTTTTTTAATTTCAATCGCTTCACGTGCAACTCTTGAGTAAAAGTGACGTTCCGTGGAGAGGACTTGCGTACGGTGAAATTCAATCCAGTGATTGGTGCCCGCTTCGAGTGCATGTTCTGCAATCGCTGATTTGCTAATCTGTCGGTTCTTCACAGCAGCGATGTGTTCTTTGACCCTTTCAGCAATGGTCCGCTTTGTTTGGCCTATGTAGGAACTACCACAGCTGCAGTTTATTTTGTAGACACCTGGAGTTTGTAACGGCAAGACGTCCTTCGGTGTCTCAAATTATCAAATTATCTACAGCGTGGAATCCAGTGATAAAAAACATGCCACCTCGCTTTTATGCGCAGTCGGGTGAACACCAGAATAGGGCCACATCGGTTTGCTTACAGAATAGGGACACTGTTAGTATAGTATGTGACGGTACATGGCGAAACGAAAATATCAAAAATATCAAAAAAGTGGAGGTGGATGAAGAACCTTCTACCTCACGATGTCGGCGACGGAGGGCGTGCACCGCTGAGCCAGTCAGCCTGTGACCACGGCCAGTGCAACCTGGTCGAAACGTCAGGCAATTCAGAGGTATGTAATACCTTTTCGTGATCGCGTTAATTCCCGTTCATACGTAGATAATATTATATCATGGAACGCGAAAGTTTAAAAGTTAGTATACGTATTTATTATTATGTATTTAGTTTTATGCATAAAAGTACACTAATGTCAACAATTCAAACTCGTGTCTCCGGAATTTCTAAATAAGTAAATTTCTAAACAGAATTCCATGATTCTTTTGATATTTCATAAAAAAAATACATATTCCAAGAAGCCCCATTTTGAAGGCCTTTTTGCTTTGACTTCTTTTTATTGTGTTATAGAATAGTGTGTAGAAAAAATATTTTAATTGGGTAAAATAATCCGAGAATATTCCGCCATTTATACAGAGACGGGGTAAGATTATCAGGTGGCAGTAATTAGCATGATTAATCGTATTCTTACATGTAGAAACTTTGTTATATATTTAGATAATTAACACAAATTATTCAGTGATATTAACCATTGATGGTATGTGAAACTTGCCTATTTGGATATGATATACACTCAGCACATTATAATTATTAAGAAGAACCTATACGCAACTCTTATTTACACTACTACTTTATTAATATATTTCTACACGATTAGAGTAATCGTGTAGAAATATATTAATAAAGTAGTAGGTATAAGTATATTAATCTTCTTCTTAATCTTATAAAAAAGACAACTCCCGCATTAGGAATATTCCTGTGTCGCAGGGGGCTTTTACAAACATTCAAACAACGGACACAAAAAACACCCAGACTTGGGACAACTATTTGTGGATCACACAAATTTTTGTCCCGTGTAGGATTCGAACCCACAACACTCGACGCGGGGTAGTGGCGAGGTGACCACTAAAACCATTGCGCCATCCGTGCAGTATTAATAATCTAAGTAACTAATTGGACATCCATGTCTATGTGTGATACATATTTCAATTGTAATAATTTTTATATAAAGTATTACCTATCTATCGAATCGAAAGTCTAATTCATAAAGCACTTTTACTTGAAAAAAATGTCTATAATATGCCAATACGGCAGTTAATGCAGTAATTAAATGGATATTCCTTCATGTCTCTTCGACTGATCGCTATGTCTGCCGACCCACCACAAGACCACCGTCGGAATCACGGCGGTCATTAGGGCCAATCAAATAAAGTGGTCAACGTCCCTCGGGCCTGCCCTGGCCATGAGCCCACGGAAATCTATTGTTGCTTACATGTTGAAAGTATATCGGACGGAAGTAACTTAATTCGAGAATGTTAAGGTCAATAATTTAATGTGTTTACTAACAGTTAAGCTAATGGTTTGGAATCCTGATCCAAATATATAAACTATTAAAAGTACTGATTACTAAACTACAGACACCTGTAATTTAGGTTTATAATTTTGTTTGACTTGCTCTATACAGACACAAGCAGAACTCTTTGCTAGATAATTATGTGTATATGTGTGTGTATAGTGCTTAGATATAGCTAATCCTAACTAGTATTGTAAGTGCGAATGTAAGTTTGTTTGTTGGTTAAAAAAGGACATAAGGTACCTTTCATGCAGAAAAAAATAGGTATTGTTCTCGCTGGAAAATATTTTTTACGGGAGCAAAGCCGCGAGCATAAGCTATTATACAATATACAAACATGAGCTAGTAGTATACAGCATAGCATAGTAGTGTACAGAAAGCCTATATGACAATTCCTTTTTTACAACTGAGTTGATAACCTAACTTTTAAACTTTCTTGGTACATTGCACAGCCCGTCAGCCTGTGATCATCGCCAGTGTAACCTGGTCGAACCGTCAGGCAATTCAAAGGTACATGATCGCGGAAATTCCCGTTTATATACATAATTATATAACAGAATACCTGATTGCCGGTGTGGAATTTAGAGACAAACAACCTACATACGCAGTTTTGTCGCTCCACTATCTGCTAATCAGAGGGACAAGAAAAGAGCAGAGCAATCCCAAATGACAGCTAATTGCGCTTCAACAGCATGTTTTTACCTAAAATTGTATGTATTTTTCGATAAATATTGTATCAATTTCAAATAACGTGGGAGAGCCATGCCTCGGCACGTATGGGCCGGCTTGACTCCGGTCGACACCACGGCCTCACAGAAAACCGGCAATGAAACTATGATTGCATTGCTTTACGCCGCTTGAGTGAGGTAACAGGAGGCAATAACCCTTCCCTCTCCCCTATTCCCGTCCTTTCCTCCCCTGTAATCCCCCTCTCCCCTATTCCCACTCTCCACCCCCTCCCCTCTTCCTCTACTCCCACCTTAAAGAGCGGCAACGCACTTGTGACTCTTGAGTTACAGCTGCTCATGAGCGGCGGTAGTCATTAACCATCAGGTGACCCGTCTGCTCGTTTGCCCCCTATAACATTTAAAAAAAAAAAATTGAAATGCACCTCGAACTACAACGGTCTCAACATATTGATCCATCCTAAGGTTGCCTGGAAAGGTTTGTACATTATCTGTATGACAAATGTATGTATGATAATTCTACTGTAAGACTGGTGTACAAATAAAGTGTTATCTATCTATCTATCAATGTCGAGGTATACAAACGTTATTGTTATAAGTTACTACATCAATACACTGCGGCACTAATGGCCGACACTAATAATATATAGTATTCAACTTTAATTGTTTATTTAAGATATCGTTTTGATTTGTATTCCGAATGTCAGCAAATAGGCAGGCAGGTCTCAACTTTACAACTGAGGTTATATTCTTCAGTAATTACCACCATTTTGGTCTAAAATCTCAGATCCTACGTAACTTTAACGAAACTGCTATTTAGAAAATGGCTAGATTTTCCAGTTTGAAAATCGCATTAGAAGCTAGCGGGCGAACGGAGTATTATGAGCTTTAAAGATGGCAGAAGGCAGAAGTTAGGACCCTTTAATAGTGCCCGGTAATATAAATGTTAGTTTTGCCAGTATTCTTTAAAACATAGTTTAAACTAGCTATTTTACATTAGGTTACATTAGGCTACATTTTACATAGGTCAGTAACATTTTATCAAAATTTAGGATATCAAAAACCTCTCTGTCAAACTGGCAAGAAAGCATATTGTGCTCTTACTCTGTCAGAGATCATATAGGACTTATCCACTAAGCTCTGATACATCAATATTATCAACCCATCAAACAGTGGTTCACTTTTTGTTTGCAAAATTTGTCTGTTCTGGACTATACATAAATATGTACATATATACTATCGGCCTATCTAGAATAGTATATATTTGTATATCACTACATATTATAAAACAAAGTCCCCCGCCGCGTCTGTCTGTCTGTTCGCGATAAACTAACAAAACTACTGAACGGATTTTCATGCGCTTTTCACTAATAGATAGAGTGATTCGTGAGGAAAGTTTTGATGTATAATTTTTACCCGTGCGAAGCGGAGGCGGGATGCTAGTTTTAAATAATGTACTGACTTTTCAAATGGTGAAAGCTTTTTTTATATGGTCCTGGAGATTACACTTCATGTATGCAAAAACTCTTAGCAGTCGTTCTTTAGATGAGTGAAATTAAGAAAAAACACACAGAGCTCTAGAAAGAGACAGATCAGAAGTTTCTTAACATTTTTTAGGTAAGTTCGATAGAACTGGTGATTAACTTTAAACAACTGCTCATGTAGCAATACCAAAGTCATAATTATGGCAAGTCCATAATTTTGGCATAGGTTTTGACTAAATAAGGTTATCTCTGATAACAGTCCAGCATATTTGAGTGTAAGGACTAAGTATGTTCGCGGCCTAGCGCCGTGACCTCTCGTGTGCGTAAGCCCCAAATACGTCACGCTTTGTTACCAAATTACCTTTACCTCGTTACATTTTACGTTAATTATAATTCGCTAACTCTATGCTCTGTGTTAAAAAAAGTGTTCTTTGTTATTATTTCGGCTTTTCTCATTCGTTATTTTTGTCCAAAAAGTTCAGGTGTTAAATATTTTAATTTCATATAAAGCTGTCATAATTCTGTGCTTTTACTAATTTATGTAAAGGTATATTTTAACTCTAGCTTTGTGAGAATGATATATGACGTGAAAAACGACGAAGTCCAGTCGCCTGGCGTTGTACATATAAATTCAATTTGTGAATTACATTTTGCCGAGAGTATTTTTTTTCGGCTCGTTTTTTTAGGTACTAGCTAAATAAAGTGTCATGTGTGGGTGACCCTTTAATAATATTTCAATCCCTCTTTATAGAAAAAATTCATATGGTGGTAATTTGAAAAAAATATTCCGGATAGGTAATTTAGGATTGCAAAAGGTATGCATATTCTTTTGCAAATCGTATAGCACACAACACCTAAATATATGTCATAGATATATGAATCTTCGCCGTTGGAACAAATATGCATAACTTAGCGTAAAAAAAGTAAAAGCCTTTTGTAATGAACCATTCATTTAAAGTCATCCACTTAAACGAAAATGAAATAGTTAAATTGTGAAGTTAGTTCCGTATCGTATGATGCAGTCCAACAGAAACTTCACTTACCAACATGGGTATATCTCCCAAACGAATACGAATTTCACTTACGCTAAAAATACTTTATGAAAATGAAGATTGCGCTCCCACGGGAACCTTCCCGGTTAATTTAATGTCACAAATTGGGTTTCCCGTTACGATCAAGCTGAAGGATTTATATAAACCGCACGCGATATTTTTACGAGAACTCACAAGCAACGAGGTTATATATTCATTTGTATGTACCTATGTGGATAGAAGACAACGTCCCATGGTGGTATGTTAGAAGAGATTTTGTTTATGGATTCAGTGGATTAAAATTAGCAATAGTGCGAGAGGGGAGTCAGTACCAAACCGTCCTATTTGAATAAGTATATGTAGTTTGGTTCCTATTGTTGTTTAGGACAATTTTTGCAAAATTTTTTTGCTTGTTTTATTTTAGCACTAGTAACGGCTTTCTTGCAATAGACCATATGCTTATTTTTTAAGTAATACACAAAAAACGATTGCTGAATACGTAATAACGTTTATTACGGATGTTCAAAAATAAGATATGGACGGCCCTGTGGCGCGGCGGCAGTGTATTCAACTGCAATAAGATATGGACGGCCCTGTGGCGCGGCGGCAGTGTATTCAACTGCAATAAGATATGGACGGCCCTGTGGCGCGGCGGCAGTGTATTCAACTGCAATCTCTGAAGTCACGCATTCGATTCGTACTCAGTGCCATTTTTTTGTATGCGTGAATGTGAATATTTGCATTGGTCTGTGGTTTTGAATATAGGTATAATATTATACAATACACAAATATTGTACAATATCTTTGTATTTACAAAAAAAGGTAAATCTATGTTTATCAAGTTCAAACTCTGCTGAGTGTGGGTCTACATAGCGAAGTGATATGTCCTAATATATTATTATCATAATAACCTCATTATAAGTATATTTTTTCCCTTTCTTTCAACCCACCAATATAATTATCGCAACAAAATACTATTTAGCCTTGTAAACCCATTTTCACACTATTCCCACACATACATCGTCTGTTATTGGTAATAATTCAAGAATAATGTGACAGTCAGGGTAACCGTGTTCACATAGCACACGATTTCTGTCCCAAGATGGTATAAGTGCCACTATGGCGTCAGGTTACATATCCTGAGATTTATTACTAAATAGTGCCTTTCACTTGAGACCTTTTTATACTGTAGTTAGTTTATTACAGTATGAGCAGTAGTGTACCGGACCAACACATTTTTTTTTTAATTCGTAATATGAATTGGGTATTATCAGAGAATTGAAATTCGTGCTTTTTTCGGCACACGAATACTGTACTAGTATTCAGTTACTTATTCTCTGAAACAAATATTGTTAAGGATTTTTCTAAAAAAATCTATAATTGAAGTCACAAATCGATACCTTAATTGGCAAACCGTCCTGAACTCCATTTCGGTAATTTTCTCAGGAGTCGAATAAAACATTACATATTTTTTTTAGACTAAGTACTTGTTTATAAAATTGAAAAATCCGTAGCTTCACTTGTAACTTGTTTATAAAACACTTCATTTGTAACTTGTTTGTTACAAATGGACATTTTAATTTCCGTTTCATTTGTAACTTAAAACATGTTTGTTTTTAAAACGCATTTATAAACTACTAGCAGTGCCTCGCGGTTTCACCCGCGTAAGTCCCGATCCCATGGGAATATCGGGATAAAAGTAGCCTATATGCTAATCCAGGTCTCCAGCTATCTAGATACCAAGTTTTATCGTAATCGGTTCAGTAGTTTTGGCGTGAAAGAGTAACAAACATCCATCCATACATCCATACATCCTCACAAACTTTCATGTTTATAATATTAGTAGGATGTAAACGAAGTCAATTTTAGCCTACTTCTAATGTCGTATCGAAATGAATCTTGGTATGTATAATTTATAGTTAGGATGACAATACTTATCTGATGATGGAGCCACGACCTCTCCTTTATACAGAGGCTGTCTCAACGCAGAGGAAACGGCCGCCCACGTTGTCCTGGAGTGCGAGAGAGTGGCCACACAACGGGTAAGTATCCTCGTGGGAGTGAGGTAGCTCCTAGAAGCCTGTGAATGCCATGGAAGGAGCTAGGCTGGCTCAACTAGTCAGCTTATCTGAACGCATAATGGACCGCCTATGAGTCTAGACGCGGAAACAGACCCCTATACCAATACTAATATACTATGTAGTTTTGATATACTGAAGACCTTATTGTAACAAAACCCTAAGACCCAGAATTCATGCGGTTTAGTAGAAGCAAGGGGTTACTGAAGTAATGTACATTAATTGGTTGCGTTTTATTCTGTTCTATATTAGCATCTCTGAAGAAATGGCTTCAAATTTCCTACGAAGATCAGCAGTGATCAACTTCCTTTAAACAGTATCGTCTGTAGCAATCAGTCTGTATGTAAAACTACGAAATCTTTTTTTAACCGACGACGTCAAAAATTAAGAGGTCCCCATTTCTACTGAATATTATTTATATTATTTTGTGTTTGTTACGCGATATTTTCGCCATTTGTGAATTCATTTTAATAATTCTTTTTTTAATTACTCAAGATCAGTCCTATTTAACATCGAAAACAACATTCTACCTCTAAGGGCGGAAAATGAAGGGGTGAAGAATAAAGCTTATTACAATTCATCAGAATTTAGACGTATTGAAGTCGGTGATACTCTTTCAAATAAATGAAATTGAAGACAGAATATAGCCGATCCTCTCCACGATTATTCAGCACCTCATAACCATATACCATAATACCAATAAAAATATGTCCCCTTACACGTTTTATAAATCGACATATTTTACAATTTGCGTCCAGCCGACGCGTTATTTATTGCGACAAATATTGTTCGTTAATGTCCTATTAATTGCGACCCCCAACTCAAAATATTACACGAATGCACAGCCAATGTACGCAGAAATATTACACGAAGCACTGGGGATTCGAATGTAAAACGTATTTTTGTTATGATTAATAATTATTGTACTTTATCGCTGTTCCGTTTTGCTTTTATTGTAAATCGTGCAGTTAACATCGTTTCATGGAACGTACAACATTGCTATGTTACTGAATACAAATGGACAAATTTATTGATAAAAGCAGAACGACATGACTGAACATGCCACTATCATACGTGATGTTCAAATGAAAACATTATAATAATAGACATAATTTATGTATTACGAATATTAAAGCTTAGTTTTAGTACACTATAAAAACAAAACTTAAAGGTCTTTTTAAACAATGTCAAGAAATATTTGTTTGAAAAAAGACTATTAGTAATTTGTGTCACAACAACGGATTACCTCTCAAACTAAGCTAGATACTTGTGGTAGGAGTGGATCTACGACGGTATTGTACTGGGTCGTGTTCGAACCCGTAACATTCCAATCGCAAGTAAGATGTCTTAGCCATCACTATGTAGGTAACATTAATAAAAATTAAATTAAATTATTATAGCTGTATACACTTCGATATAATCTTCGCCGTGAGTGTGGGTAATATTTTTTCTTAGCAATTTGCAAATGTATATAATAATATGTGTATCATTTAATATTCTTTTAAATATGAAACTGGAAAGTTTAGTATATATAAAATTTAAGGATATATACGTTTGAAAATCAAACGGTAGTCTCTCTAAAACCTCTCTAATAGCCACAAACGTATATATTGTAAGGTATTAAAATGTATAAAGCCGTCCTAAAATAATTTAGTTCAGAAAATATTACCCTTTATCGGCCCGAAATTACGAGACTTCTCTGAAGTTTCATAAAGACAACAAGAAATCTTTTTCACAAAATCTCTCTGAAAGGGTTACCCGTTTCTTTTAAACTTGTTAAAACACCAACTCGCTGTTCCCTTTGCAAAATCTAAATTCGATTTACAAAATAGCTAAGAACGCCAACGTCTAGAACATTCTGACAAGATGGAAAAATAAAGGTAATTTTTCTTTTGAAGTCGTATAACCAGATGAAGTTGTTAATGAGTTAAAGAATAAACGATTCATAAGAAGTTATACAGAGTGTTAGTCAAATTTTAGGAGCATTAGGTATGTGTGTAACCGACAAATTGTTGGTATAGCTTGAAATAAATGGATATTATTAAATCATTTTTTTTCGTTGGAAAATGCTTTCCTGGTGTAGACGAATATTTGTAAAGAACGTGTTATGAATTTTTATGACATTTTTTTTTTTTTTATGGAGACAGTTTCTACAAAATATTTTTATTTATTTAAACTTTTTGCACTGTAGTACAAAATATTAGCTTTATCGGTCGATTTTCAAGTTTAATTTGTCAGTTTCAAAATAAGATGTCTGTATAAAAATCACAAATTTTCCTAATATTGTTAGCGTTTTACATTATTCACGGAGTCTACTATACGACCGTAAAATATGACCACACTTTTCTGTAACAACCTGTATAATGCTGCTTATCTCTGTATAAATGATAAAAAACCGGCTAAGTGCGAGTCGGACTCGCGCACGAAGGGTTCCCGGACCATTATCTATACAACATTAGACACTATATTATAACCTATGAGTTCAGTGAAATATACAAGTAAATATTCTGTGATTCTTTCAAGCGTCTACCTGTTGCCGTTATTAATATCGAGCTAAAAACGGCAAAAAAATCACGTTTGTTGTATGGGAGCCCCACTTAAATATTTATTTTATTCTGTTTTTAGTATTTGTTGTTATAGCGGCAACAAAAATACATCATCTGTGAAAATTTCAACTATCTAACTATCACGGTTCATGAGATACAGCCTGGTGACAGGCAGACAGACGGACAGTGGAGTCTTAGTAATAGGGTCCCGTTTTTACCCTTTGGGTACGGAACCCTAAAAACTATTTCGTTTAAAACACGTTTTAAGACTGGACAACGGTCTTTGTCCCTGTTCAATGGTCTTAGTCCCTGTTTCCCCCTTGGTTGACATGTCGAGAATGCCTTAGGCGCTATGCGAATGATGTACGCCGCCAATATTATAATCAAGAGTGATGTATAATAAGAAAATCTATAATATGTACCTACCTATAGATATCAGGCAGAACCCTAAATAAAAAAAGACATGTATTTACAACAGAAAGTTTTTAGATTATATAAAACACTGTAGGTATATCATCATCATCAAACATAACTTACTAATAACAATTTAATTTGGTAATTTTGATTCTTGTCTTGGGTATTCAAAGAATTATGTAAACCACAAATTCATATACTGAAAAAGAATATTCTTCTTTATTCCCTGACAGGAATATAGACCATGTATAAAATATGAGCAAGGGATAGCCCATCAAGATTTTCATGTACTGAGTTCTCAAACGACTCCATCAAATCTGAGCGCATGAATATCTCTATTCCAGAAATAGTTTTTCTTTCCCTATATTCGAAGATTTGTCCGATTCAATGATTCGCTCGACGGACTCCAGACAAGCGATATCGCTTGACGCACACCACAACTCGTATAATCCACACTATTTACTTGCGAATTGAGAAAAGGCGGGCCAGAAACAAATTTTCGCGGGGTCCTAACGACCTCCGACCGTCATTTAATCAGACTCAAGTGTTGATGCGATAGCCGCAAGCAACGTTTTTCGACGTATCGAAATCTATCATGAAATAACTATTAGTTGTCTCACTCTAACACTTGAGGGATTGTGCTAGGAGTGTGATGGCACGATAGGGTCGGCCATCTTAATGTAAAGACAGGAAATAACGAGTTCCGAGCGGCTCGCGCCGGACGGATCTGGATTTTTCCGGATTCAGCCGGTTTTGTGAGCTCCAGTTAATGTAGAGTGGGGCAGATGCGATATTCTGCGTCGAGAGGCAGTGTAGTATTACTTAAGGTTATGTAGTGGAAAAGTCCCTAATTGTGATGGTCGGCAGACTCTTTACTTTGTTGTTTTGTTCGTTAAGGCCGTAGTCACGTTTGCTCTGTCATTATGCGAGGTTCGATTGGGCAATTGTAACTTTTATGACCTGAAAGAATTCTTAGATAGTTTGTTTTTGGGTTTTTGTATAAATGTACAACCTACTACTATTTATTTCTTTAACAATATTGTTATAGAAGATCACCGAAGTAAAGTAAAGTAAAAAACAGTAACTTTTTTTTAAAACAATGTAAAATTACCTTTAAATTGGAATTATATTTCATTAAAATACACCTATATGTAAACAGACTGGCCTGTTTGCCTAGTGGTTAGTGACCGTGACTGCTACGCCATAGATCGTGGGTTCGATTTCCACCCGAGTCTGGGTGTTTTTTGTGTTCGTTGTTTGTAAAGTCCCCCGCGACACAGGAGTCATTCCTAATGAAGGAGTTGTCTTATCAAAAATCAAAATTAAACCTACATATTTTAGCGGTAGTTTACCTGGGCCTGGCTGGCAACAATAAAAATATCGTTGAGAGATTTTTGTTTGACGTGTAAAATCCCCCACAGGGCCACAGATCGTCGCCTCACCGAAGCCAACGGTGAAGTGGTGAAGTGACATTATTTTTTTTATGTTTTATTTGGTTTCTTATTTTTCAAAAGAAAAGGTAATTAATAAATATAATTATTAAATGTTGACAAAAGTAGGCTGAAAACTAATTATGTATTTTAATTGTTATAAACTCACGCTTATATCCCTGAGTAGGCAGAGAAGATTAAACAACCTCCTTTTGCTAGCGATACTTTGGCCATATTTTGAAATGTTCCAGGGTAGGTGAAGCGACAGTGATACCTGAACTCCCAAGCCCCTCTACGGCATACTGTTAAGCGGGTACTATGCATGTTTTCTATATGAAAAATATAAAAATTTACTGCCATCATATATTTCAAGGGACCCTGTAGGTCAAACACGTCTTTGTTATATTTTATCATATGATACATAATTGTGGCTTCCTGTATTCATTTGTTTTTAATACTGTAACTTTTTTTATAACCAGAAAACTTGTGTGAAAACTGCTTAACATTTCATTGAAGTGTTCCAAAACTACTGAGTATTTCAGGAGGCTGAGCAGAGAGGTGGCATGCTTCACACGGCTTTAATTCACTCACGAACCTCTAGCAATTAAATATTAAAATGAGCGGCGAATGAGTTTTAATTAAAGGCCATTGGACGAAAGTTAGTGCGGGGACACAACAGGGGCTTGAAGATATTCACAAGTTAAACTTACAAAGTTTGAGATATGTTTTTGTTTCTCAAGTAAAATTATTTCACGTGTTTTTTGCATTAACTGGTAAAAACAAGTTTCATTATTCAATTACGGTAGGTATTCTTTTCTATAATGCGGAATCAACCTAACTTAATACACAATTGATTTTTTTTTAATTTACAACTATTAAATATTGTTTAATACAAATTTATTATTTAAACACTATGGCAACCTTATTCATGTTACGTAAGAAAGATGGCTTAGAATACTTGAATATTATTTTACTTTAACATTTATTTTACGAAAGCTAAAAGACCGATGTTATCCTAACATATATACTATGGGTTCACAACTTTCTCCCTTAATATATAATCAACCTCTTATTTAACTTTACACAGAACTCCTTAAGAAGCAAGCGTGAACTGAAAACACCGCACAATATCATGTAGAAGTTAATAAAACAGTTTTAGATAGGTACGCTAATATTTTATTCCACTTACGGAGCGAACAAGCATTTTACAGTAACCAGTCTACTTGAAAGTAGAATACCTAACTGTGATTTCAACTTATCCTTGTGTAGGAAAAACTCAAGTATTGCTTCTCAGACACACTACTCGCTTGCCATTGGTTGGTGTACAATTCCTCCAGCACAAAGGGAGGCTATTCCAAAGTCTAAGCAATGGTTAATATTACCAATTTATGTATGAACTTTTAATGCGTGGTGCAGGATCAGTAGTTACTACGTAGTTTGTCTTCGTTAGATGTCACTGAAGTAAATTTGCTGTATGTGGATATCACCACCATAAATTGTCTTCGTTGACAAGGTTAACGATTATACTAAAGATATTCGACACGCATTACTATTAATCTTTAGTTAAAAAATATAATATATGTCTCTGTATTAAATATTTTATAAAACTCTATGGCACCATTCTAAATGCTGAATGTTTCTTTTTCATAAGTTTTTACACTATTGTTTACCGACAAAACAATAGTAGGGTCGACTCACATAGATAAGAAATACTAGCTCTAAATTTTCACAATTAATAATGTTTACAATTAGTCACACCAATTTCGAGCCCTGAAGTTGATAAAAAGTACGATTGTGGTTTATAAATGCCTGTAACTTCGTATAAGGATCTAGCTATTACTTACACACTTTTACTGCAAATTGATTAAGAGTATTAGACCCGAGACATCACAAATGACTTACTTAGTAAGACCGTTATGAGAACTTAGACAATCTTGGACAGATTAAGTTATATAAAGAGTGATGAACACAAGTATAATAGGTGTTACTTTACGAACATATTTTCTTTTTGAGAGGTTAGGTTATCTGTATGAGAGTTAAGTGATTATTTATTAAACAGTTCAATAAAATTACTGATGTATTTGGTCTCAGACTTTTAAATCAAGGTTATCAGTCGAAATGTTGCATACGTAACATGGTTACGATGACCGCTCACCATTAGGTGACGTATACTTGTCTGCCACGTGGTTTAATAAACTGTAACGATACAATGTAAATAAGAAGTCTGTCAAGCGAACAAAGCTAATCAGAAACACTCAAACAAAAAAATTTTGACTGCAAAAGACAAGGTCCATAATACATTTTTCAATGAGTACCTACTTAGTGTGTCTCACACTTGGTCGTTAGGCTTTATATAGTCGTCGCTTAATCACCGCATTCTATGTTTTTGCACCGCTACTTGCAAAGATGTTCGGACCAGACGTACACAATCCTTTATTGTTGACCATTCTTATATGAAACTATAGTTCGCTATTTCTTGATGTTAATATCCTCATTAAGAACTCCCGATATGTAATGGAAGATCCGCCAAAACTCAAACACGTTAAAAATGTGTGAATAAATCTGTAGGTAATGCTATAAGCGTCAATTAATTAAGAGCATTAAGAAGAAGGGTTATGGTTGACTTTCAAACACCGCGACACACATGAAGTTTAGTTACTGGTCGTTTGATACCCTGTCAGGTGAAAAAAGATTTGATTGATTCGAAAGATATTAGAAGAAGAGTCAGTTACGGCTTTTTGCTTTAAAACCGTACCTTAAATCATTTTGCTGAATCGAAATGATAGGTAGAGGAACTTTAATCTGTGTCATCTTCCTCATCCGTAAATATAATACTTTCATACATTTCTTTTAATGTGTAAAAAACTATTATATTAACGAATGAGAGAGAGAGACATACCTTTAGATTTCTACAGCATCCCAAGGTTAACTGGTAGATAACTCCCTGGGCATTAAGTCCACCTTTGTACAAAATGTCTATGAAGATTTAATTCAATAAACATGTAACCTTTATATGCATGTCCGTCCGTCCATGCGTCAATACGCTCGAGTGATGCACAGTCTCTATCACAAAGCAACAGTGACGCGCTGCCACTATCGCTGCGTCAGTGTTACCGCGTTGAATGATTTCCCATACATTGTAATAGTGCTCAGTACTATTTAGCTCGAACGTTTACCTTTATCCTCGATTAATAATGGTGTGATGGTGCTACCAATATACCATTATTACCTCGCAAAGCTATTATTTTATTTAGGGGTTATTTTTATTTGTGAATTTGATTCAATTCAATTCAAAAAAATCTTTATTTCAAAAAACTGACCATCAATTATTCGAAATCGTCGATTTAATAAATAATTATTATAATTAAAAATTATAGATCAACACACACAGAGTCACCGCAACAATAGTTTGCTTCGTCAAATGTAAAATGATTAAAGAAAAGAAAATGGATAACATAATAGATAACATTAGATTATATAATTATTACAAAGATAATAGATTAAATTTCTGTAAGACATTTTTCTTTACTCGAAAATTGTCAAAAATAAGTTGTTATCCTATGAAATTGAGAAAATTTTGCTACTGTATGCTACAAAACATTTTGCAGCTGTTACCGACGTAGTAATCTTAAATAAATTGTGATTTTTATGTACTTGAACACAAACAGTATTATTTATTGTAGTAAAACTCTAAAAATTAAAAGATGATGAGCATGATCATTTGTTCTGTGTCTGGGTGTAATTTATCTATAATATTTATATTTAGAAATATATAAGTATGTTTATCAGCAGTCTGGTTACCATAGTACAAGCTCTGCCTAGTTTGGGATCAGACAGCCGTGTGTGAGATGTGTGAAGTTATTATTACTTATAAAAAATGAAAGACTAAACTTACATGAACATACGTTAAAACTAAAGATACAGGGTTTTAATTGCGTGTCTTAATTAGTTCTTGAGGTTCAATTTAAGAAATCTTTAGATGCAAATTGCGCATCTTAATTTGCAAATCTGAACCAATGAATCAGAATATTTGCTACCACCGGCGCTAGCGGCGAACACACATCGACATTCCATCTACATAAAAGAGAAAAATATACTTCCCAGACAGAATATTATTCAGTCTATGTATTCAGTAAGTAAATCCGTACCTAGTTCTACTAGTGTGGTGACTATAATTATCGTGACACAATATTTTCTGTTTTTAATATTTGCTTACTGAACAAGATATACTTATATTTTATTAAAGGCTTTTTAAAAACAATAGGTATTTGTTTTTATGTTATAACCTCAAGCATGTGTGTTGAGTCCCTCTGCTTTAAAGGGATTATTTTATATTTAAAAGGGGTCAAAGTAGGATTAGTATCATTCTACACCTGCTTGCTGGATCAGGTCATCAAATGGGCGGGTGTTTAATAGGGATGATGAAGGTTTGTAAATTTGTACCTATTAGTAGTAATACCTATTTTTAATATAAATGTACAAACTCAAAACAATTATTGTTACATTTATAGTATATATATACAATCGGTCTAAAATCTAGTAGGTATACATATGAGTGTTACAGAAAGGTTTGGTCATATTTTATATCGGTCGTACGCGAGACCCCGTCGATAATATGTTGATTAGATACGTGCGCCTATTTTTTAGCTACACATAACGTTCCTAAAATATGCTGACACCTTTCTATAACATCGTGTAGAATCTGCTTAAATAATAATAAAACTCATTTAATCCTTTGCATTTTCTGGTTATGAAATAAAGGTATATTAGTTTCAATTACTGCCATGTTTGTATGCACTTGACTTTTTTTTTTAAACTAAACTAATTATTCGTTCAAAATAAGAATTCTATACAAGCATAAAACACACGTGTAAATAAAATAAATGATTGTAGAGAATTAACCAGAAATAAAACAACAGAAGAGCTCACTCCAAATTGTTGGGGAGCTGCCCTGGGCCGCGGATACCGCGAGCGATTTACTCGAACCAAACGTTGACAATTAACGGCCGATGCCATCAGACAGTCTGCATGTCTATAATACGTAATTGAGGAACAATCCATGTGAACTTGGTACAAATTAGTATCATACCCACATATGCATATTTTGAAAATGATTCATTTCACTATATTTATATTACGAAATAGGCGAAATATGCAAGATATAGATAAGGTAAGTACGAAAGATAGAAACTCATGTATTGAACATATAAAGAAAAAATAAAAATACAAAGAACAAGAAAAGGAAATAACAGTCATTTATTAGACATACACTTTTTGTACTTCAAGCTATACTATATATTTACTTAGTTTCGTAAGTATATTACTGATTCTAGAAATGCAGCTAACACATCAAAACAAGAAGAGTGTAAAAAGATCAAATACTCAAACGCCACTTAATTATAAGACTGTTTAGTCTCTTACTCCTAATGTTACTTAAGAGTCTTGAAAGACTTAATCTTGCAAGAAGCAGATTAATTGACAATTTTACAGATAATTTGAAGGACATAATTCCATGAAACCTTGGCGTCAAAGTATGCGGGATTACTCGTATTTACAATATATGAAACCAAGAATCAAATCAAACCAATTCTCACCCTAATCGGGACAGACGCATTCGCTACCATTATTATTTTGCACAACAGCAGTTCAGAAATCCATCAAAGTGTCATCAGGGAACTTGTCGTCGACACGTGTACACAACGCTATATTCAGAAAAAAACTTTTAAATAGGTGCCGGCAAAGTTCGGTAAAGTTTGGCTCGAGTTTGTATGAAGTTCGGAATTGTTTGCCATCGGAAATAGACGAGGCAATAAATCGATTAAAGATTTTATTACTAAACTTGTTTGATATTTGTGTAAATTCTATTGAGTTAGATTTTTCATTCCAATCGTTAATGATAATCCGTTCTCTTTGTGTTGTTGGTAAAGGTTCATTGATAAAATAATTGACACAATCGAAAGTTTTATCTAAAACAATATCTAGTTAAACAATTCAGTTGCAGTTTTTAAGGTCTAAACCTTCTTAAAAGTAAATAGTTCTTTGTTTTATGTTGCATAATTTTACATTATCGTTATTATCATACTTGCAAGTATGTCCATATAAAATGGCAACAAATACACAACCCTCTTGAGAGTAAATATTCAACGTAGTTTACATACAGTAGCCACACTCATTTGCTCATTCTATTTTAGAAGTAACACCTACAGTTCTTTGGGGGTCTAAATTTAAAACGAATACGGTTTTAAAAATTATTAATTATGTAATTTTTTGCCATATTAAATAATTAATTTATTATTAGTATATAGTATATAGCTACTAATGTTCTAGCACTAGAAGCTCACAGTTAACACCAAAGCGCTTGAATGCTATGCTAACTTGACGCTACTTGGTGAAAAGCGCTGATATACCCATATATTTTTGCAACACAGTGTGTCTCGAAAGTCCTCATTAATGCTAACAAATTCCCACCAGCAAAGTGTTAAAAATCACGTTTAGACGTTTTAACTTTGTAAGTACGCGGCGTGACTTCAAGACGTTGTCGCCATATTCATAGTAGTGAGGGGAAAAAATGGTAGTCTCGTCTCGTCCATAAAGTGCACGTGCGGCCGCATCGTCGCTTGGCGCAACTTTCATATAACGCAAGTTTTTCCTCCAACCTAAGGATCCCTCATAGAGGACGCGGTGCGGCGAGCGATTTGAATACTGTGTTTTCATAGCTATTGTTTTTTTGTTAAATAACAACTGGACGAAACTTAACCATTCCTTCCACTTTCCTTTTTATCCTGAAACCCATGTTCCTATTTGAAACTTCCCGCCACTATGGGTTCTACATTATCTGTGGCATAAATGACACGCGCGAGTAAAAACAGAACTACCGCCACTGTCGCGCGTTTATGACGCGCGCGTTGTGAGACACACGTTTTCAAATAATATAAAAAATAAAACTCGTCAGAAGATAGCTGACCGTTAGTGCTCCGTCGTCGTCGTCGATCGTTAGTGAAAACACAGTACTCAAATTCATACTCAACGCTGGCATACCAGTCTCGAAATTCTATAATATATAAACAGTTTAAATCAAATAAATAGTTAAATTAGGTTAGTAAAGGAAAATTAAAGTAGTTTATCGTGGACCACTTGGCTGCGAATACAAATCGGGACAGGGACAGAAATGTAAATGTTGATACACAGTCTTGTTATCTGTTAACAAACTCGAATAAATCTTAAACTTCAAATACTCTCCATCTAAACTGCCACAGTATTTTTATGTTTACTTAAATTTTTTCTCAAGATCGGTGTATGAGCCAGCCTCCTGTCCCTTAAAAACTTAATACTTACATGATTTTGGACTTTCCGTTAATATTTTAAAAGAATTGAAAATTGTAATAAACTACTTTAGAACCTCTGTATGTCGAACTCAAAGCAATGGGACGCCAGAAAATTCGAGTTTTAGAGTTTTCGACTTATGAAGGTTTATGCATCAGGCGGATTTTGTAAACAAACATTCCACTTGTAGGCGTTTAGATTCATTGTTACTAATTTAGAGTTAGAGAGGTACAATAAATTTAAAAAGTAGTTACAGAGGTAATAAACATATTTATTCTTAAGTTAAAAAGTATTTAGAGAAGTGATATTTTGTTTGCTTAAGATAATTTGATGTTCGCTATCTTTTGTATTATCTAAAGAATGAGGAGCAGAAAATAATTTTCTTGCGAGTTGCTGGTTTGCTCCATAAAAATCCTTAAAGTATTTAATGCTTTTCTTGCCTCTTTGCTCTTGCAATCCTATGGAGCGCATGTTTGCTCAAATGAAATACGAGTATACCAAAAATGAAAAGTCTGACACCTTGTTTATTTAGACACGTGTACACGGTAATTTATTTTTCTTCGAACGGTAAAGATAAACGTACGATAAACGGTAAAGGTTCTAAAATCCAACATTTTCTATGTTCGAGGTACAGAGGTTATATTTATTTTTTCGAGTTATGGAGGGTAAATATGCCCTGAAATAGATTGTAGTAACTCAGTGATTATTATGATTTATACAGGGATTACACTTCGAGCAATGGAGGTTTTGAGGTTTTAAGGGAACAAGTTTTTTTTTTAATTCTAGATTTACAGACGTTCTAATGATACAAGTTCTACTGATCAAAAAATGAACACTGCACACAGACACGTCTTGTATTATAACAGAGTAAAATAAACAGAAGTCACAAAAATGTATTACTTTTATCCTCGACGTGTGAGCTCAAATGCCACGTCCTTACCGCGAGTACGCCTCGAGTCTCACATGTGTTGTGACAATTTGTATCCAGTACAATATACGAAGCATTAGCCAACGAAATTTGTTACCACGTTGATGTATCATACTATGCTTGTTTGTTTGCCTACATTATGTCATACAATCACAGCTAACAAGCTATTATCTAATGATTGTACTTTTGTGTAAGTTTCAATCATTTTTTTACTATAGATACTCTATACTTACTTAGTTTATTTAGGTCATTAGTGGTTTTTAACTAAGGTGGCAAACAAATGTATGGTGGTTAGTTAATAGTTACTTACGCCTAAAACAGATCCGAACCAACGTTGTCGGGCTATGACTATGTGTGAGTAATCAAGGTTCGCACTGATTAATTTTAACACTTGTTTAATATTTATACATACTTATTACAATACAATACAACAATAATATACGTAATACTTATGTTACAGTTTTTAGAGTACAGTTTACAGTTTTTTCTACTTATATAACAAGGAAATATTATTATCTGAAGCAAAGTTCAATACTTCTAAAAAAACGACTCAAGTTAACCCTTATTTATATAATTTTTACAAGTTTCGGATTTCGATGAAAGAATTTGCCTTATTTGGGATCAGACGGCCGTGTGTCAGGTTCAAGTTGTTATTATTATTATAATTATATTATAGAAATAAAAAAATAAACTGACGAAAAGAAAAAATAAACTTGTTAGCCTAACTAGCCTAAATTCCTACACTAATGTAAATACTTAAATAGTTTTGATTTAAAGTGATGGATTTTGAATGTCTTAATTAACGAAAGTACGGTTCATAGTAGTTTAGAATTGGAACACAACTCGCTCAAGCTTTGTAAACTGAGTACAAAGTTAGTTCTTCTATAACTCTGCTCGTCTTAAGTTTCTGTTAGTAAGCCGTGAGATATCTTCACAATCCATTTAAGTGGTATCTAATGCTGTTTAGTAATTATACAAGTATACTTTTTATATTATTATCAACCACTACAATAACTATGTTATTACACTTTTATTATTTTTTAAGTGCCACTACTATGAGCTCATAATGGTTTGTGGTATTATATCCTAGCTAGGTTTAATAATAGTTTGTCCTATTGAATTAAAATATTTTAACTGTCACAATTTCAAAGATACTTTTTCTTATCTGAAATTATAATGTGCCCGGTACCCGTACTCACAATATTTAGCAAACTTGCTAACGTTATTGACTTTGAGATTTTTACCTGAAAAAGAAAAAAATAAAGTATTTTAGTTTTAAAGCCATAATCAAGGGCATTAAATAATTTACACAAAATATTCTGATAACACATAGGGTAAAGTTAAAACACCTGCGTAAATATTCATATCCCAAAAGTACTAAAACAACACAAATTTATGAAAAAATAACGAAGGGCTAACACCACTTAAAATAAACAGAGGTTTGAAAAAAAAACTTAAATACCCTAAGTAACCCTGCGTCCGCTGGCGATAAAAAGATTCCCGGTTAAAAAGTATAACAACGCAGTCTGGGGCCCCGCCACTCTGTGTCTGTTTAGAATGGAAACAGCGAAATGGTGCAGATTCAACCCTTTTTGCAGCTAAAAAGATTGGATTGTATTTCCCAGACGCTAACGTTTATGTGTAAGACAATGCTCTTTGTGTCCGACTTATAAATAAGATAGCTCAGTTACTTAGTAGTAATAAGGATGATGCAGTATAATAGTTTTTTTTTTTTATATTATAGGGGCAAATGAGCAGACGGGTCACCTGATGGTAAGTGACTACCGTCGCCCATGGACACTTGTAACTCAAGAGTCAAAAGTGCGTTGCCGGCCTTTGAGATAGGAGTACGCTCTTTTCTAGAAGGTTTGAAGGTCGTATGGGTATGGAAATACCGCAGGCGACAATTTGTTCCAAAGATTGGTTGTGCGAGGCAAAACATTTCTGGAAAACCGCACAGTGGTGGATTGCCAATTATCCAGGGGATGGGGATGAAAGTTTTGTTGCGTTGAACGATGGCGAAACGTTGCGGCCGGTAAAAGTCCGAACAATCCCTCGGAGCACTCCGTTTTTATAACTATCCCAATTTGTTTTATTTTTGATTTGTTTGATAACTATCCTAAAATAAACAACACAAACGTAACAGTCCGAAAATCATAATACGGTTTGGCTAAAGTTTTAAATGGAAAGTAATATCTTTATTTTTAGCTATATTTCTTAAAACATAAGTCGCGTTTAATTTAATATTTAAAATAATAAAAGGTCAAATCTAAAAATAATACGTCATTAAATCTTTAATTTTATATTATATCAAAATAATATGACTAAACAAACAGGAATGCGTTGTACATTTTTAAATGTGAAATCTTATCAACAATGAGATCGTGGCATTAACAGTACATAATTTGTAGTAAAGCCGACAGCGTGTCTAATATGTGACAGTATCAGGGAGATCGGAGACACAGTAACGCCCAAACCGTGTCGGGATGAACCGGGGAGAGTCGCGGGCCCCGGGTGGCCGACGGGTCGCGACGGGGGGTTACACAAATTAAATTACGAAAAACGGTCGAATCAATGTCTGCCGTTTACGTTGGGTACCGACACACTGACAAATCCGGAATGTGTAAAGAATTAAATTGTTGCGAATCCCGTCGCTTATAAACGCGTGGGTTTGGCGTTCCGCGTATTTTTTTGTTCAAAATAGATTGTTATATATTTATAAATAGAATTTTTTGCCACATGCACAATAAAGGTTTCTGGAAGAATTGTGATAAGACTTCGTTTGTATTGCGAAGGTATAAAATCAAATAATATATTATGTACTAGCTGACCCGACAAACGTTGCCGAAACGTATAAAATATTATTCCTGTAACCCTATCGCAACGCCATCTACCGGGTCCAATTGTAAATCGAAACCATTCTCGAAGCCACATAAAAAAATTCATTAAAATCGTACGTAAACGTACAGAAGAAATATATATATTAAGATAGGCAAGACAAAACAGTTAAGAACCATTACCAAGGTTTGTCATCCGATTTTCTTAATTTTTTTTTTGTTTAGTAGCTATTAGAAAGTTTTAAGTGATATATATATATATATATATATTTGATCAGATAGTTTCTTTTTAAATTATGTTAAACGTACGTACAATACGCTACAGGGGTCCTGGTTATAGTTATATAAGTTATACTGGCCAAAGAAATAAAACAAAATATTCAAAACGTAATGAATTAATTCATTAAAAGAAATTCCACCACCAGGCTATCTCTAGATAAAATAAATAGCCTTTCACGTTTTAAGTATTTCTATTTTGCGATATCAGAATTAATATCATAGAACCAATAGTCCGGCTTTCATACAATTGTAATAAATGAAAAATAATAATAACATGAACTTGTCAAAGGTTTGTAAGTCTGTCATAATGATATTTTTTTCATTAAAGAACAATCGTTCATAATCATTAAATGACGAGAAAGATTAAAATCAAACTTGGTATCGATTATTATGTACTTATACAAAATTCCTGAAAATTCGAGATTTTTTGAAAGCGGAAAATCCAATTTACATACTTATATTTGATATTATTAGATTTTAAGAGATTACAAATATTTTGTTGTATTTTGGTTGGTTGTTTATTACATTTTTTTTAATTGAACCGTTTTGACGTTTTATTAAGAGTAACTGATTCGACTTGACAGTCATCTGCCGTATTGTGGGTGGTATACACTCCGCTCTTAGAAGTAGAACGTGGTTCCACTTTAAACGGCCTACCTTACAAAACATTATTTATGGTAGTTTTTCAGATGCGCGATCTGAATTATATACGATTTTAAGATATGTCGTCAGTAAAGTTAGATTGCTATATTGAGAATTTAGCTATGACAATTTCAAAATTCGAATTAATGTAGTATACGTATTTATAGGAAAAAAATAATTATGTGTATAATAAGTTTATAAACGGGTTAGAACAGAAATTATACCATTTTTAACACAATAAGCTAGTAGAAACTCGAAACAAACAAATTAACCATAGACTACATTACGTTTATCTGTCAGTTGCGTTTTGTTTTGTTATACCATTTTTAACAAATGAACGGCTAGACTGTTTTTTTTACTGATAAATTGCTTTCAGTTGCGTTTTGTTATTCCATATCAGTTGCGTTTTGTTATACCACGTTTTATGTCACGTCCCAATGGAACGTAATATGTATCCTATGTCCTTCTCCTGGTTCTAAGCTACCTCCCCACCAATTTTCAGCCAAATCAGTTCCGCCTTTCTTGAGTTATAAATAGTGTAACTAACACGACTTTCCTTTATATATATAGATAAGTAATATTGATATGTGTATTTTTATTGATGAATATGATATATTACTTACTATTTGATTCACTAATCTATAAGTCAGGTTATATTCCGATTCCTATCGTAATCACTATACTAAGGCATTGTTTTATAAAGAACTAACTATTCCTGATCGAAGTAAACAAACTATTTGGTAAAGAGTTCTGGTCCAACCAAAGTTTATACTAAGTTAATTTTTTAAGGATGTTTTTACGTAAGTTAGAAACAGCTAGGATGTTCAATTAAGTCGATAGTGTTAAAGGTGAGTTTTGCTAACGCACGCGTCAACAAGAACTCGCATTTTGATCAAGTCGTTCACATGTTAATGGGCGTTTTGATCCGTTTCGATTTATTCTCATGAACGACAACACGTGATTTTAATGAAAGCATTCGGCTATTTAAATAAAAGTTCGTATACCATTTTTCCAAGAGCATAATAAATATTAAATACAAGAAATCAACCCGAATTGATAGAGAAATAAAAATAAGTTTTAAGTTTTCAACGAACACAAAACTCGAACTGAACTGCGACCACGCGCGTTTAACGCCCGAGAAACGCTTGCCATGTAAATAAACACTATAAAGAAAACCCGACGCGCGGTCAACGTCTGTCATCTGAACACAGTCTATGATTCAGAATCCAATACCGCCAAATCATCACAAACAGACTAATGAATGGTCCTTTGCTAACACTTTAACAACTTAATCACACAATCATAAACATGATCACAAGGAAATAACACATAGCTTTGCCGTATGCGAAATTTTCACTCGACAAACGCGGGGGCCAGATCCAATCTTATACAAGGTTGTATAAAATATAGGGTGCAAGCGCCCCGGGCCGCGGTATAAAATAATATCGGATATGAAGGGAAAATGGCTGATAAAGCTGCGATCGGTTGATGGTATCGAAACTGACGATATAGTCTAAGAGAGTGGAGCAATTATTTATATTTTGGAAAAAATACTCAAGGAAACGTATGTGAAGTGCATTTTGTGATTAAAATAGATGAGGGATTTGACTCTCATATCTCTAATTAATCTAGCCTAGCCAGGAATAATGGATATGATTGAAAAATGATTGTTTTTTTTCTGACCTCACATTTTGAATGCGTTTGTAAAGTAAGAAAATTATATTTACTCATGGTTTCTCACTTCACATAGTTTAAATGGGGCATTGACGAGAAGATAATGACAAAGATTGTTTTACACAAATGTGGAGCTGTCAGTTATCTTCAGATAGTTCTAAAGCTAAGCATCGATACAAGGATGTCGAAGATTATAAACTATTAAAAGAACGACTTACTATTAGAATTAAACATGCTGTCAACACTATCGCATGGGAAAGGCTCTTATTCTTAAAACAACAGAGCAACATATTATGCTAAAAGGCAAATATAATTAACGCAAATGAAGATGAAAATGAAATCCCGTTAGGACCTTCTCACATATTATGAAACAAGTTCTGAAATAAGGGTTTCCCATCAATACACAGAATAGGAGTGTCCAATGCTAGTGTTAAAAAACGATTGAAGAACACAATTAAAATGAGAAAGTGTATGCTCACAGATCATTTAAACCACTCTGCTATCTCTGAAACACTGCTGATTTGTCAGGGACCTTACAGACTTATGGTTTTTTGTGCAGAAAACGTATTATCAATTTATGTCTTTTTTGTTTCCGTGTTATATTTACACCTTCATCTCACGTAACCGTAACCATTAGTAGAAAAAATCTTTAAATGACTTGGATGCAACATTTTGCTGATAGTTCTTACAGCTGCCTTTATTATATTGAATTTTAGTTACAAATCGATTAAAATCGCTTTTCAGCAATTTTCTATAGCTATTAGCAATAAGCACAGAACAGTTTCTTTCAGAATTTTCTCAACTCGCGAAACACTTTCCAAACGTGTTATATTTCTGAAATAAATTCAGCGTCGAGTTTTAACCACGCGTCTAAACTTTCACAATAAATCCCAAAGTTGCTGAATACTTAAATAAAAGTTTCTGTTAAATTCTAGAACCTTAAATTCAGTAAACAAGCAAAAATAATTTTCAAGAAAGCAAAATTACACTAAAATAAAACTTGAAATGGTGATTTGGCTCCCGGCCTGAAGCAGTGTTACGTATGAGTAAGTTTTGTTCAAAACAAGGGGCGGTACCGCACGGCGAGCTATATCGCGACGAGCACATTCACTATATGCCCCATTTATTTCGTTAAGATACAATAATTCTGCTTTCCTTTCTTATCTTTTGTCTGGAGAAATACTTTTGCTAGTACTTTTCATTGCAATAAAAACGAACTAACTATTAGTGGGGTGGAAACGAATTGGTCTCTACATGTCTTGTATACAAGCAGACAGCCAGTCATATTCTCTTATAGTGTATTATTTGTTAGTAAGTTGTTGTTTATTCCAGTTAGACCAAATTAAAAAATAAAAATTATTGTCCTATTTAATTAATGTATTACGTACATAAAATTCAATGCCCGTGTTAAAAATAAAACAAAATGACATACGTTTTAATATAATGCTCCTGTGAAATTTAAGTAAACAGTATTAAAAGTAATATCCAATATCCAAATTGTGTTAGATTTACATAATAATGCAATAGCTACACAAAGAGAATTTAATTTCGTCACTGATAACATTTAGAATTTAAACTACATCATTATCCGGATCCAGTAATTACGCCAACCAATGCGAATTGAGAAAGAAATCGGTTCTATATTTGAATTTCAAATGTAGTTATTCAGGTAATAAAACCCAACTATTTTTATTATGTCGTAAAATGCATTCGGTACTCCTGTACTACAATTGTGATGTCATATTTAAGGCAACTGACATATTTTTATTGTTGGCTAGACGAGCTATAAAAGATACAACAATGTATGTATTGCGGTATTGTGATTCTTGTTCCATACATAGATAATATGCAACGTACGTGTAATGTTATTTTCCTCGTGCGGATTGTTTTATGTATTTATCTACCGCCACGGTTATATGGGCCCGTACACAAGTATCCATTTATAATTATATTGTGTACTAAAATTGCACATTTGTAATTGAATATTGGCAAACGACAGCAAGGTATTCTTCAAGGTGTTAATCCATTAATAATATAGATCTCATAATATCATTACTTTTTAAAATATTAAAACAACTTTGGTACTTATCACTAACCACTACCCAAGAGCAAACATAAATATCCAAGAAACGTTTCCAAATACGATACTATTAATAGACGTAAGGGGTGAAAATGTGAACTTTCTCCGGCGATCCCCTACGCAATTTGGCGTGAAGTTGGCTATGGTGGCTCGTGGACATTTATGGCCCGGCCTGCTTTATTGGACCATATATCCTGGGCCCCAGCCCCTCGATTTTACACCATATATAAAAAACATGTGCGATATTGGTTTAGTGCCTTTTACCAGCCAACGATATTTTTTAATATATTTTGGTGTTCAGGAAACGAAAATATTACGGTGCTTATGATGTCATATTTCTGCTAAGTTATGATAATGTAGAGGACGTAAATACCGTAAATAATGTGTTTATTTACAAACGTATATTAATCGGGCATTTATTTCAGAATCTAAATCTCAGAATAGGAGTCCTTTATATCTGTTTTGTGTATAACCTGTAATACAATAAAATTAAGTGCGAAAAATAATTTAACTAAGTGTCCTAAAAGCTATCTGGTAATAATAGGTGATTTTACTTGTGTAACCATAACTAATTTTTTAATTACGGTTTGTTAAAACATTGTTTATTTATAACATATATTAATTTGTATTATCTTTACTTGTCTCAAGTGTACAGTGCCTGTGATGAGTGGAAACTACTAGCGAAGCTTAGTATTTTTAATAGATTAAAAAAGCCACCATACTGTACATGAACCGTAAGTATTTGTCGTGTCAATGTGATTTGCGGATTAGGCTTAAACGTTGTTTCAAAATTAATTAAATTTGAAATTTAATGAAAGTGATGAAATGAAGTCAAAATAATTTTAGGCTGACCTGAAGTGTTATATTTTAATACAGTATATCAAAACTTCACTCTGGTATTACAATTTCATAATAAAATATTAACTCTTCCAAAAACTCTTCAGCAGTAATAGTGTTGGGCCAAATAGGCGATAGAAAATAGACTATTTTGTAGGATGGATGTTTATAGCCAATGTTATGTGATTTACAGGCCATCGGCCCGGGTTATTTAAACGGTAAATGGCGTTCTCTAGTGCGTGTACTTTTATTACAAATATATTAAGAGAACTTGAGAATATTTTACTTTTTTACTGTGATTTTTGGGCTTCATTGTTTAGTCTTGATATGGAGTTAGCACAAAGTTTAAGCTAATCATGTGTCATTTCAAGAGTTTACTTCATTCCTAATAACCGGAATTCATTATTAAAGACTCAATCAGCATATTGATGAAAGCAACTACCGCATTTGTTGTTTGACTCATATACAAAATACAAAAATGCCTTACAATTGCTGTAAAGGTCACGGTGGTTGCACCGTGACCTTTACAGCAATTGTAAGTACACAGTACATTGTAGTACACAGCCTTTATGTCAACACATAAAGGCTGTGTACTTTTGTGGGCATTGTATAGTAAAAAGAATAGTAAATATAGCAATTGTCAGTTTTTAAGGAACATGGAAAGGTTGACCTTATTTTCAGCCTTGGTGGTGCAGCGTGTAATGTATACACATACATAATTGCTATGGATTTACTTTAATCATCGTATCGTAAACATGGGTGTCATACACCGCTATATCGTAAACATGGGAAAAAAAGCCGACCGTTTACGTGAGGTTTATTTTTTGGAACTATTTCTTCTAATATTTATCCGTTCCTGATTATTAGCCCACACGCAATCTCATCGTCAACAAAGTAAATGTATTTAATAAAAACACATAATTATGTAATATACGTATGTATTATGGAAATGTGTTCACATTGTTATCGATATCGAAACACCTAATACCGCACATCCTATCCGCAATTTACAAATGTTCCATACGGAAGAACCTATCAAAAAATCGATTTTCGGAATAAGGCTAAATAAACAGCGCCAGAGAGCTCGTTCAAATCTTAAATATATAAAAATTCAGCAAGGGTTCCATAGAGGTATCGACCCGGGACACGTGCTGGCAGCGTGACGGAAATTTCAACTATTGTGATGTACCACAGACAAGGTACAAGTACAGGAGTGTGCTCCTGATTTTTAGCACAGGTTTTTTGGGAAGGCCTGTTTTGGACCACATTCACTTTTATGAATAAAAATCAATCATGTTGCATAGTCCGTGGTTTTCTATTAAGATAAATGCTCACGCTTATATATTACCGAACACATACATATTATAGATACATTACACCCAGACACAGAACAAACGATCATGCTCATCCCACAATTATTTGTCCTGGGTTGGAATCAAACCCACGACTGGCTCAGCAGTCATGATCATTAACCACTAGACATACATGCCAGTTACAAGCACACTGTGTCAATCAAATCAAAACCACTTATTCCAATTAAACCAATCCCACTATATATATATATATGTGTGAAAGTTTGGATGGATGGATGGATGTTTGTTACTCTTTCACGCTAAAACTACTGAACCGATTGCGATGCAATTGGTATGTAAATAGCTGGATACCTAGATTAACATATAGGCTAATTTTCATCCCGATAATCCCACGGGATCCGGACTTGAGCTCTGCTAGTAGTAGTAGTAGTAGTAGTAGTAATAGATGTTTTTGAATTGTGGTTACTGGGAGTGCTTGCAATACCAATGGGGCGTCATCGATAGCTGCTTTAATCAATCCCTGGGCCAGTTTGTCCCTTAAATCTTTAAAAAAAATAACACGTCTAGAACATTTATCCCAATGAGTGACATTGTGTTACTGTTTTCCCTACACTGTGACAATCCGCCGGCCATAACCGTTAGTGTCGCTACAAGAGCACCCGAGATACCCGCTAGAAGGAACTTTTTAATTACTTCATTCGTTTCTTAACTGCTGTTATGTCTCTATCGTCTGTACGAGCACATCTCCCTTCCCCTTTTCCCGCACATGGTGGACGATAGATAAACACAGACGGTCGAATGGATGGTGCTTAGTTGGTTAGGGCTTTTAATGGCGGTATGAAAGGATTCGCAATTGTAAAGCTTATATTCATATTATTCGTATTATGAAGCGGGTGTTTAGAGTCCGTGTTTTAATACTACTGTTTACCGATGATGGTAGACTTCGGCCGATTCTTAATACAGTATTTTCTTTATGGAGACTTGACTTTGCCTCCCTGAACTTAAGATAATTTAAGGTTTTAATTTTGGTACTGTTTCTAGAAATTATGGTAAGGTATCAAATGTCAATCTGATTCAAATGTTTAGATAAAGAGTTCTAAAAGATTTTTTTAGTAAAAATTTTACCTTTTTTCGTAAGAAATTTAATCAGAAAGAAATCTAAGAGATAAACATCATGATACAATTTTTCTTCTAATACTATTATTTCAGTATCATTAACAAAATCAATAATACCCATCGCGCTCACATGCCAGCAGCTATTACAAATATGGGAGTCCGTTGCTGTAGTGGTCTAATTTACCGTCAACTTCGATTACAGTCAAACTAGTATGATTATTTTATTTATTTATTATTTATTTAAAACTTTATGCACATAGAGTACAGAGGCGGACTTAATGCCATAGGCATTCTCTGCCAGTCAACCTTAGGGATTATAACCTTAGGATGTAGAGAAAATAGGAAGTAGGTGCATTAAAAATATTACAGTTTATTAGGTAAATTTGTGAACTAAATATCAGACAAAAATATTAATTATGATTACAAAAAGACTTACACAGAACAGTTATTTACGGTTAAACGGTTATTTTATATCAAACTCCTATTTCAAATTTTCTTTTGCTATGACTGTGGTCTGCATTAAAAAACTAAGGTTATAATTTATTTATTACCCATGGTCATAAAAAAATTATAGCCGGAGCGGTACACTCGTCAGATTTAAGAATAACGGTGAAAGGGTGAACGACGACGAGAAACGAAGAGATGGATGGACTGTGTGAAAGAGGATATAGAGGAAATTAAGTCAGCAGTAAAATTACGAATTATAAAGTACAATGGAATAGGAACATACATTGCACTGACCCCAAATATGTCTGAGAAAGGTCAAGAAGATGACTGGGTGAACGACGACTATTGAATGAGATCTGATAAGCGTGGCAAAATTAACAAGACAGTCTAGAACTTTCTAAAGTAACTAGATTAACAAGAGTTCCTTTCGTAAAATAATAAGTGATAATATTGTCAGCCCTACTCGTATCTTAACCTTATTGTAATTCATATTCAAAGTTTCCATAATCAACAAACATTAATAATGGCAGAATAAATTAAAGCTGGAACTCCGGTAATCTCCTAAACTGAAGTCAACATTTTAATAAAGATACTAAGTCACCTGCCCAACATAATAACCGTAGTATAATAAATTCTGGGTAACCGTAAACCACTGCGGTGGACCCTGGATTAAATATTTAGAACTATAAGTAGTATTTTATTATGAACGATTACTATTTCTCTTCGTTTAGTACGATGGTTGAAACTTTTAAGCATGAATATAAATATTGTGTAAACTGCAGTTATGTGGGGCTTCCACTTCTCTGAAAAACTGATCTTGGGTAAAAATTCAATCAATAACGATCTTCTTTTAAGTTATTGATACATTTGTGTGCGCATAGATCGTGGTCAAAACTAAGAATATGATTTACCTCTACACGTTGCTTTCAGCGGACATCTCTGTCTCCTTTTCTAACCATATCGTTAATTTTATTTTATTCTTAATTTAATTATCATTTTTATTTACTTCTATATTTTTATTTTAAAACCATCTACAACCATACTTAGTAATCTCTTTCCCATATTTCTTTATTTTTAGTAGTATTGTTAAATATTCAATTCATTTCTCGTAAAAAGTAAAACACCAGCTCATTTTTCTGTCAAAAGAATAAAGTTAAAAATACGCTGAAACTATCCGATTCCGTTTCCGATTCCGTTCTCTGCAACAGACATGAGACATGGAACTCCATGCAACTTTTTATAATAATACAAAAAAAATGTAGTCCTAGTCATCTTCAGACGTGTAAAAGCCTCGATAAACACCGTGTTATATCAGTATCAGTCCGCACAGCTCAACCCGGGTTAACTCGTAGCTGTAAACTTTATGACCACTAATGTTGTGAGAGTAAACCTAAATAACGTAATTGTTCTACTGTACAGTTTAATACTTGCTTGATTTGTATGCTAGAAGAACCCGTCAGTTAATATAAAACTCAAATCCCATCAAAAACATTAATGTGCAAATGGGAGCCAAGTTCAATATTAAGAATATACGTGGTTATCGACTATGCCAACAAAAGAATTGAGATCTAAATGGTTGCCAAGTTCTAAAGATAATCCTGAGGATTTGACTTATCTAGTTTTCTTATATTTGGCTAAACAACTTATCTTTATTACGCAAGTTACTACATAGTACTATATTTATATTGTAAGGTCAACATATCTTACTCTTCTAAAATATTGGTATGCTGTTAAAACTAGCCAAATTAAATCTTCAGGATTATCGTTCAATGCACACCTAAACCAAAAAAATATATCTTTATGAAGAAAAGGTCCAGGTAGCGCCCATGGTGACCTAAGTTTTCTTATTTACCTTACCTTTATTTAAGTACCAAGTACAAGGAGTTAAACTTTGGAGTATATGTATAGTACAATAGATGAACAACACAGTGGCTACTTACATATAAAATACCACAAACAAATTCAATACATTACTTTACAGTTGCACTTACTTTGTTGTCCATTAAGATGTGTTACGTGACAGAGTTTAAGAACGGATTATTAATAGTACTTTTAATTTAGTTGTTTTGATTTTTTCTATTCGTTTGTTTATTATTTAAAAAAAAGTTGGACAAACACGTACGTACACGTAGTTTGAGGGATCGTTTTCGATTGAAGGTGTCTCTGTATCTTTGGATTAAACTAAATCTGCCTCAGGCCGATTCATAGTACGCAGGAACACAGTTATGAAGACGGATTAATAATGAATAAGGACACTAACCAGGTTTCTAGTCTCTACATGTTGTTAATAACATTACGGGTGGATGGCGCTGTGCCAGCCCTGCTGCTACACAGGGCTCCCTGAAGATTATGCTAGAACGAAGACGCAGTCATGACATAAGAAACATGACATTTTATAATAAGACTTTTAAACTTTCGCGTTGCATGACATATAACTATAAAACCAGTGAGGGTTAGTATAATTGAGCCATTCAACGAATGCAATTCAAATTTTGAGAACATTTTTGTCAGTTTGTTGGTTATCTCATCACCGTAAATGAACCCAAGAAAAAATATCATCATCTTCCTGCCTTTTCCCAATTTTCATTGGGATCGGCGCATTGTGAAACATTGCAAAGGGTTTTGACTTTTTTCTTTTATGGGTTGCTTGGGAATGTAGTCCTATTAAGACGGGAAAGAAGGAAAAAGGTAAACTTGTATAAGCATAAATGGGTAGGGAGAGGAACCTAGGATAAGGGATACCGCAAGTCTCGGATGGAGGATGGGACTGAGACTACAGTAGCTCGCAGAGACCGGGGTCGCGTACCAGAATGTCCTGTATTGCCTGTGACTGGAGGGGCTACTAAGACAGGAACACCAGCTGACCAAACCCCAAGAATATACAGACATCATTCATATATACATCTAATTTATATTATAATCCATTGGTTAGTCGCCTAAATATACAACTTGGTTAGAAAGGTGTAATCAAATTTCAAGGTGGCATACTTGACCCCGTGAATAAGGTGAAACTGGTACGTAACAGAAAAAAAAGGACCGAGGACCGGAAAAATTACTTTTACGCAAGTGAAGCCAGAGGCAAAACCTAGTTAAATATGTTATCTTATAGAAAACGTTATATAAAGATTAACCTGCCTATTGTCCTCTCTATGAGGTAGTATTTCTATGACAGCACATACAAATGTATATTCTAGTTTTACAATAGAGTCAGGTTGTACAACAATAAGATAGCAATGGCGGTGGTGAGATAGCGGTTGTTTCAGACGATTTGCAAACACATACGTACACACATACGTAAATATGTCTGTTTTATGGCGACACCCGACTGGTGCAACAATATAACACTAGGATTAGGGGCGCCGCAGACTACTCGAATGTAATTTGTTGTAGTAGGAGATATGAAATTTATATTCAATGCTTTTGTTAGCTTTAACATACTGATCTATTGTATATCATGAGTAATTGTAATTTGACAACCTCAATGGCGTGCATTCGACTGCCACGTCGGGGGCCACGGGTTTGATTCCCGTTATGTTTATCAGTGTTCTAGATCCCATAGTACAAGCTCTGCTTGGGTCAGATCTATAGCTCTGTGTAATGTCTCCTAGAATATTACTGTTGTTATTTACTATTATTCCCTTTATTCATTAAAATATACATAAATTATTTTTTTAAATACATTTAGAAAAAAATATATATTTAAAAATATGATGTCGGTGGTTAGGGTTCCAGAGACAGAAACCTCCTCACTATGCGTGGCGTATTGAGAAGGACTGCCTTCTGCATTAGGCTCTTAATCCAGCTGCCTAACGTAACGTGAGTCTCTGAAGGTGTTGGTAGAGGCTCTTAGCAATTAACCCATGGGCTGAAATGACTATCGGCACAACGATTGCTGAAATGATCACTATTATTATTATATGCATTGCAAGAATTTGACCCGATCAGTTTAATACTCAAAAAGGTTTGCTATTTTATAGGTTCTCATAAATAGTAAAAATACATATATATTTACCTACGTTATGTTAATTACCTCTGTAATAATTGCGTTAAAAGTATACCTCTGAAACCCTACATCATAAAAACTCAGGATTATGTAATAATTAGCAACCCGCCCCGGCTTCGCACGGTTAGCAGATACACATCTTCAACAATCATCATCATATTTCAACCAATTTATACAAAACCTTAACAACATTACACACCTAAACCTTTCTCATGAATCGCTCTATCTATTAATGAAACCCGCATGAAAATCCGTTCAGTAGTTTTTGAGTTTGTCGCGAACAGACAGACAGACGCGGCGGGGGACTTTGTTTATAATATGTAGTGATATTTAAAGTACCTATAACGTTTAATATTCCTATGTTTAACAATAGGCGAAGATATAAAGTAAAAAAAAAACTGTCAGTGTAGGACTACACGTCAGAAGTGAAAACACACACATACATTATATGTATACATACATACACACACACACACACACACACACACACACACACACATACGCACACGCACACGCGCACATTCACACGCACATGCACACGCAGACGCACACGCACACGCACACGCACATATCTTTACGTCTCCATGACAATATAATTATGTCATATCATCTGAGCGCGCGTGAGTTTAGTGCTTTTTGCCCATACCAAAAGTGCCTAATGTGCCTAAAGAATTTTTAATTTTAAAAAGAGTTTAGTAAGTGTTAGCTAAAATAATCTCAAACAATGATATTCACAAATAGTTTTTACGATTCCTTACAACATGCATAATAAATAGCATACAGTCGCACGTCTCCATATATTATTGCACAATCCCAGGAATTAACTTGAGACTAAAAACAAAATAACTTGAGTAAATTAGTATGCAGTGTGAGCGCTTATCTCGGCACAATGCTCTCTTGTTAATATTACACTAGACGCAGATATCGTGGTCCATTCGCCGAGTTTTGCGCATATATTATTTAATTTCATTATGTTAAAATGTCAAAGTGTGTAACCCTAGTAATAAAAAAAGGAGTGAGAATTTTTTACACCAACTAGTTAGAAGAGGATACAAATGCATAAAAATTTAGAGTAACTGTAACAAGTACACAAAAGTAGACTTAATTCGCAAGAAAGAAAATTATAAAAAAATCTACCTAGATTGTTTTTACACTTTCGCGACTTGGATACATATTAGATACCAAGAGGAGGAAGATTGTACCTTTTAAATATTGGTGGAGCGCCAATATATTTATAAAATGCATACATAATCGCACCATAATATATTTCGTTATATTATAAATTTCATAGTCTTTATAGTAAACCACATTCTGTTTGTCGAATGCAATTAGTGCTGGTACTGCTGTAATATTGCCAATGTACTCGACGATCTCAAGAGATGGCGTTAGCAGTCTTCAAATAATGTAAACGCGCTGCACCTGATTGGTGCAAGAAAAAACGGACATACCCTGCTCTCATCGCTTTTCGCGAAGAAGACGCCTTTAATATAAAAATTTTGTTCCGCCACGGACTTCAGTTATATTTCTCGTGAAAAGAAGCTGATTTTCCGTTAGTCCTATAGCCGTGTAGTGTTTGGACTCGCTTGTAACCTTTACAAGGTGTATGTGGAGTGCTCCAGTCTACGATCGTGACCGGCCGGTCAATACCTTGCAAGAGACCGTAGAAACCTCGCCGCTGCTCGCTGCCTTCTGGAGGATCGGGACTTGGTCGGTGTTGCAGGTTAGTGCTGGCATGATTGTTTTGATCGATAGAAGTGGTTTACTTCCCTACACCTCGTACGCTAACTGTTGAGCAATCACACCCTGGTCGGGCTATTTACACGCCTGACCAGATAATTTGGTCCTTACGAGTACGGATAGGCCAGTGATTCACGTAAATATTGGTGAATTTACTTTTCTATTCATACCATAAAAAAGATTCACGTAATTTTAGTGAATTCTTGCGCCCCATTTTTCCTCGCTCACAGATTTACGTAAAATTGGTAAATTCTGTGTTTAAAACGCACGAGAACTACGTAATTATTGGTAGACTCGTACTTAAATATAATTAATTGTTAGATTTGGTGAATTACGTATTAATTGG
Organism: Callimorpha dominula; assembly: GCA_949752705.1. Lineage (NCBI taxonomy): Eukaryota > Metazoa > Arthropoda > Insecta > Lepidoptera > Erebidae > Callimorpha > Callimorpha dominula. Next base: position 617,567 of record OX457002.1, read on the forward strand.
TAATAATATCCATTATACTCAATTTAGTTGAACTTATTCATACCTACCCACTTATTTACCGCTCCACCACTGTACTTTACGCTAAGTCATTTTAAGATTTAAATTTAATTTGTGTTTTTACACTAACTAGGTAGATATACCTATCACTTTGTAGTTGTATTGTGATATTATTTTATAAACATGACGGAAAGTGAATCAAGCCGCGAAGTCATGTTGGTTATGTTGAATCAAAAGAAAGAATTATTATTTCAACGTATTAATCGTATGTACACATCGTCGAAAGGTATAATTTCTTTCGATTCATCAACGCGAGCTAACGAGAATTTTCTGGCTGAAACGGAGATAATAGATGATTTACGCGATAAATTTGAGTCCATTGTTGATAAAATAAATAATATAAATTTGTTATCAAAGATTACGGTCAATCCCGAGTATTCTTGCCTCGATTCATTTGATGATTTATACTCGAGAGTTAAACGCGTTAGAAATAAAATATTAACCACTTCTAAGGTGCGTTCACTCGAGACCAGTAGCTCGATCAAGTCCGTAGTGAAATTAGAACCTTTAGTAATTCCGAGTTTTGACGGACGCCCTGAAAACTGGAATACCTTTTATCAGTCTTTTAAAGCTAATATTCATTTGAATCAACAGCTTTCTGACTCGCAACGTGTACAGTATCTAATTTCTAAACTCACCCACGACGCACTAAAATTCACTTCCGGTATTATTCCGTCAGGTGAAACATATAAAATACTGTGGGATAGTTTGGTTAAGAAATACCACGACAAACGCTCATTAGGTACATATTATCTCAATAATATACTGGACTTAAAAACTTGCTCGCACACTGCGAACGCTCTTGATACCTTTGTTAGTAAATACTCCGCTTCGATTTCAGCTCTAAAAGAATTAGGCATAACAGATCTAACTGATTTTATTTTTCTTCAATGCGCTTTGAGAAGGATGGATCCTCAAACCATCCAAGCCTTTGAACTTTCGATTCGGGATGTGGAAGTGCCTACGACACAACAGCTTATCGCTTTTATACAAGATCAGGCTAAGATTTTGGAGCGCTCAAACCCGCGAAATTGGTCATATACGAAACCCGCTGCTGTTGTTACGTCGCCCTCACGCGACCGGCGCGTTCATCACACCTCCAAATCTTACGCAGCAGTTACCGCGAATTGTTGTTTGTGTAGTGGTAACCATCGACATTTATATGATTGCGCTCAGTTTAAAAATATGCGAGACGCAAGGGCTAGATATGAGTTTATTAAATCGAAGTACGGTTGCGTTAATTGTTTAAGCACTTTACATAAACTTCCGGATTGTAAGAGTACGTCAGTCTGTTTCTGTAATAAAAGACACCATAGGTTATTGCATTTTGATAGTAATAATTCGCAATCGCATGCGGCTATGGTAAATACCGCCGTCGCGTACTCGCCGCCGCCCGCTCATCGAGCGACCGTTACTTCGCCCGCGCCTTCTCATCGCGCTCACACGACTTCGTCATGCGTTCGAGCGCCCCCGCTTGCTACAGAACCAGTTACACATACACAGTCTTACACTTCTTGTCATAAGGGTGATATACTTTTGTCAACCGCTCAGGTATACGCGCGCTCTAAGGGTAGCGCGGGTATCAAATCTGTAGTTAGGTGTTTGATAGATAATGGCTCGCAGAATAATCTAATAACATCTGCTTGTTCTAGTTTATTAAATTTACCGATAATACCGTTGAATAATTCCTATGTTAAAGGTGTTGGTTCCGCTTCAAGTCCGATAATCGGTTATGTTCATTTAGACATTGAATCCCGTATTTATCCGGATCAGAAATACACTATACATGCGCTTGTTGTAGAATGCATTACGAATCAATTGCCTTCGAAATTTATCGATTGTGATCGCGACCTAGATTTTCGTAACCTTCCGCTCGCTGACTTAAGCTGGAATATTCCGGGCAAGATTGATTTATTGTTAGGTGCCCAGCTATTCCCATTTATATACTTAGGAAATATGGTCGAGTGTGGGCCGCGCGCACCGTGTGCTTTATCTACAACATTTGGTTACGTACTTATGGGAGATTACCCGCGTAAACATATTTTACCTACTGCCGCGTCTTTTTCTGCGTTAGCGCTTAATGATATAGTGCAAAAGTTCTGGGAACTTGAAGAAGTACCCATGAAACGCTTGTTGTCACCAGAGGAGACAGATTGCGAAAATATTTTCACGGCTACCGTGACCCGTGACGACGTAGGTCGTTATACAGTTGCATTACCGTTCTGTAGGGACCCTTCGGAATTAGGTAATTCGCACGCTACCGCTTATCGCCGTTTCGTTTCACTCGAGCGTAAGCTCCGTCAGGCACCGATAGTGCGCGAAAATTATAACAAGGTTATTCAGGATTATATTGATAACAATTACCTCAGTCCTGTTAAAGAATCTGAGCTGTCCTCTGATGGTTATTATATACCGCATCACGCAGTAGTCCGACCTGATAAACCGATGCCGCGCATCGTATTGGACGCGAGTGCTAAAACGCATACAGGACTTTCGCTTAACGATATATTACATATTGGACCCAATTTACAGGCCGATCTGTTTTTATTATTGTTAGGTTTTAGATTATTTCCTATTGCAATGAACGCTGATATAAAACAATATTATTTACGGATTGGTGTACCAGTAGACCAACATAAATACCTACGCATTTTATTTAGATTCAACGAATCGAAAAAAATTCGAACTTATGCCTTTAATAGGCAACCTTTCGGTCTCAAGTCAAGCCCTTACATAGCTATGCGCACTGTGCGACAGCTGGCTACTGACATGAGTCCGCTCTATCCTGATGCCGCGAAAGTGGCAGAGACCTGTCTGTATATGGACGATTTGGTTCTTTCTATTGCAAATGAGGATACTGCCACGCAATTAGCTCACAACTTGATTAAGTTTTTCAAATCGGGTGACTTTGACTTAGTGAAGTGGTCTAGCAATTCACCAGTGCTACTTGACTCGCTTCCCGACACGCTCCGCAAGTCGCTTGATTTTGATGTTGACAATAATGTCTCTAAGGTCTTAGGTCTCTCATGGGAACCATGTGAAGATAATTTTCATTTCACATGCGCCGCAATTAATGAAAGGTGCACCAAGAGAAACATACTCTCGATGGTTGCACGACTATTTGACGTGCTCGGATTGGTCGCGCCTGTGATTCTCTATGCCAAGTTGTTAATTAAGGAACTGTGGCTCAGCAAGTGTGATTGGGACGATCCTGCACCGGAGCACATACGCACCCGTTTTTCCGCTCTTGCGCAAGAACTTCAAATGCTTGACACTTTAAGGATTCCACGTCATGTAGGCGTCGAAGTTGGTTGTGAATTACGTCTTGTTGCTTTTTGTGATGCTAGCATGAATGGTCTGGGATGTGTCATTTATGCCCATTGTACCTACCCGTCTGGCATTCAAACTCGCATTCTTTGCGCTAAATCAAAGGTTTCGCCAACAAAAATCACTACGCTCGCTCGCTTAGAATTATGCGCTATTTTACTTATGTCAAAATTAATAAAAACTGTGCGAGACACATATGCAACACGTATGACCATTGCCGGGATATACGCATTTTCTGATTCCACTATTGCTTTATCATGGGTTCATTCTTCACCACATCGTTGGTCAGTTTTCGTCGGTAATCGCGTCGCTCAGTGCCAAGAAAACTTGGACTCTAAACATTTTTATCATATTGCCGGAGCTAGTAATCCAAGTGATTGTCTTTCGCGTGGTATGCTTCCATCGCAACTTTTGACCCACGATTTGTGGTGGAAAGGTCCTCCGTGGATTCGCAGCTCATCTGAGAAGTGGCCGATTAAGCCATTCTCGCTTAATAATTGCTCTGTCTTGCCTGAACTCAAGGCAAATGTGTTGGCTGCCATTACTCACACAGAGCCGCCGTTGCTGTGTACGTTAGCACAACGTGTTTCTTCTTGGAAAAAGTTGCTACGTCGAACCTCGTTCTATAGCAGGGTTGACAAGTGCTGAGAATGCGTTAATTCTCGCCGTTCAATCTGTGCACTTCTGTGAAGATATCAAATTGATCAAGGCTGATAAATTACCTTCAAAAAAGCTGCAAAGCCTCTTCGTCTTCTTAGACAAACAAGGGATTTTACGCATTGGAGGAAGACTTTCTGGATCAATGCTTCCTTTCGAAGCTAAACATCCGGTTCTTCTCCCTAAACGCGATCATGTCGTTGACTTAATAATACAGCATTTTCATGTTGTTAATTGTCACACCGGACCTGGACTTCTTATGTCTATTATACGACAACGCTACTGGATCTTGGATGCCAGGACTGTTATCAGGTCCAAGTTGCGAAAGTGCAACACTTGCTTTAAATGCAACCCAACGCATCCAACGCCTATAATGGCTGATCTTCCTGATTACCGTGTTTCAGAGGCCAAGGCATTTTGTCACACTGGTGTAGATTACGCTGGTCCGATAAGGACAATCCTTTCTCGCCGCAGAGGTCAACATGCGCAAAAGGCGTACATCGTTCTTTTTGTTTGCATGGTCACACGTAGTCTACATATTGAAGTGACCAGTGATTTAACTACTGAAAACTTTCTAGCCGCTTTTAAGCGCTTTATTTCCCGTCGAGGACCAGTTTCATGTCTCTATTCCGATAATGGATCTACTTTCATCGGTGCGAAGGCACATTTAGATGAGCTGTATAGTTTTTTATTGAACTCTAGCTTCAAAAACGCGCTGTCGAATGAGTTGCTCTCTCGACGCATAGAGTGGAAGATGATTCCCCCAAGATCACCAAATTTTGGTGGGATGTGGGAAGGGAATATAAAGAGCATGAAAACGCATTTATATAGAGTAATAGGAAGTCAGTTACTTACATACGAAGAACTGCAAACTGTTCTTACTCAGATAGAGTGTATTCTCAACTCTCGTCCATTGAGCGTATTATCGTCAGACCCTTTTCCTGAGGTGTTAACTCCCGCGCATTTTTTGATGTCTACTCCGTTGCAATATTTACCCGCTGCTGATTTGTCAGATCAACGATTGAGTCTGTTAGAACGTAAAAAGTTGTTAGATAGTATGGTCCAATCCTTTTGGAAGAAATGGCACTTAGAGTATTTGCACACGTTGCAAGTTAGGCAAAAATGGGCTACTCCCGACAAACCGGTAGAAATCGGAACTGTTGTTCTTCTTGAGCAGGAGAATTCTCCACCGTTGCATTGGCCGTTAGGAGTAATTACGGACGTGTTCAGAGGCTCTGATAACGTTGTACGCGTGGCGATAGTTAAAACGCAAACTGGAATTTACAAACGCGCTGTAACTAAATTATATCCTATTCCTACACAATAAATTCAACTTAGTTTAAACCTTATTTTTTAGTTTAGGCCGCTATATTTATCATATTTATTATTTAATCGCATAATGCATGTGTTACTCTCAGTCAGTTAGAAAATTCGCGTGTTTTGAAACATCTTGTGATGTTCCAAGGCGGGGTGCATGGTGGAGCGCCAATATATTTATAAAATGCATACATAATCGCACCATAATATATTTCGTTATATTATAAATTTCATAGTCTTTATAGTAAACCACATTCTGTTTGTCGAATGCAATTAGTGCTGGTACTGCTGTAATATTGCCAATGTACTCGACGATCTCAAGAGATGGCGTTAGCAGTCTTCAAATAATGTAAACGCGCTGCACCTGATTGGTGCAAGAAAAAACGGACATACCCTGCTCTCATCGCTTTTCGCGAAGAAGACGCCTTTAATATAAAAATTTTGTTCCGCCACGGACTTCAGTTATATTTTTCGTGAAAAGAAGCTGATTTTCCGTTAGTCCTATAGCCGTGTAGTGTTTGGACTCGCTTGTAACCTTTACAAGGTGTATGTGGAGTGCTCCAGTCTACGATCGTGACCGGCCGGTCAATACCTTGCAAGAGACCGTAGAAACCTCGCCGCTGCTCGCTGCCTTCTGGAGGATCGGGACTTGGTCGGTGTTGCAGGTTAGTGCTGGCATGATTGTTTTGATCGATAGAAGTGGTTTACTTCCCTACACCTCGTACGCTAACTGTTGAGCAATCACACCCTGGTCGGGCTATTTACACGCCTGACCAGATAATTTGGTCCTTACGAGTACGGATAGGCCAGTGATTCACGTAAATATTGGTGAATTTACTTTTCTATTCATACCATAAAAAAGATTCACGTAATTTTAGTGAATTCTTGCGCCCCATTTTTCCTCGCTCACAGATTTACGTAAAATTGGTAAATTCTGTGTTTAAAACGCACGAGAACTACGTAATTATTGGTAGACTCGTACTTAAATATAATTAATTGTTAGATTTGGTGAATTACGTATTAATTGGTAATAATATCCATTATACTCAATTTAGTTGAACTTATTCATACCTACCCACTTATTTACCGCTCCACCACTGTACTTTACGCTAAGTCATTTTAAGATTTAAATTTAATTTGTGTTTTTACACTAACTAGGTAGATATACCTATCACTTTGTAGTTGTATTGTGATATTATTTTATAAACATGACGGAAAGTGAATCAAGCCGCGAAGTCATGTTGGTTATGTTGAATCAAAAGAAAGAATTATTATTTCTACGTATTAATCGTATGTACACATCGTCGAAAGGTATAATTTCTTTCGATTCATCAACGCGAGCTAACGAGAATTTTCTGGCTGAAACGGAGATAATAGATGATTTACGCGATAAATTTGAGTCCATTGTTGATAAAATAAATAATATAAATTTGTTATCAAAGATTACGGTCAATCCCGAGTATTCTTGCCTCGATTCATTTGATGATTTATACTCGAGAGTTAAACGCGTTAGAAATAAAATATTAACCACTTCTAAGGTGCGTTCACTCGAGACCAGTAGCTCGATCAAGTCCGTAGTGAAATTAGAACCTTTAGTAATTCCGAGTTTTGACGGACGCCCTGAAAACTGGAATACCTTTTATCAGTCTTTTAAAGCTAATATTCATTTGAATCAACAGCTTTCTGACTCGCAACGTGTACAGTATCTAATTTCTAAACTCACCCACGACGCACTAAAATTCACTTCCGGTATTATTCCGTCAGGTGAAACATATAAAATACTGTGGGATAGTTTGGTTAAGAAATACCACGACAAACGCTCATTAGGTACATATTATCTCAATAATATACTGGACTTAAAAACTTGCTCGCACACTGCGAACGCTCTTGATACCTTTGTTAGTAAATACTCCGCTTCGATTTCAGCTCTAAAAGAATTAGGCATAACAGATCTAACTGATTTTATTTTTCTTCAATGCGCTTTGAGAAGGATGGATCCTCAAACCATCCAAGCCTTTGAACTTTCGATTCGGGATGTGGAAGTGCCTACGACACAACAGCTTATCGCTTTTATACAAGATCAGGCTAAGATTTTGGAGCGCTCAAACCCGCGAAATTGGTCATATACGAAACCCGCTGCTGTTGTTACGTCGCCCTCACGCGACCGGCGCGTTCATCACACCTCCAAATCTTACGCAGCAGTTACCGCGAATTGTTGTTTGTGTAGTGGTAACCATCGACATTTATATGATTGCGCTCAGTTTAAAAATATGCGAGACGCAAGGGCTAGATATGAGTTTATTAAATCGAAGTACGGTTGCGTTAATTGTTTAAGCACTTTACATAAACTTCCGGATTGTAAGAGTACGTCAGTCTGTTTCTGTAATAAAAGACACCATAGGTTATTGCATTTTGATAGTAATAATTCGCAATCGCATGCGGCTATGGTAAATACCGCCGTCGCGTACTCGCCGCCGCCCGCTCATCGAGCGACCGTTACTTCGCCCGCGCCTTCTCATCGCGCTCACACGACTTCGTCATGCGTTCGAGCGCCCCCGCTTGCTACAGAACCAGTTACACATACACAGTCTTACACTTCTTGTCATAAGGGTGATATACTTTTGTCAACCGCTCAGGTATACGCGCGCTCTAAGGGTAGCGCGGGTATCAAATCTGTAGTTAGGTGTTTGATAGATAATGGCTCGCAGAATAATCTAATAACATCTGCTTGTTCTAGTTTATTAAATTTACCGATAATACCGTTGAATAATTCCTATGTTAAAGGTGTTGGTTCCGCTTCAAGTCCGATAATCGGTTATGTTCATTTAGACATTGAATCCCGTATTTATCCGGATCAGAAATACACTATACATGCGCTTGTTGTAGAATGCATTACGAATCAATTGCCTTCGAAATTTATCGATTGTGATCGCGACCTAGATTTTCGTAACCTTCCGCTCGCTGACTTAAGCTGGAATATTCCGGGCAAGATTGATTTATTGTTAGGTGCCCAGCTATTCCCATTTATATACTTAGGAAATATGGTCGAGTGTGGGCCGCGCGCACCGTGTGCTTTATCTACAACATTTGGTTACGTACTTATGGGAGATTACCCGCGTAAACATATTTTACCTACTGCCGCGTCTTTTTCTGCGTTAGCGCTTAATGATATAGTGCAAAAGTTCTGGGAACTTGAAGAAGTACCCATGAAACGCTTGTTGTCACCAGAGGAGACAGATTGCGAAAATATTTTCACGGCTACCGTGACCCGTGACGACGTAGGTCGTTATACAGTTGCATTACCGTTCTGTAGGGACCCTTCGGAATTAGGTAATTCGCACGCTACCGCTTATCGCCGTTTCGTTTCACTCGAGCGTAAGCTCCGTCAGGCACCGATAGTGCGCGAAAATTATAACAAGGTTATTCAGGATTATATTGATAACAATTACCTCAGTCCTGTTAAAGAATCTGAGCTGTCCTCTGATGGTTATTATATACCGCATCACGCAGTAGTCCGACCTGATAAACCGATGCCGCGCATCGTATTGGACGCGAGTGCTAAAACGCATACAGGACTTTCGCTTAACGATATATTACATATTGGACCCAATTTACAGGCCGATCTGTTTTTATTATTGTTAGGTTTTAGATTATTTCCTATTGCAATGAACGCTGATATAAAACAATATTATTTACGGATTGGTGTACCAGTAGACCAACATAAATACCTACGCATTTTATTTAGATTCAACGAATCGAAAAAAATTCGAACTTATGCCTTTAATAGGCAACCTTTCGGTCTCAAGTCAAGCCCTTACATAGCTATGCGCACTGTGCGACAGCTGGCTACTGACATGAGTCCGCTCTATCCTGATGCCGCGAAAGTGGCAGAGACCTGTCTGTATATGGACGATTTGGTTCTTTCTATTGCAAATGAGGATACTGCCACGCAATTAGCTCACAACTTGATTAAGTTTTTCAAATCGGGTGACTTTGACTTAGTGAAGTGGTCTAGCAATTCACCAGTGCTACTTGACTCGCTTCCCGACACGCTCCGCAAGTCGCTTGATTTTGATGTTGACAATAATGTCTCTAAGGTCTTAGGTCTCTCATGGGAACCATGTGAAGATAATTTTCATTTCACATGCGCCGCAATTAATGAAAGGTGCACCAAGAGAAACATACTCTCGATGGTTGCACGACTATTTGACGTGCTCGGATTGGTCGCGCCTGTGATTCTCTATGCCAAGTTGTTAATTAAGGAACTGTGGCTCAGCAAGTGTGATTGGGACGATCCTGCACCGGAGCACATACGCACCCGTTTTTCCGCTCTTGCGCAAGAACTTCAAATGCTTGACACTTTAAGGATTCCACGTCATGTAGGCGTCGAAGTTGGTTGTGAATTACGTCTTGTTGCTTTTTGTGATGCTAGCATGAATGGTCTGGGATGTGTCATTTATGCCCATTGTACCTACCCGTCTGGCATTCAAACTCGCATTCTTTGCGCTAAATCAAAGGTTTCGCCAACAAAAATCACTACGCTCGCTCGCTTAGAATTATGCGCTATTTTACTTATGTCAAAATTAATAAAAACTGTGCGAGACACATATGCAACACGTATGACCATTGCCGGGATATACGCATTTTCTGATTCCACTATTGCTTTATCATGGGTTCATTCTTCACCACATCGTTGGTCAGTTTTCGTCGGTAATCGCGTCGCTCAGTGCCAAGAAAACTTGGACTCTAAACATTTTTATCATATTGCCGGAGCTAGTAATCCAAGTGATTGTCTTTCGCGTGGTATGCTTCCATCGCAACTTTTGACCCACGATTTGTGGTGGAAAGGTCCTCCGTGGATTCGCAGCTCATCTGAGAAGTGGCCGATTAAGCCATTCTCGCTTAATAATTGCTCTGTCTTGCCTGAACTCAAGGCAAATGTGTTGGCTGCCATTACTCACACAGAGCCGCCGTTGCTGTGTACGTTAGCACAACGTGTTTCTTCTTGGAAAAAGTTGCTACGTCGAACCTCGTTCTATAGCAGGGTTGACAAGTGCTGAGAATGCGTTAATTCTCGCCGTTCAATCTGTGCACTTCTGTGAAGATATCAAATTGATCAAGGCTGATAAATTACCTTCAAAAAAGCTGCAAAGCCTCTTCGTCTTCTTAGACAAACAAGGGATTTTACGCATTGGAGGAAGACTTTCTGGATCAATGCTTCCTTTCGAAGCTAAACATCCGGTTCTTCTCCCTAAACGCGATCATGTCGTTGACTTAATAATACAGCATTTTCATGTTGTTAATTGTCACACCGGACCTGGACTTCTTATGTCTATTATACGACAACGCTACTGGATCTTGGATGCCAGGACTGTTATCAGGTCCAAGTTGCGAAAGTGCAACACTTGCTTTAAATGCAACCCAACGCATCCAACGCCTATAATGGCTGATCTTCCTGATTACCGTGTTTCAGAGGCCAAGGCATTTTGTCACACTGGTGTAGATTACGCTGGTCCGATAAGGACAATCCTTTCTCGCCGCAGAGGTCAACATGCGCAAAAGGCGTACATCGTTCTTTTTGTTTGCATGGTCACACGTAGTCTACATATTGAAGTGACCAGTGATTTAACTACTGAAAACTTTCTAGCCGCTTTTAAACGCTTTATTTCCCGTCGAGGACCAGTTTCATGTCTCTATTCCGATAATGGATCTACTTTCATCGGTGCGAAGGCACATTTAGATGAGCTGTATAGTTTTTTATTGAACTCTAGCTTCAAAAACGCGCTGTCGAATGAGTTGCTCTCTCGACGCATAGAGTGGAAGATGATTCCCCCAAGATCACCAAATTTTGGTGGGATGTGGGAAGGGAATATAAAGAGCATGAAAACGCATTTATATAGAGTAATAGGAAGTCAGTTACTTACATACGAAGAACTGCAAACTGTTCTTACTCAGATAGAGTGTATTCTCAACTCTCGTCCATTGAGCGTATTATCGTCAGACCCTTTTCCTGAGGTGTTAACTCCCGCGCATTTTTTGATGTCTACTCCGTTGCAATATTTACCCGCTGCTGATTTGTCAGATCAACGATTGAGTCTGTTAGAACGTAAAAAGTTGTTAGATAGTATGGTCCAATCCTTTTGGAAGAAATGGCACTTAGAGTATTTGCACACGTTGCAAGTTAGGCAAAAATGGGCTACTCCCGACAAACCGGTAGAAATCGGAACTGTTGTTCTTCTTGAGCAGGAGAATTCTCCACCGTTGCATTGGCCGTTAGGAGTAATTACGGACGTGTTCAGAGGCTCTGATAACGTTGTACGCGTGGCGATAGTTAAAACGCAAACTGGAATTTACAAACGCGCTGTAACTAAATTATATCCTATTCCTACACAATAAATTCAACTTAGTTTAAACCTTATTTTTTAGTTTAGGCCGCTATATTTATCATATTTATTATTTAATCGCATAATGCATGTGTTACTCTCAGTCAGTTAGAAAATTCGCGTGTTTTGAAACATCTTGTGATGTTCCAAGGCGGGGTGCATGGTGGAGCGCCAATATATTTATAAAATGCATACATAATCGCACCATAATATATTTCGTTATATTATAAATTTCATAGTCTTTATAGTAAACCACATTCTGTTTGTCGAATGCAATTAGTGCTGGTACTGCTGTAATATTGCCAATGTACTCGACGATCTCAAGAGATGGCGTTAGCAGTCTTCAAATAATGTAAACGCGCTGCACCTGATTGGTGCAAGAAAAAACGGACATACCCTGCTCTCATCGCTTTTCGCGAAGAAGACGCCTTTAATATAAAAATTTTGTTCCGCCACGGACTTCAGTTATATTTTTCGTGAAAAGAAGCTGATTTTCCGTTAGTCCTATAGCCGTGTAGTGTTTGGACTCGCTTGTAACCTTTACAAGGTGTATGTGGAGTGCTCCAGTCTACGATCGTGACCGGCCGGTCAATACCTTGCAAGAGACCGTAGAAACCTCGCCGCTGCTCGCTGCCTTCTGGAGGATCGGGACTTGGTCGGTGTTGCAGGTTAGTGCTGGCATGATTGTTTTGATCGATAGAAGTGGTTTACTTCCCTACACCTCGTACGCTAACTGTTGAGCAATCACACCCTGGTCGGGCTATTTACACGCCTGACCAAATATTATCGAGATTAAGTCCCGAATTACACATCTAAAGTCTACCTAGATGATTTAAAATCAAAATAATTTATTTAAATTAAACCAATTATAGGTATTTTTGGATTGTGAGGAATAGGGACCTTGGGTTTCGACGTGCTAATGATCAGAGCTAGAGTTTGCTTACGAAATTGGTTTTATAATGCCCTGACCAAAAAAATAAAACTGTCAGTCGTAGGACTACACGTCAGAAGTAAAAACATGACTTACATATATTTAATATACATACACGAGGGTGCTTTAACTTCACTTCAAAAAAGCATTAAAAAAATTTGTTTTTTTGTAGCTTGAGCTTTGTAGTACAGATATCTCACCGAATTGTAACTATTAAAATAACAATATTTAGCCTATGTAAAGAGTAAAATAGACACAATTATACTTTTTTTTAGGGTTCCGTACCTCGAAAGGAAAAACGGAACCCTTTGGGATCACTTTGTTGTCCGTCCGTCCGTCCGTCCGTCTGTCTGTCTGTCAAGACCCTTTTTCTCAGGAACGCGTGGAGGTATCAAGCTGGAATTTATATCAAATACTCAGGGCTACTGTCCCTTAGAGCAGTGAAAAATCAAACTTCTAAGTCAACGCAATCAAAAGATACAGCCATTTATGCCGCAAAATTTCCGCAAATTTTCGACACTCGCAACTCAGAATCTTGAAATTTGGTACGAAGCAACGGCTTATAGCACAGATAAAGGAAAAATTGCAAAAACCGTATATTTTTAGTTACATCATATAATAAAAATACTTTACGGAACCCTCGGTGCGTGAGTCCGACTCGCACTTGGCCGGTTTTTTTACATAATTTACTGTCAATTTGTACAGTATATACCTAATGTTTTTGAATACATAGTATATTTCAGGTTTAAAAATCACTTTTAACATTCTTTTATCGTGGCAGAAGGAATAGTTACGATGTATTATTATTATTATTTATATATTTTCCTAATATATAGCTGAGTGGATTTAAAACTCGCACAATTTCCACTCAACGTCGAAAGTGCTAATAACTATATAGTTATTTTTACGACTCACACTGAAGCTTAACGTAACATAATTTAGATTTTCACCATATATGTCTCACACTTTTTACTATCAAAACTCAAAATAGCGCAAAACTAAGCATCCTCTTATAAACGCCACCTACATAACATCAAACCTAATTGAGTTGAAGATAGGGTACACATTCGTATAATTTCTTAGAATTTAATTTAAAACTGCGGTGTGCACTTATATCTCGAGGGATTTAGCGTCAAATTGGATTGCTTTTCTACAAGTTGTGCATTTGCATAAGGACAAAAGATGTTTCTACGAGTCGGTTGTGTAAGTACGGTGCAGTGAACCGACTGTGCTGAGAGCAATGCCAGCCGAATGTCGTGTGTTCTCGCTTATATACGAGTACTATCGCTCTCTCTCGATTCTTGAAAACCGATGTGTTAATTAGTTCAAGTTGTTGTTGTGCTGTATTATATTATTTTTTAATATAATTATACAGTGTGTATTTAAAAAAGGAACATCACTGAAAGGGCATGACTCTAGCATGCAGTTACAATAAGATTTTTTTTTAAAAACTATTCGTTTGCAAGTTATGACCGTTTTTTTTTAATTTCGAGGTGTTTTTGCCTCCGTTTCTCATAAAAGCAGGTAGAACGCGTAAAGTTAAAGATTTTAATTCGTACATTTTTTTATTATTATTTTTATATTTATTCGCACACGGCTATCTGATCCCAAACTAATCAGAGTCTGTACTATTTTAACCAGACTGCTGATAATCGTCATTATTACTTAATACTAATATATATATATATATATATAATAGCTACCCGGCCACGCGTTGTTGTGTCGAAGTAATTTGTAAAAAATATTCTGCCTATAAATTGAGTTAACAATTATCGTATCTCTCAAGTTGGACTATTAAATTTCATTAAAATCGGTTCATTAGTTTAGGAGTTCATCGCAACAAACAACGTGACACGAATTTTATTTATAACAATATCCCACTAATCCCACTAATTTTATAAATGTGAAAGTTTGTTACTCCTTCACGCAAAAACCACTAAACCGATTGCGATGAAACTTGGTATGTAGAAGGCTGGAAACCTGGATTAACGCATAGGCTACTTTTTATCCCGATATTCTCAGGGGATCGGGACTTACGCGGGTGAAACCGCGAGGCGCTGCTAGTAAAGATATAACAGAAAACTTACCACCGGACTCATAACAAATGATCGTGCTCATCACACAATTATCTCATCTCCTGGGTGGGAATCGAACCCACGGCCTCTGGCTCGGCAGTCAGGATCACTAACCACTAGACCAACGGGCCCGTCATCAATGTTTGTTTAGTTTAGTATTCGGCATATCCGGCAAATAAAAAAAAACATATTCAAACCAATTACTCAGTTCTGATGAAGAAATATATTCTATATAAATGATGAAACTCGTATAGAGCATTGAATTTTTTTTTACTGAATAGGGTTTTTGATCATTATGTAATAATATAACTCCTTAAATACATTCGTCCCGCCGTGAATATAAACCTTTAGAGTATGCAATGAAAATTTTCAATAAATCACAGAGCAATCAACTTTACAGATTCTTTTTACATTTGATTTAATTCTGCCGCTATTACTTTGATTGTAATGTCTTAATATAAATTATTCATAGATACAGAAAAAGTTATGAGAATTAATGTATTGCCACCTCGTAACTTCTGTAGTTTTGAAGGGTGTGGATGAGCATTGTTGTGAAGACGGACTATTGACTTAATTCTGCGTCTGGAAAATGGATTAACTAAAAATAGATTCACGACGATGTTTTATTGTTTTTCAGTGAGTTTATACGGCACCCATTTACCGAGCTTTTTTGTTACTGATATGATCATTTAACATAAATAAATTCGCATCGTTGCATATGACGTTGTTTGAGATGATTCTGATTCCACGTTGGCTTTCATGAGGCTCATTGTTGAGACAAAAATTCCCCGAACGTTAGCTATCAAAACACAAACGTACCTCGCACAAATTTTCTCTAATTGTTTGCTCGCCATATTTAAACTTGCTTCTGAGCTTCTTTTTTATAATAACGCTCTTATCTGTCAACAACTGCCGTACTCTCTTGATTTATCATTATGCATATTCGAGAGAGAAAACCAAGGAAAATAAGGAAAGCCTTTGAAAACATTAGGTACATTAAAAGAGCCACGGCTAAGCAGTCCAAGGCCCTTTCGAAAGAAGCCTTGCAGACATGAATAACACTAAAGGAAATTTAAAATTGTTGTAAGGATTTTTCATCACAATATAAAAGTTACAAATTTAAAAATAACACTTGCATAACATTATTTTTAATGTCTTACCTATCAGGGTGTAATTTAATTTAAAGAATTTTAAAGGACCTATATTGGTAGAAGCATAAAGTTTATTGAAAACGTATTCATTTTTTTACCTTTTAAATCAGAATTTTCTAAGAATTCCTTAAGCAGGATATAGGTTAAGTTTATATAAAAGTGATAAATTTTGATATTATAGTGTTATCAATACGTTAGCATTTGTACTGGTTAAATCTTCTTATTACAAAAGAGTCTGTTTACCTGCAAAAGGAACTATTTACATCCAAACCAATGCATATTGCGCTGAATGAAATATTGGAATTCCGCGGGACGAATGTAAAACCGCCAAGTTTGCTTTGTTATAAAATTGTACTCTTCTTGATATGAGTTAAAGATCACTTTTGCGTGTTTATTTAGGACATGTTTCTGTGACTGGGTTTGACATTTGTCGTGATGTTCAGACTTCTCTGTAAAGACGTGTTCACATACGATATGCAGTCTACTCTCTTTTGTGTCTTCTATATGTGAGGCTTTAGAAAAAAAAACCTTTGGCAAATTAAGTGGCTATAGATACTATTATAATGGTTTGCATAATTCCACACATTATATAACCATAAAACCAAGGTCGACTGATCTCTGCAGTCTCGCAAATTTAATGGATGTTTTTGGTAGTGTTACAAATTAAATTTAATTCAGTTAAAAATGTTCCATTCTGTTTTTTACCTTAACCATTTTTCTCCTTAAAGTAAATGCTTCTATCACACCCTCGCATTGGAGACGAAGATGGTCCTATAATAATTTAATTATTTGCTAGAAAAGGAAAAGGAATACTGAAGGAATACTTTCACCTGTAAGTAGTCTTTCACTGGTTGATACAATTAGTATATTCTCGTACACTGAAGATTTAAAAACATTTGATGTAATATTTATTATCTATCCTTAGGTCTATTTATCCAGTGCGTCTTGACTCTGGTAGTTAATGTCAATTTTGAGTTTCATAAATAGTATTTTGTTAACTGAATAAAGAATTTAAAATTGGAAGTCTTTTGAGAAGTCATTTGAAAGGAGATTTAGGGGCTCTAAAAAATTTACAGTCAAAACTGGTTAATTTACATCAGAAGTCTGGAAGTGAAAATCTATTATTGGTCGAACAGAAACAATTATCTTTATCATCATAAGATAATATAGACAATCTTATTTCAATGACCCATGTGACAGCAAAAGATGTGTGATATGTAGGGCTATAATAGGCTTGTATCCCCGAAGAGATAGGCAGAGGTGATTAAACACCTACATTTTACCAACTCTAATTTGGTCCCGGACTATGGGAAAATTGAGAGTATATGGCAAGACGGGAAGGCAATAGAATGAAAAGGATATTGCTTACACAAATGGATTGAAACGTGTCAGCAATAGCTCGAAAAGGTCATGGTCGCATAACTGTTATTCGAACTATCATCACCGGGAAGTTCGAGCCCTCGAGCTAAACCATAAAGCTATAGCTACTTGGTTATATTTGTATCTTACACTTATGTTTCCTCTATATCACTACAATGATATGAATATAATCGGAACACGTCTCTAATACACTTAGGTGCCTTTGTTTTTTTGTTTAAAGCGAAACTTAAGTGTGAAGACGCGCTAAGATTGAAAAATATGACTATGACATTCTCATATTACGCGTGTACGTTTGCAGCCGTAGACAAATTGCTTGGTTAATTTGATTTGTGAGCATCGTGTCGTACATTGCTGCATTTTGTTGATATATGGCATTTCACTACGTTATTAATGCTGCCATGTACTGTGAAATACCCATTTAATATTGATTTTGATTATTTGGAATTGTTCTTACATTTACAAGTTTCGAGGTAATATGACATTAACGTACTTCCTGATTGGTTATGGCTGAAAATCCGGTAAGATAAACCATGTCTACATACACACTTAAAAATATTATACATTTTATTGTTGTTTAGCTCAGTGTATTTGTTATCACTTACAAGGTTTCTTCTAACAAATTGGACGCCCAAAGATGCATCAGGGCAGGCCTTGTTTGGATGATTTTTTTTTATACAACTGAGGTGCCGCGGTATCCATGCCCGTTAAAACCTACAAAACTTATTTTATGTAAAATCATAGCAAATTTTAATTATCCAAGATTGCTTTTTGTCCTTTGAGATTACTAAAAAGCATTCTCGAATTGTGAATCTCTTGATAGAACTGAAGGTTAAATAAACATCATTCATTTTTTCGTCGGAATTATCTATGCACTGGTTTGAACGACAACAGGTGACCAACTTGACTACTGCATTTTATAATTGGCCTTTGAGCCTACCGTCGTTGTAATTAGAGCTAACCTTGTAGACCCCAATGTTCTTTTCAAAAACGCCTTGAATAAACTAAATGCATATATTATATAATTTATTACTAGCGTATTGCACGTTTTCAGCCAATGCAGTATACTACATACTTGACGGAAATACCTTAGCAGTTTGACTTAATGAGGCCAACGCCTTTGAGGATGAATATGAGATGCTAAACAAGCACTACCTTTAATCCGCCATGATAGAATCGTTAGATGCCGTCTTATATCTAATATCACGTCAAATATCTGAAATATATATTATGAACATGATGTAGAAATTAGCTTCCTAAACAACAATAAAGTTAACATTAATTTTGTCTGTTGTTTACTAGCCGCCCCGGTAGACCTTGTTCACCAAAATTTCAACTTGTTGCTTTAGTCTTTAATTTTTGACAATTTTTTCACCATATTGCGGACGACTTTCGCCCTATAACTCGCTAGCTTCGGACTATAACTCTCAAATTTAAAACTTAAATTACCAAAGAACCAAGCTCACAAAACGCTTTAAAATTGTAATTTATATTGCCATCCATTTTCTGAACTTGAAAAGGTTTACAAAAAAAGTAAATCTATACTAAATAATTGAACAGAAGATTTAACTCCCCTCACAAGTACTACTTACAACATTCTAGAGTTCATAAATATTTAATTAACATTACATTAAAAACTTCTCATTTACTAACTCTGCTCAATTGCAGTCCATCACTATAACCTAATTTAATATAACTTCACCCTCACCCTTCTAAATTATTTCTGGAAAAATCTAATCAAATAACATTCCTGGACTATAAATCTAAACATTTTGCTCAAGTTTTGAGCAGAAAAATTCCAAGCAAATGTTTTCAAAGGCGTCTTTCCACCAAGTCTGCGAAAGTAAACGGAGTCAATTTATTTCTGAAATAAAACTTTCTACATGTGAATATATTCCAAGGTCTCGACTTGCGTTACTCTGAGTTACATAAATCGGATGTAAAATTCAGAATGTTAATTTAATAGGCACTACCAGAATATTGTGAGTTATCCCTTGCTAATATTTTTTAATCCCTTGTAGAAAAACTAAATGCTGTTACTATATTGGTCAGTAGTGCAGTGGATTGTAACCTCAATCACAAAAGTAAATTATATCTGATTAAAAGAGTAAATGTTGTGGGTTTTTTAAAGTCTGCGTTGATTGACATAGACAATATTTCAGGGAAATCACAAGCTTGTTGACAATTCTAACTTCAAACGTAGTTATTTTGTTAAACATTAGAAATTATTTTTAAACGAGCCTTTAATTAATAGATCCCTAAACTATGTATTTATTTGACGTAAACATATTATGTTAAAAATGGCTGTTACAAACAATGTTTTTTGTATTTATTTGAAACTTAAAAGTCGATTAACGTTGTTGATTTGTCCTATTACGTAACTCGGGGACATTTTTTGCAGGCACTTGTAAGTCAAATACGTGTGTATTCGCAACTCATATCCGATGTAATAATCTTTGCGTTTGAATTCTCTAAAGAATATGTTTTATATTCTGGTAATATGCTCTAACTTTGTAAAGGAACATTTTCATAAAGATGCTGCTATGTTGGATAAAATTTTGTCTTAACCATTTCTTTTGAGCTAGAAAACGAGAAATGGTTACTTATGGGGATCCATTTACATATCTATTTCTATAGTGTTATAAAGTATTTTGTTGGATGCCTTGAGGCAACTGAGAAATTTGGAACCTTACCTATTTTTACATTAAGTATTCATTATAATATGCTACGTCTCTCTGCTGATTTTATTAGCATTTTTATTTGAAAACTAGACTTTGCCCGCGGTTTCGTTTCGTTAATAAAGATGACATATGACCTTTTCTGTACCTCAGACAACATGTGTGCACAACTTCACTATCATCGGTTGAGTTGTTAAGTAAGAGTAATAAACGTCATATATTTGTACATCATTTACCATGGTGGAGCTATTATATCATCATATATTTCTCCTTTGAAGGGTTGTCACAATCGGTAGATATTATTCTTTTACCACATTTGTTGTCGCCACATTAAAAACTCTTATTTATTTTATTAAAAATAGGGACAAACTATAATAGATGAATACACAGTTCACTATTTAATAAAAATAAGTTAATAGATATTATTTTGACTGGTTATACCGGTAACGCAATACTATTGGTCGATGGATAAATATTAACAAATTGTGGGATTATAAAAGGGTAGGAATATGTTTAGAACGATTGACTTGAGTGCAAACAGAGGTACGAACAACTTGGCAGTTGCTGTTAGTTAGTGATTTTCATAGTTTAAATCAGTGGTTTTGAGACTGTTTCTAACACATTGACTTGACGTCATCTCAATAGGGTGCCTAATTATAATGAGATATTAACTCGTTATTGAGACAAATATGTCCGTCGATAATAAGATGTTTATGCTCGTGGCTGCTGCTGTACATGTGTTTTAAATACTCCTTTAACTAAGTGGTGTTTTGAATGTTTTGGTTTATTTCATTGACCAGTATAACTTAAACAGTCATTGTATCGACGTACCTAATATGATAGGCCAACAAATATACTGGACGGACACCTTTAGCTTTTTGTGATCGTTTTTACATAATTTAAAAAGAAAAAAAATATCTGATACAATTTTCATGTTTTTATGTAAATAAATGGATTATTTCAAGAATATCTGTTTTGCTCATCCCACCTAATTGGTTCGAATTAACAGCTATGACATCACAATATGGCACAAAGTTAGTCCTATTCTTATTTGAATCGTATAGTCATGTAGAACATTCCCCTGCTGGTACTTCGACACGTGTTAGGTTCTGCATGATGTATCTGTAGAAACAGTCTAGAAAGACAGTGAGTGGCCCCTCTATCAATTAATATTTTTCAAATGAACTCCTTCGTTTATAATTTATTATACTTTTCAAACTATATGCATTTCATGTGTCTTCATGAACATAGTAGAAAAAAAAAAACTGTTTTATGGTATGCCTACAATTTCACAGAAAATCACGTAGGACCTTTCGTTTCAGCAATAAAAATAGACTGAGGCAGTAAAAACCCAGTGTGCCAAGTGAAGTGTCACTATATTATGTGACTTTATTAAGTTGAACTAGACTTTCTTTTTACGTGAGACTCTTTTTCTGCGACAAAACTCCTCAAAATGGTCGAAGAATGAAATTTTTCTAAATGACTGTTGATGAAATTTGAGCCATGGTTTAGTGTAGTGACAGTATCGACCTTTTCCAAGTTATTGAGAGCTACAGACTATGACAATCTTGTTACAAAAGGATTTATTTATTTTAAAAGATCATACCTCTTTGTATGGCAGACTGGTAACCCAAAACAAACGATTATTTTTACTTTAGTCACATACTATGTAGACGGGTAAAAACTGACATTATCGTTTCAAACAATATCTTGATAATATTAGTATAAATTAGGTATAAAGGATGGTCTTCTTTTTTATAATAAAAATAACTTCAGACACATACACACGGCCGTCTGATCCCAAACGAGGCAAAGCCTGTACTATGGTAACCGGACTGCTGATAAACATACTTATACATTACTAAAAACATACATATCACTGCATATTATAAAACAAAGTGCCCCGCCGCGTCTGTCTGTCCGTCTGAAAAACTACTGAACGGATGCATGCGGTTTTCACTAATAAATGGAGTGATTCATGAGGAAGGTTTAGATTATAATTTGTACCCGTGCGAGGCCGGGCGGGTTGCTAGTTATAGATAAATTACACTCAGCCACAGATCACATGAGCGTGTTCACAAAATAATTTGTCCTGTGTGGGAATCGAACCCACGACCTCTGGCTCAGCTCAGTCAGGATCACTAACAAAACCAATAGGTCCCTCAAAGCAAAATAAGCGTTAGTTCAGAGGGCTCAGACAGCCGGCAAAAGCCAGTTCGAGTTACAAGTATGTAACTTTCTCAAATTATTGATGACACTCCCTTTTCCTTCGATTTCCTTCCCTTCTTGCCTACCTTTTCCTTTTAATATATTCCCAATTTTCCCTTTTTCCCAAAGTGCCCGCTTAGCGGTAGTTGCCTTGCGTATAATAGGACTATTAACTACGTGAGTGGGACCAAATCATATTTGGCAAAATGTGGGTGTTTAATACATCTCTGTTTACCCCTTCGGGACGTGGGTATAATTATGTATGTATGTGTAGCAAGCATATATATCTGCAGTGTTTGCAAGGTTGTTAGTTGGCCACCTTAATATTATATAAAATAATATAAAACTTAAGGCTAAGGTACCCTTTAATAATTAAAAATTACTTTGCATATTTTTGCTAATTACCACCGTATATCCGGCTTGTACCACAATATAATAAAATTATACGCTCGATAAATTTATGGTAACAATGAAACGGTCAGAGGTCCGTTTTTAACCGTGTGTGAATGGTCTGGTTATACCCAGGAATATACCCGGATATCCGGGTTTATTGTGCAGATGGGAGTTGAGACGTAAACGAGCGTGTAATTTATTTAAAGTCGACGTTTGATTTCGTTTCAAAATATGTTAATTGCTCTTTGGGAATGGTATTTGGGATTCAAATGGCAACATTAGTTTAAATTAAATTGTAGCTTTTTGTCCAATGCTCATTAGCATACTTTTACTTGGAAGTTTTATGCGTGATTTCCATCAAAACGGATTTAAAAAAACAAATAACAAAAGACCAATAATCCGAACTTACACTGGTAATGTATTTTGTTTCTGTCTCTACCTTTATTTGTAACTTTGTCAGGACTAATCCGGTTCTAATACGATTAAGATAAATAATTAGATAAAAAAACAATATATATGTATTTTATCCATGTAGTAATTTAGTTTGTTTTGATTACGGGTCTTTACGATTTTGGGAGACATATTTATTTTAATTTTTTTTTGCTCTATTGCTCTAAATATCACAATGTATGTGTAAACCATCAATTTTCTTTATTTTCATTATTCCCTTTTCTAAATAATGAAACATACATAAATTGATGCCCACGCATCAAATAATCCTGCAAAAGCTTGATAATAACTTGTTTGCGCCTGTTATAATTCCTTGACATTCAAATGACTTTCGTCATGTAAATCTTTCAGAGATAGAGGTGGTTAGTCACTTATACAGTGCTCTGAGAGATACTCTTACTTCTTAACTCCATTTACATCGAATGACGGACAGATTTTGGGAAGTATACATACATAATTATAGTTAGTACTTTAAGAATCTTTAGCTAAGCGTGTTGGTTTTATAAAGTAACGACTTCATGAACTTTCTCTCAACAAAGCTGTATGCACCAAAATGCAACTCCTCTGAGATGATAGTTCACAATATTACTTGGCGCGGTTGACACTATCTCAACCCCCCACTGCAAGCGGACAGATTTACGGCCTCTGTGACAAATGAGATGCGCTGTGTACGTTCTTATAAATTCATCTGTCAGTACGAGTAATGAATCGGCGGGCCAATCATTAGGGCGAGTCTTTTTACGGTGAGTTACAATTCAGTGAGTGTTGTTTGTAGGCGGGATTTTGTATTGTTGAGTCAGTAATGTGAATTTTATACCAAGTTTTTTTTTTGTTGAGATTTGTATGTGGGTGTACGGTATATTATTAGTAGGAAAGTATTGCGTGACTATATTTGTGTGTTAATAAAACAAACTGTAGTCTGCATTAGTCACTATTTCTAAAGTTCAAATCCAGTGCTTTAAATTCCCTTTTGTTCTTATTTCTTGCTCATAGGGCTAATTAGACGAACAATTAAGTTGAAATTATTCCCGCCTACCAGGCAATCAACAACAGCGAACAAGGAAACTGACATTAACTTTGGGCATTAATAAATTAGCACATTTGTGAATATTTTGTAACTGACTTCAGAAAAGGAGAAGGTTCTGTGTTCAGCTGTATGTATGTTTTAATGTATGTATGTTTAACTATATTTCCGTCAATTACCCATGATTTCTTCTATGTATTGTCAATTTGTCCATCCAAAGGTTGTCTGTGAGAAATTGCTTCCAGCGATAAGTCCATTGTATATATTCAGCTGATGTACTCCTAGTTAGAACATTTTTGTTGGTGTACAATAATGTTTATTTCTATTCTATTCTATGTTACCAAGGTGGTCTAATTGTCACCAAGTGTCGATCTGATGATGGAACCATCGGAGTAAAAGGGAAACCCACAGAAATTAGAGGCACGGTTAGGGTTTTTTATTAACATTTATTAAAACTAAGCAATATTGACGTTGAAAGTGTTGAATCTTATTGGTATTATATTATCCATCTTCAAAAAAGAATGTGTAAGTATTTTTTTTTATAATTTTATTCCATCAAGTGCAGCAAATAAGCTAATTGAGCTGCAATAGAGAAAGAAAGAAAGGCAACACTCCGTACAAAGATGGTATCTGTTTGCAATGGGTGGCAAGCCAAAATCCAAATAGGTACTTGATAGACAGGCTAAGTCCACCGCAACCGCTACGATAGACTTCTTGCTGATTAGACCCAAACGGCCACACACATACGGGCAGAGTGCAAACGACGTTGACGCACGTCTTAAATGATATAAATTATATTATAGATGCTTTATTAGGTCGTTGTTTAATTTGCTTAATTTAAGTATTGCGCATAAGTTCACTAGTAACTTTATCGGTTGGCCTCTTTAATCATTAATTACATTCCGTTATTAATTAAGCTGTTGATATGCCTAAGTATCACTTATTGCAACTTCGAACAGACCAGTAGGTACTGCTTTGTGTCTTTATAGAATGTGAAAGCAATGGGTTACAATATGTATGACTAGCCGTCCCCACATTTTCCCCTACGTGATGTTATATAGCCTTCCTCGATAAATGGGCTATCCAACACTATAATAATTTTTAATTCGAAACCAATTTTCGGCGGATATAGTCGGTTTATCGAAAAGTATAATTAACTGTCTGTTGTCGCCACATTAAAAACTCTTATTTATTTTATTAAAAATAGGGACAAACTATAATAGATGATAACACAGTTCACTACTTAATTAAAATAAGTTAATAGACATTATTTTGTCTGGTTACGCAATACTATTGGTCGATTGATAAATATTGACGAATAGTGGGATTATAAAAGGGTAAAAATAAGATGAGAACTTCACTTGAGTGCAAACAGAGGTACGAACAACTTGGCAGTTGCTGTTAGTTACTGATTTTCATAGTTTATATCAGTAGTTTTGAGACTGTTTCTTACATGTCATTATATGCTAGAGACTTCCAGTGTCGTGACAGTTTTCAAGATTGTTCAAGACTGTAGCTTTTTGCCCTTCTTCTACATACCTCTGTGCAAGAAATTTGCTTAAAGAGGGGTAGGTACAAAGAATTCTCTTCACAATAAAATATGTTATAAATATGTTCAAATTATATTCATAGTTGGAAATATTTTCTTATCACACATCTGACAACATATTTATACGTTTATAAAACTTATGCGCGGTAGACGCCATGTTCACAGCTCGTCTTTATTAAAATTTAAAACAAGCGTTGTGTTTAAAATACCCGAACACCATTATGTGCTAAAATTTTGAACATTTGTAAACAAAGCTGTCCCAAATTGCCAATCGAACGCAATCCCAGCAGAAATCGAATACAAACTGAACAAATACGAAAATAGCAATAATGTTTAGCAAAGTTCAGGAGATTGAAGCGAAAGAAACAAACAGTTAACTAATATTGCAAAAGTAAAGCAATAAAGGGGCGCATAACGCTTCATGTAACAATTATGGATCTCCCGGTTGTGTTGTATTAGAAGGAATAACAGTTATTGTGTTGAACTGTGCGGGCCAAGTGTTCCGTCGAGTGTGCTTCTAAGATACGCTCACAGTGACAGAAGATCGCGGTAAAATAAGTATGTATGTATATATAGATTCAGTAGTCAAATAAATAAGAGAATTATGTAAACAATATACATCATATTATGTACCCGTCAGTACATTTCTGAAAGTATATTTCAGGGTTAGATTTTCTTGAATACCTACAAATACAATAAAAACCATCATTGTGTTGGCTGTCTAATTAAGATCTCTAATGTAATTTCAAACATTTCATATATTTCAACAAATAAGTTGTGCATGATGTGCTTACCTGTAAGAAATTGTTACACTAGTTATAAGTCTATTGGATGTATCTCATATAATTGTATCAGTGTACTCAATTGTTGGTGAGCCAAATAAATAAAATAAAATAAAAATACAATAAGAGTATTTTCATATTTAAGTAGTCTCTTTATGGTGCGGAAACTTTACCACATTTTAATCGATTTTTATAACTTAAGCTAAGTATTTAACTTTTTTAGTTTGCTGTTGATCGTTATCCAATTACCTATTTGTAGTTAAATAAAATAGTTCAAAGGCATGCAAAGTTTCAGTGACCCAGTTCAATACTCTAGGAGATACCTAGTTCTCATAACTTGTGAAGAGCGTAGTTGGATAAGTTTTTGCTATTTCTTATTGTATCGTGTTTCTACAGGTTTTTTTTTAGTCTACCAAAGCTTACTATCTAGTTATTTTATGTCTTTCTTGGACAAGTCAGTATAACCAGATCGATTCTACAATCAAGAGACGTTTCATTAGAGAACTGATTGTTATGCTCAGCGCACTCAGTGTTAGATGTATTTTTAGTCGGTAGAATCGGTAAGATAGCAATGCGTTAGTGGTACCCCTATCGGTAACCAGTAACTACTGACCAATGACAAACACCGGCTGTGTGTACGTTTACAACTTTAGTAGGATAAAAAAACGTGATTTAAAAAACTCATATGTTCCATAGGAGGATCAGTACTACTTTAGATACCCTGGAAATCTGGTTATCAGCAGTAAAAGCAGACTTTTCAGGTGCAGCGACATAGTCATATTAGTTCAAGGTGAAACTTTTATTAGGATGATTAGGTTAAAAATTTGATGAAGTAGTGTAAGGGTTGCTCCTAACAACGCCAAAACTGTAGACGGAAGCCCTTAATAATACATGTAATTATGAATTAATGTAGTGTAGTGTGTAGTGTATTGATGATTGATGAATGAAGTAGTGATGAGTACAACTGATTACCAACGTAAAGTACTTGAACTTTTGGATGACGATAAGGTTTATAAACCGGTATCATATAACCCCACGGCCAGAGTAACGCGTAGAATACGATCTCTTATCCAGGATAACGAGGACCTATTTTCAGAAGACGAGTACAACAGACTTTATGCACCAAAGTCACATCAGCCACCGAAATTATATGGTCTGCCCAAAATACACAAGCCCAACGTGCCGCTGCGGCCTATTGTAAGTCAAATTGCCTCTCCTACTTACGATCTCGCGAAGCATGTTGCTTCAGTATTGCAACCACTTGTAGGCAAAACACTGTCTTTTGTGAAAGACTCGCGGCACTTCATACAAATTATAAAAGATCTCAAGTTGGAACCTGATGACGTCATGGTGAGCTTTGACGTGGAATCACTTTACACCAATGTTCCAATAAAAGAATGTATGGACGTCGTAAAAGACCTGCTTAGAGACCACGAGTTGCCGTTCAATTATATTGATCTACTTGAACATTGTCTAGAGGGCAACTATTTCCTTTTCCAAGGTCAACATTACCTTCAGATTGATGGTGTCGCAATGGGTAGTCCTGTAGCCCCTGTACTAGCCAACATCTGGATGGAGCATTTTGAAGAGAAGGCGTTGAGTCTCGGCCCGAAGACCGTTAGGCATTGGAAGCGATTCGTGGATGACATCTTTAGTATCGTCAAGGGAAATAAACAGGAAGTAGATCAATATTTACAACACCTCAACTCCATTCACCCCAAGATAAGGTTCACATATGAGGTGGAGGCGGATAGGTCATTGTCATTTTTAGATGTCAAAGTAACCGCGAGGTCAGATGGGTCCTTGTCGCACTGTGTGTACCGCAAGCCTACTCATACGGATAGGTACCTACACGCCACGTCTCATCATCATCCCCGACACCTGCAGTCTGTTATGACTTCACTCAAGAACAGAGCATACGATCTTTGTGACCCTGAACATTTGGAGCGAGAGCTGGATCATGTTCAGGAGGTACTTAAAAGTAACGGATATCAGGTGAATGGAACACGGAAGCAACCGACAATGAGACGCAAGCATCCGGAGGTGAACAGACAACCAGCCTACATGCCATATGTGAAAGGAGTAACGGATAAGATCGGCTCCGTATTAAAGAAATACTCCATTCCGACAGTATACACACCAGGCATAAAGGTTCAAAACATCGTGGGTACACCGAAGGACGTCTTGCCGTTACAAACTCCAGGTGTCTACAAAATAAACTGCAGCTGTGGTAGTTCCTACATAGGCCAAACAAAGCGGACCATTGCTGAAAGGGTCAAAGAACACATCGCTGCTGTGAAGAACCGACAGATTAGCAAATCAGCGATTGCAGAACATGCACTCAAAGCGGGCACCAATCACTGGATTGAATTTCACCGTACGCAAGTCCTCTCCACGGAACGTCACTTTTACTCAAGAGTTGTACGTGAAGCGATTGAAATTAAAAAACACAAAACTTCAATCGGGAAGATGGTTTCAAATTATCTACAGCGTGGAATCCAGTGATAAAAAACATGCCACCTCGCTTTTATGCGCCGTCGGGTGAACACCAGAATAGGGCCACATCGGTTTGCTTACAGAATAGGGACACTGTTAGTATAGTATGTGACGGTACATGGCGAAACGAAAATATCAAAAATATCAAAAAAGTGGAGGTGGATGAAGAACCTTCTACCTCACGATGTCGGCGACGGAGGGCGTGCACCGCTGAGCCAGTCAGCCTGTGACCACGGCCAGTGCAACCTGGTCGAAACGTCAGGCAATTCAGAGGTATGTAATACCTTTTCGTGATCGCGTTAATTCCCGTTCATACGTAGATAATATTATAACATGGAACGCGAAAGTTTAAAAGTTAGTATATCAATTAATCTGTTCCGCAGCATATCTATACTTATAATAAATCTGTAGCGGGATGAATTCTGTACATTGAATATATTTAAAAAAAATCGACTGAGGGGTATTAAGATATCGATACTGATGCCGAATATACGATTCAAAAAATTTTTGTCTGTCTGTCTTTCTGTCTGTCTGTTTGTATGTTCACGATAAACTCAGAAGTTACTGAAGGGGTTATAGGGTACTTTTTATCCCGGGTTAATCTTTGGTTCCCACAGGTAAATCAATGAAAGCTGTAATAACATTGTCACGTTAGTAGAATGTATTTACTTATTTCGGAACAAACTACAGCGAGCGTTTAGCTTATCTGGCATAGAGTACGAATTCTACTAGGTTGGGTGCCGGATCGAATCCATCTTTGACACTCTATTCTTTTTTTGCACTTTTTTTAATATATAAACTTATTTACTTTTTAAAATTAGGTATCGTTTTTAACCGACGAAAAAAAAGGAGGTCCTCAAATCGACCGTTTCTTTTTTGCACTTTTTTTTAATATATAAACTTATTTACTTTTTAAAATTAGGTATCGTTTTTAACCGACGAAAAAAAGGAGGTTCTCAATTCGACCGTTTATATACATATTTCTTTTTTTTTTATGTATGTTCAGCCCTCTCCGTTATTTATGAACCGATTTTGATTATTCTTTTTTGTTAGATAGGGTACCTCAAGGGTGGTCCCATGTCAAGGAAGTCAGGATCTGATGATGGAATTCTGATAAAATTGAGAGAAACCCTCTAAAATTGTAGAAACGAATAGTGTTTCTGTTAACTTTTCATTACTTTAGGTGGTTCTTGACTATGCCAACGAGCTATTTTGCCTCTCGGAACCGTTAAATTCATAAGTGTGTTTTAGGGCATTAATAATAATAACAACTTCACACACTTCATACACGGCCGTCTGATCCTAAACTAAGCAGAGCCTGTACTATGGTAACCAGACTGCTGATAAACATATATTTCTAAATACATACATATTATAAATAAATTACACCCAGACAGAGAATAATTCGTCCTGGGTGAAAATCATACCCACGACCTCTGGCTCAGCAGTCAGGGTCACTAACCACTAGACCATCATATATAAATAGAGTTATAGAAAAAGAAGATTCAAACTTTTGCGTTCCATGATAATATAATTATGTTGACGGGAATTCACGTGATCGCGTATTTAAAAAGTATTACAGTACCTACAGGCCTGTGATCACGGCCACGACCACGGCAAAGCAAAGGTATGTCATACCTTTTAAATACGTGATCGCGTTGATTCCCGTCAACATGATTATATTAGAATAGAAAAGAATTTTTATTTAAAGCATCTATGACTTAGTTGTTAGTTTAACTTAACACTTTGTTAGTATTAAAGTATTTAACTATACTAAATGCATGGCAGACACTATCGCCAAAAAAATTACATCTAAGCTGAAATATTGACATGTAACCGGTGAAGTTTTTATTTCACTTTCAGAGCATTTATTTTCCGTTCGGTTGCAGTAGTGTGAAATCTTATGTTACACCGTGACTAAACAAAGGTCAGAAGCAAACACTGACTACAGCAAGAGTCTCCCAATTGGTCGGACGAATCGAGATGTTAGGTCGTCACAGTTGTTTTATGACGATTTTCTGCAAGGAGAACATCTTGCGCAAGGAGGAGGTGACGGTGTGGATTCGGTAGAAAAACTTCCAGGTGGAGCCTTTTCACTCGCGCTCTCATGCGTACGCTAAGAGTGGCCGTGGGTGTATGAGACGAGTTTTATGTTCTTCACCCGAAGCAGAGTCTCCCGTGAAGAGGGTGTCTGGACATCGCCCAGTTGCCGTCCGCTAGCTAGCGCTGGGTGGATCATTGGAGGCATACCGACGGTCAACTCATAAACGGTGCTGTGAGGCACACCGTGTGGTTTTAGTTGGTTTAGGCCTGATATACGGCCTCATTAATAGCCCGGTGAGATGAGCTTCCACACGAAAACAAATGAGTAATGTTACCACGGCCAAATTATGTCGTTATTTCACGTGTAAGCAACCAAAACAACCTTTTTTGTACGCTCCAGGTTGTTTCACCGCCAATACAGTTTCAGAAAAACTGCCTAGAGAAAGAGGTACTATGCAATAAAAATGAAAAAAACGCGAACGAAGTCGCGTGCACAGCTAGTTATAAATATAGATGTATCTTTTATATTTATTTCTGTCAAAGTCAAAGACAAATATCTTCGTTTCATAAAATTCTTAAAAATTGTTTGAAAATGTCTTTTCTAAAAACTAATAAATGTAAAAACTATAGATCAACACAATGTCACCGGAACAGCAGGTTGCTTTGTTGAAAGCAAATAAATAATATATAACAATCAATAACACCTTGCTGCAAAAAGGTAAGATCGCAATCCGTCAGTGTTAATATATAACCGCTCCTTTCCATGTAGAAAATTTGTGAGAAGAAAATTTCCATTATGTTGTATTGTAAAAGAAAAACTAGCTAAACAATTAAAACATAAATTATTCGGTAAATAATGATAATAATGCAAGATGTTATGTTTATTTTCATATAAAGTTTCCAAGTTTGTGTCTCGTAAACTCCGCACCGCTTTGCGCTCCCCTGCACAATTTGAATTCGCATCCGTACTTTCGATCCGCAGGAACGGTGCAAAGACTTCTTTAATTCCAGTCTATGGCGACTTAGATAAGAAGTGGATCTAAGTAACTTTCCGATGCGAGAACTCCAAACAATTAAGCCTTTATTTCTCGCTTTCAACAATGAGAAGTAATTAGTGGAGTGCTTGACGTTTCCAGTTTTTTTTTAAGTGAACTTTTCGAAAATATCTTCCTCACCCTATTGTTTGCGAATTCTCATCAAACTCAGAGCGTCTCGTGGAATCTTATTAACGGACGCTCCAATGTTTTATTGAACCTATTGAATTTATTTTTGTTCCGAAGGCTCGACGGAAACAACCAATATGCTGTTGATAACAAATCTTTGAGGCAATTTAAAGGGCCATTTTTAATATCCGCTTGAGGTCAACATCCTTCCCTTCGCACGGCCCTTCCCCGCTGCTCTATGTATCATATTAAATTGAATAAAGGTTGATTTGTAGGCCTGAAAGAACGTTTTCAATACTCCTTATTGAACCATTATGTCTAATGGCTGTGACAATAGAGCATTACAAATTTGTCTCGTCGAGCTAAACTCTAGTATCGTACTAGCGCAAGAAGGGTATCTATGGGAGAAGACAATGTAGATCGTATCGTTATCGTGGGAAGGTTGATTTTAGGATGGATGAGCTAGCTGTTCCAATTGAGTTTATCACCGGATATTGTAAAATGGTCGTAGTTACTTGGGACAATGTGTCGGTAGGCATTGACGGCTCTGTGGCACGCTTGCGGGCTCCGATTGTGTTCAGGACTATACTAAAATTAATTTGATGGGTACACTCTACAGCTTACGGTATTATGTTTAAAGCGTAATTAAATTTCCTCAAAATGAAGCAACCAGGATACCCCACCATGAAAGTTAACTAAAAACAGACACTGTAGGACGAATTTTGTTTATGTAATTACGCAAAATTTTGACACAGCTGCTGCAATTAATTCAAGCGCAGGAACTTTGGGTAAAGCGTTTATTTTTATTACATGTACATTTACAAAAGCATTATTATTGTCAGTAATAAATAACTCAAAGTAGTACAGATAAAGTACAAATATTCGCTTACCTGGTGGACAAATGCAGTCTCCTACATCGCGTTCCTTCCGTGACAGCTCCGGCCCCTGCACACTGAGCACCGATTCCTCATTCTGCACTTCTCTTCTTAACTCCAGGAACTGCTGCTCCAACACTATCACCCGCTGCTCCAAACAATGCTGGCGATACAAACCGTAACCACAAATGATAAAAAAAAATCCACAGCAACACCATAGCACTATTGTATTCAGGATATTTTTGTCACTATTTGCTCTAAAATTTGGATTAGCCATTTTTGGATTCACTTGTAAGAGCTCATTGTCAAGACCAGTGTGAGCTGTAAGGTCAGAGGTATTTAAAAGGAGAAGCAAGAGCACGGTGCGGTCTGGTTAGTCGGCAGACAGGCACTGGGGCCTGGTCGGGCTCAGCGCTCCCTCGGGAAAGGAAGCGGCTTGTCCACCGTTAACTGCCCTTCTAGTTGTGTCGATTACCGCTTGAGTACCCTACCAAACTTTGATGGACGTGGTACATTGTTATTGTGTGTTCCGGATGCTATCGGTTTGAGATTGTTGGTCGTATCTCTTGCATTATTTATGGAGAGTGTCGAATGAAACGCTTGCGTTTGGAGAAGGATTAAATTGTATTTGCACTCAGTATTTCTGAAATCAAATTTTAACCTTTTTCATTGAAACCTACCTCGTAATCTACTTTATTTAACATTTTAACTCAAAAACCAGGGATTTGTTTCTTAATTTCAATATATTACCATTCACCAAATTTATTTCTATTGATCCTTTTTTGCTTAATTAAAGTAAATAACAGTTTTGATTGACATAGCGATTCAATTAATATAAGTAGTTTGGTATATCCTTAAACATATCTTGTTATTAATTAATAAGAAAATATTTACGTAACAGTAAACTGTCATACGATGAAGGTTTAATATTCAATTTATCACAGTGTGTCCCACAACTCAGCAGGTGGCGAAATTTATGTCTTACTTTGAAATGGTCACTTGCCGTAAATCATGCTAAGTACCTATTATGAAATTGAAATTATCATGAAAATGTATGATTATTCGCATTCGGTGTTATTAAGGCTTAGCTTGTAAGCTAAGGTAACCTAAGGTAGGTGCATTAAAATCTAATGAATTCTTAGCCGAGTGCTTATGAAAACAATTCTGAACCAATAAGTGAAAACAAATTTATTTAGGCTATTTTTTTAATCCACTCACCCTCTTCTAAAACTTTTTTTTTGAGCGTGTGGAAGCCCGTCACTACCACCAGAGTTTTCGGTGGGGTGGTGTGTCCGGAACTCTAATCGACAGCAGAAATAAAACAGTAGAACTCCATAACTGTGCTCTTATGTTAACTGAAGCATAAGCATAAAATAAGGTAGAAGAGCTTGGTACAAAACTAGAGAAAAATGAAAACTATCCTTGAAGGTATTAAGAACATTAATAAATGTTTGTGACAAATAAAATAAATGATGAATATATCAAAAATGTATAGATTAGAAACTGGATATATATACCGATTAGAAACAGAGAATTTGTAAAGGGTGTGCCTCATATAATGTGTCTATGGGTAACTATATTAACCTTTAATTCTATCTCTAAGACACAATTGTCATTTAATACGGGTAATAGTCGGTTTAATTCCAAAGTAATAACATTTGCATATAAATGGTTCTTCACTAGCAATTACTGTCATTTTTACGCTTGTTTTACACTAAGACTGACGTCCTGGGGTAGATTCGATAAAAATGTAAATTTTAAGCTAACCTACGGCGCGTATTAGTCGCACCAACTGTCAGGGGACATGGAATTTTTCATCCCCTTTCCTTGGAAAAGAATAAATCTTTAAGACCAAAATGGCCAGGAGAACTTTACTTGGCAAAGAGTTTGCGGCTGATTATTGAAAATAATATCACTGTTAGGATGTGAAATAAAGTACATACATTTTATAAAATTCTAACATACATTTACAATGTATTATTTGTTCCTTAATATAATAAATAAAAATACTTTAACAAGTATTTATACCCGTGACAAGGGGCTTCTGAAAACAACAACATTAAGAAAATAGTTTCATGCCACATACGTTTTTGCCACGTCAAAAACTCGTATTTATTCTATTAAAAACTAGCAACCCGCCCGGCTTTGCACAGAGACATCTTCAACAATCATCATCATATTTCAACCAATTTACACAAAACCTTAACAAATTATATACCTAAACCTTCCTCATGAATAGCTCTATCTATTAGTGAAACTCGCATGAAAATCCGTTCAGTAATTTTAAAATTTAACGCGAACAGAGAGACGGACAGACGTGGCGGGGGACTTTGTTTTATAATATGTAATGATAGGAGCAAACTATAATAGATGATAAAACAGTTACTATTTAATCAAAATGAGTTAATGGACATTATTACGACTAGTTCTACCGGTAGTGCCACGCTATTTTGACTGGCCTGTTGGTCTAGTGGTTAGTGACCCTGACTACTAAGCCAGAGGTCGTGGGTTCGATTCCCACCCAGGATAAATAATTGTGTGATGAGCACGATAATTTGTTGTGTGACACACAAATCTCGATTTATTATACTACAACACTTTTATATGAATAGGAGCGGCTCCAATTCATTAGCTATAACATTCCCAAAAAGTAGACAACAATCAGACCACAAACTATTCGCTCTCTATGGTTAAGATCTACGGAGCCCCCTTCTGTTCGGATAGTGTTTGGAATAGGGAAGTGATAAATGGCTTAGCAAATCTCTGTGCGTTTAGGGCGGCCCAATCTTGGATCGCGGATTTAGGTGTAAAATGTGGACGTCCAGGTGATAAAACGGTCTTGGAAACACATATCTGCAGTTTTAGGATCAGTTGCTCAGGACTGCTTTAATTTGATACTCCGTTTTTATGTACTAACAAAGGACTGCTGATGAGCCTTGGTGAGGTGAGCAAATCACAGAGATAGAGAAATATATCTATACTAACTTTTAAACTTTCGCGTTCCATGATATAATTATGTATATATACGGGAATTAACGCGATCACGAAATAGGTATTACATATCTCTGAATTGCCGGACGTTTCAACCAGGCTGCACTGGTCGTGGTGACAGGTTGACTCAATATACCTCTTTCGTGATATCGTTAATTCCCGTATATATGTATACATAATTAAATATCTCGATGTTAGACATTTTGCATAATGGGTTGATCAAATCAAAAAAAAAAGGCGCGTTTTAGTCGGTGAGATTTCGACATACAACTTCACTGTAAGTATCGGTGATTCGATAAATAATAAGTGAGAGCTTCAGTAGCAATATAAAATGCCACCACACAAGTACCTGAGGTTCAGTGTGAAAAATGTAATATCAAAAGCCCTCGTGTCAGTTGTCAAGTAGCTCTATACTCGGTTGTTTTATTCCTGTGTTTTCAACAGATAACAAATTGGGTCCAGAACCGTAAAAAACGACGACACATGAACTTCATGCAGCAATTGGTAGGAAATCATCTTCAATTTTTTGAGAAATTGTTCTAATCATTCTGTTCGTGTTATATGAATTATAGCAGAGGGGTAATACAGGTAAGGAGCAAAGTAAAGCGAGCTTGTAGATAAGAAAACTTCTCCTTGTCTACCTAAACGCGTCATAATTAAGGATCATCTCCACCCTTTCGCTCTAGACTGCTTTGGCCGCAAGCTTGCATAGCAAATAGAAAATTAGAAATAAAGTCGCATGATGTTTTCAAATAATATAGTACTTGTAGTTCGTACTGTAACTTTTAAATAAAAAAAAACTTACAATAAATACCAGTATTGCACGTAATTTATTTCTGTACTTTTTAAAAACATACCAAGCTTGGGTCAACATTCCTCTGTCGCTGCTTTCTGCTAATGAAAAGTGCATAAATAACTACAGCCGACATTTAAACAGAACGAAATTTAAGAATTCCTTGGATTCCTTAAAACAAACCGTCGACTATCCGGACACTATAGTAGCACATTATACCGGTATATACCGGTAACTCGACACATAGGGTGTCGCCAAACATGTCCCTAACAAGGGTAAATTAAAATTCTTGTCCCGTTTTATACGCAGTAGGGTCACCCTTGTTTTGAGACAAATACCTGCACTGCAAATTCCACAATAACTGCAGCATCGTTTTAGTCAACATACATTGCTTGCTGTTTTTTTTAGATCTATGGTGGTTAGCAGCACAATATCCTCAGTGTATAATGAACAATTCAATGTAGCGTTTATCAAAAGTCGCTCGTGTTGACAAAGCGTGAGGCTTACATGTAATTTATTGGTTACCTGGGACGGTGGGGCAACAAGATTTTATTACACACTTGTTTAATTTCCTAAACATCTCAGAAGGTTTATGTTTATAATTAAGTGTGATGAAAGGCGGAACACCTTGGAAGAACTTAGAGAATGCTGCAAATCTTAATTGTAGAGTTCTTGTTGTAGGCGCGTTCTAATCTAAATCACTTCCGTTTCAACATGAAATGTTGTTTTGAATAACCGAATAAAACAGAACGAAAAAACTAAAAATATTTTCAACCGATTTCAAAGAATGTGGGTAGTAGGTAAGTCTTGTTACCCTTTTCAATTAAGTGAAATTGTTGGTGTACAGTTCTAAATAGGATTCGATAGGGATTCGACCTGTAAGTCAAAATTCATTCAAATACCGAACCCCGAGTCATCCGTATTCGGTACTTATTTTCTAATTAAGAAGCTATCAAACAATTTACTCTCCATGAATATAATTATTTTTATATATTTATTTTATAACAAGTTGCTTGGCAAAGTATAAAAATAAATTTACATTATTAAAAATGTTCACAAAAACCCAATAAAATTCAGTCGCTTGTTTAAAAATTCAATTACTGACTTTTACTATGAGGTTCACGGGAGACGAAGGATAATGAGTAACAAACACCCAAGAGCAGAGCTCAAACCGATCCGATTAAAAAAGAGAATGGATAAAAGGGAAAAACGGGCAAAAAGCCCCGGTTAATCGGCATTAGCCGGTCTGGTGGACACTGCCAGACACCTGTAGTGGTTGTACGTACCTACAATCGTAGGTGTGCATCAAAACGGTATTTTTATGCTCGTTTTATAGAATGTGAAAAGGCGCGGATTTTCCATTGCTTGACTCTTTGTTAACCGACTTCAAAAAGGAGGAGGTTCTCAATTCGATTGGTATTATTATTTTTTATGTATGTACACCGATTACGCTGAGATTTATGATCCGATTTACGTGATTCTTCTTTAGTTTTATGCGGAATAGTTGTTACTATGGACATGTATAAATGTACGCTTATGCTTGTTAAGATACGAGTAGTTTAAAAGTTAGTTCTTTAGTCGGAGTATACCTCTAGAATCATTGCTTTTTTTTTTTATTTCATCACATGAGTCTATTATGTGTTTGACACTGGTAGTATGAACCTAAATGATGATCGATTTATCTCATTTTGTATAATGTATTTATAACACATATTAAATATCAATAAAGCTTTTTACATTCCTTCTCCATATACTCGTGAACTACATTGACCTAAAAGCTAAACCTATCGGCTAACATTTGGTTTAAGCTGAAAATAAATAATAAATCGGCGGTCTTATCGCTAGACGTTATTTCTAACTGACTGCATTTAGATTCACAGATTTACAGTTCATTCACATCTAAAGGTGGTAATTTTCAAAGATGCCAGGAAAAATAGCTATCTCTTACTGCATTTTCATTGTGTAACAAGAACTTGTCAGCAAGCTAGGCAGCTGTCACTCTTCAGATAATAGCCTGTCAAATCTTAGGTTGTTACGGTGAAACAGCTTAAACAAATTACTAATTAAAAAAATAGAAAACTTAACTGCTCTGCCAAAAAACTAATTATGCGCCATACAAATTTCCTATGTTGCTTGGCAGTTCTGAGTATGTCACGCTCGCCTAGAAGTCCTGCCGATGGTGGCGTATGTGTCGGGTCGTTCGGTTCCCTTCAATATGGTTGATCTGTACGATGGCTGGCGTGTGCGTCATGCTCGTGAACGGGTGGCGTTGGTCGGGGCTGGTCATCTCTGGACTGCTATTTTTTTATATATTTTAGAATTACAGGTACGTTAGTTACATTGTCCTCACATTTCATTTACGCTTATAAGCAATGTAACCAGAAATTTTTAAAAAAATATTTTGAAAAAGAGTGTCCTTGGAGTTCCTTGCCTGTTCTTCTCCATAGGATCTACGTATTGGAACAGGCAACTAGCTTCACGACTGACTTAATCTGACTGACTCCTACTCCTGACAATTCAAAAATACCTATTATTGGTTTAATTGAAATAAATCGTTTTGATTGATTTTGATTGATACAGCCGCCATATTGATTATAAATATAATATATTATAGATTATATTATATTCCTGAAATATAGCCAGTGTCACTCTGGATGATGTAAGCATTCTAACGATACCCTATACATTCTAATTTTAAAAAAAATTGGTGGAAAAAAGCAAGCAAGCAAAAGCAAGATACATAATATAATAATATATAATATAATAACTCCACACATCTCACACACGGCCGTCTGATCCGAAACTAGGCAGAGCCTATACTATGGTAACCAGACTGCTGATAAACATTATCGTGCTCATCACACAACTATTTGTTCTGGGTGGGAATCTAACCCACGACCTCTGGCTTAGCAGTCAGGGTTATTAACCACTATACCACCAACAGGCCACATGAATCCACACTACATTCCTTTTTCGGGCAGTCATGTAAAAACACTAATTCACTTAATTTATTTATAACACTATCGATTTATCAATTTTATTTTCTTTTTTAAGGAGTTTTCAAAATTTCCGACTACGCCATTCCATAGAACCAATAAATAGGATACATACAGTATATAAAATATTAACAATTATTATAACAGTCATATATATAAAGTACGTCGCCTCATACCGACATCAATAATTTTGTAAACTGCTTTAGCTCCCTCTGAAAATGGAAAAGCTAATATTTGATTAGAGACTCAAAGCTCTTTCGAATTCTCTGTTATAAACAATGTATCATTTCTAATGTATTCATTCCGAACACATTCTACCATAATATGTAACGCATTTTCTAATATCCCACACTCAGAACAAAGGGGAGATGGAACTTTTTTCATCATATGCGCGAATTTATTTAGTGGGATGTGCCCGGAACGCAATTTAAAGCCTATAGTTAATACCTATCTTCTCAATGTACACTCGTCAAACCATGGAGTCTTTCTCCACTGATCGCTCATCAAACTTATACCAATGTTCTCGAATCAGATGTCACCAAGCAGGGCACACCATCACTAGAAGCCTGCTTTGTTCTGCCAGACCTCTATGTAAGGGAATTCATTGAAGGTTAACCTCTTTTAAATTCGATGTTAATTCAAAAAGTGATTTCATATCGGCATGCCTGTTATATAAAAGGTACACCGAGCCACATATTAAGATTACAAATTTATTGACTTCTATTGATTGAATGTATACTAGGGCTTCTGAAATGGCAATCAACTCGAGAGAAGTATTAGACAAATTAAGAGAAATTCTAAATTTTAAGCTTTGATTAATTTATGGATCGTAAAACGCGACGCCCATACTTAAACAACTTACTTTGGAACCGTCGGTAAAAACTTTATAATAATTGGAATATTTGTTTTCTAGATATAAAGAGCAGCGTTCACGGAGCAAACAAGGGCTATAGTTCACGGAGCAAACAAGGGCTATAGTTCACGGAGCAAACAAGGGCTATAGTTTCCCTTAGCACCACATAAACCTTTTATATTATGCTTCACACTATATCAATTAAGTTGTACCAGTTAATCCAATAATCTAATGAGAACATTTCTAAATTTACTCGTGAATCTATATTAATATTTTTAAATGTTTAGTTTTTGTAAGAATAATTGGGATCTTTTTATGTCTCATGTATATACATGAAATAAGGGACCTTAATTCTTCTATAACATTGATTGTGCAATTGTTAGACATGGATGTCGATTGCAGCCAAAATTTACCCATAGGAAATAGTCGGCGAATTTGTAAGGGTGTGATACAAAGTTCACTTTCCATTATGGGGCCTATCCACGTAATTAAAAGTGCTTTTAACGAAACCCTCAATTATACCTTCATTCTTCATTCTGAATTTTGTATAATTTTGACTTGCAAGAACATCATACAGAAAACTACCGTAATCTAAGCGACTTCTAATTATTGAAATATACAACTATCTTAAATGTTTAGTGTGTTAACCCCATCCAGGGCCGACTAGTACTTTTAAAATGTTTAGAAATCTATGTGCTTTTTTGTAGTTTGTTAATGTGTTAAGTCCATTTTAGAGAGCGGTCTAACCACCCACATGCCCAAATATTTCATACTAGATACTTCTTCCAATAGGATGCTATAGATTGTTAGTATACAATTGTTCCCTTTTTACCCTTTTTAAAAAAACATATTTTACTTCTCGAAGGCAAAACACTTAACCCTAAGTTTGCCAATGATTTGACTAAAAAATCGAATGCTCCCTGAAGAGAGTTACATGTATCTATCTGAAGTGTACAAGGTGAGGTCAGAGACAAATGAAGATTTATAAATTCATTGTTAATATTGACAGTGAATGTGTGTGAAGGTGACAGTGATTTCTTAGTTCAAATAATACTAGTAGCTGCAGACATTACTAGTATACCAGTTAACCAGTCCAACTGAGCTAAATGTTTGTGGTAGGTGTTTACGTGGGTTAACGTCAGTAGTGCACTCTGTGAGAATCCAACCCGTAATCACTCGATCAGGCCGATGATTTATTTATTAAGCTCCCGACACTAAAAAATATTGTAGTTGTAGTTACACATTCATATGAAATAAGGACATTTTCATTTGCAATAATTATATCAGCACCACAAGTGATTTTGTCACGGACAAAACTTGCGCCGATTATTTGATTTACTTTACGCCTATTTCGTGCAGGTAGGTACTAATATAATTTATTTAACACGTCAACCAACAAACCAAGATATCATTTATCTACGATCTACAAATGACAACAGCCATAAGTCATCAAATAAATCTGAACTATATTATTTATCGCCTGAATTTGCATCTGATAATCTCCTACGCAAAGTTGCAAAACTACGAACTGTGTGTCTGAACAAGAAACTGAACGTGGCTTTGCTTCGTAGGTAAGTATGTTAAAATAGCCGATGATCATCTATGTAATAATGGCTAGGTACTCATTCTTACGTAATATCTTTAAGAGGTAGTCTCAGTGTGCGTCTATATGTCTGTATGACTGTATGTTGCGGTTAATCTTGACAACCACTGAACCGATTTCGAATGCGGCTTTTATTGTAACATACACCCAGTAAAAATGTGAAACCGAATTCGTAAAATATATATATATATATATAGACTCTCCTTATTTGGTGTCTCTTCTACACTAAAACCACCTTTAATCCATCCAATGTTTTAGAAATTGCTCAAGACCGAATTTTGTAAGTATTAACTAGATTTATTATTTATTTGTAAGCCAAATCTAGGGTCCCATTCCTCAAGAAGAAAAAAGGAACCCTTATGTGATCACTTTGTTGTGAGTCAGTCTGTCAATACCGCTTTTTTCAGAAAGGCGTCAACTTGAAATTAACATC
Source organism: Callimorpha dominula (assembly GCA_949752705.1). NCBI lineage: Eukaryota > Metazoa > Arthropoda > Insecta > Lepidoptera > Erebidae > Callimorpha > Callimorpha dominula. Next base: position 660,172 of record OX457002.1, read on the forward strand.
AAATACTTATGTCTGCGGTCCCTTGAGGCTTTAAAATATCATTTAATATAAGGATTGGCTTACATAGATGTAAGTCAATCCTTCTATTATAACTATGTGAATACTTATTATAATCAACTGAAAAAAACATATTTTGAACTTATCAGGTTATTGAAGCAAAGAAGCGATATAGGTACATATAACAAGATGTTATCCCGTCTTTCTGCAATCTATTAGAGTCTTGTCTCAAGTTTGTGAATATGTATATCTCATTAGGCCATAGTGCTAGTATAATAAAGAAGATTTATTGACTGTACAGACATTCAGCCTATTTATTGTCAATAGGCTGAATGTCTGTACACTATACGTGAAACTGGCACAATTATGAGTTATTATAGTCCTGCGAACTTAATTTCGCTACCTAGTTCGGTTGACACAATTTTTCAATTTGTATAACTCACTTTGTGTGCGTTTGTGTAGCGTCCTTTGTCATAGAGACTGGAACTGGAAATGGAGTTTGGTCACGTTGATTTACTTCGGTGTACGTGTGACTAACACTGAAGGGATGCAATAGTGACTATAGGATTAGCAGTAGTAACATAGAATCATGTTATGATTTAATTAAACATCAACCATAGGATTTTGACTATCGGTCCACTAGATACTGGTCAGACGATCCTCCCTTTGTGTTGGACGGGTATAACAATCTTTCCTCTACAACAGTCTTACTTTCTATTTAATAAAGTCTAATTATTATCAACTCGAATGCTTTAACGTTCTATTATTCTAGTGGCGAAATCACAGCAACAAGGTAAGGTATTATTAGAATTAATGGATTGAAGGAGGTGGAAGAGTCATGCAAATCACGTAACTAAAGTAAAAATATCGATAGCGTGAGGTATATTTCGTTACTATACTATTGTTACTACCAAAAGGCGTGTGCTTTTGCTTTTCAGAACTTTTTTTTAGTTTATATAACAAGAAAAAACTGATAATATTTTTTACCCATTTGCTGTAAAAACGAGAACAAAATGTAAGCCTAGTCATTATTATAGGTGCCATTAATTGTCAGGGCTACCGTTGCTTTGTTTACCAACTCAACTATACATATTATAAAGCTCAATAGACCATATAATTATATGAAATTTGAACTAAGTGCTAACTTCAAGCACACATTTATTGTGTCCTATTTATTTCATAGTGTCGGCCCACTACCAATCTTATGCCTTCGAACCATCTCCGACACCTCAGAATAATCCGGAGCACTCTACAAAATGGATCTTATTACGGAGAGCCCGTTACTGCCTAACATCCGTCGCGTACTCAATTAATAGCCTAATTAGGCGATTGAGAGGAACTGCCACGGTAATGGCATTTCACTTTAAGATTACATTATCTTAACTCACTTATGCTACGCTTCAACTTTGATAAGCCAATAAATTAGTTGTTAAGAGGTAAAATCCTGACTTTAAAGTTGAATGGTCTCGAAGCGGGGAATGCGTAATCACTTACGCACTCAGCAATCAAAAGATTAAGGTTTTTCAGGCTCACCTGATTACCAAAGTGAACGCCTTAAATATTCTTTTCTAGCAGGCTCACTTCAAAGTGTAGACAATATTTATATCTAAAACAGAGACTCAAGTAAATATTCATACTAATATAAAATATAATAATGAGTTTTTATGTGTGTTTTTAAACGCGCTAATATCTAGAACAGGAATCTGGATTGGACAGAGTATTCATTGAGGCAGATCAGGCAGATTATAGGCTACGTAACATCACAGAGCAGTGATCATAAACGGAGGTGAAACTGCGGGGAGCTAGTATACTAGTATACAAAAGCTGAAGAATTTGTTTGTTTTGGTTGGACGTGATAATCTGTTAGACTAGAAGTGGGATTTAAAAAAATACTCATGTTCTTTTCTAAAGAATTTACACATTTAAAAGTAACTACATAAAATGATCCAAATACTATATTACTAGTATTAGTTAAAACTGGCTGTTTTAACTAATACTCGAAAGAGGTTCGAGTGTCACAGGAGCTATGGCCCCTCCGTAGTATAATATTTTTCCTACCTTCCTAACACGACCCTACCAGGCAGGTATGTTAATTTATCTTGAAACTCTTCTGCCGATGGAAGTAATGATTGGCCTGCAGCTGAGGAAAAGAAAACATTTATATATCATTAAAATTCATAGCTCAAGTTTGCATCATATTCGAAATCTCCTCTGCTGGTCAGCGAATCACCGGCAAAAAACCCGCCATTAAAAAAAATCTGTTCTCAGTACTAAACTTTAACATCAAACTAAAGATCTCTACAACCATGTACAACACAAGTGTGTTGGGAACTTTATCCACAATGAACCCTAAACCAAACCATGTTTCTTCATTTTTCTTGTTCAAGGTAGAACATGAAAAAGAAAATTAGACTAAGAAAATAATCAGTTAACACACATGTACAATATTCTAAACTCATGACCAATGACGTTCCCAAAAGAGACTCAATTTAAATACGACGTCTTGAATATCATTCAATTGTAAATTATTAATTTAAATTTATCTAATAACGTTTATCTATGTGCAATAAATCTATTAAAAAGACTTTTGTAACCTCTCTTTAAATGCTGAAGCAGTATTATGAAGGTAAAAATTGTTCTTTTTTAAATTGTACAAATGCAATAACGTTTCATTCAGTATTTTGAAACTTAGATTGCCTGTCCCAGGTCTCCCCCTCCCTGCCCAGGTCAGGAATACACACACTCTGAATAAATATGAATACAACTCATGTTTTTTTTTATTATAGTACATGGTATATATTATTATATAGTATAACTAGCTAATGTGTGGGTAATCGCGACTTCATCCGCGTTTACCCACACATATTACTGAGACAAAATATGGTTTATACTACCTCTGAATGAAGAAGTTTTAATTGTTTCTCCTGTTTTTCACGTTAAGGGGACAAATTTCCAAAAAACTTTAAATGACAAATCAAAATTTGATCTTAAAAATTGCAACCGCATTGTTAGTGTTTTAGGGGTTGTATTCAAGTAACGGTGCCTCTAACTATAACAATAATCTGTGAGTTCATTTTGAGTTCATTTGCTTACTTTATTACCGCCAACGCTGAAGTGACATCCATTTGTTAGAGTGCTCGGGATTATGCACAAGCACCACTCCGCGGTTCTTACGAACGCACGGAGAAGCACATTTATTTTATATTGTGGGAGAGAAAGCCAAGTCTATTAAGGCAGTTCTTCCTTTCAAATACATTTTATTCGCCATATTTAAAGGAATTTTAGTTAGTTTGAGCAATTACGTTACGGGCATTACGCTTATAGGTATATTGAAGGAGGTAGAGATTCCTCTTGCAGTTAATCAATAAAAAACTTGTAAAGTCACATAACTCATATATTACAAATGTTGGTTGATGTAACAACTCATATATTACAAATTTTGGTTGATGTAACAACTCATATATTACAAATGTTGGTTGATGTAACAACTCACATATTACAAATGTTGGTTGATGTAACAACTCATATATTACAAATGTTGGTTGATGTAACAACTCATATATTACAAATGTTGGTTGATGTAACAACTCATATATTACAAATGTTGGTTGATGTAACAACTCATATATTACAAATGTTGGTTGATGTAACAAATCTTTGTTTAATGTTTAGCTTTATTTAACGAGAGTTCGCGGAAGGAAGCTCCGTTCGTATCACATAGTATAATATACATCTTTTCATTTAAAGTGAGATGAACAAGGTAGATAAGTGTCAAGTCAAATCATTATATTTCTAGTTAACGTCTAAACGGTAGGTTCGCTACATTTTCATATGAAATACTTACTTACGGTTAGCAAATCATTAACTTCTAATGACGATTATAAAATAAATTAAAAAGTTAAAGCAAAACTGGATGACAATTTTCCAGCATTTTAAGTCATTGTATTGCTCGACTCGGCATAATTATTTAGCTATCTAATACTGAAGACCAGCAGCCCTTATGTTTGTATCATAAGTTTATTATTTAGCTTTTAAAAATAATTAAAATGAAGACGCTGAAGAATTTCTAAATTATGTCCAACAAAATATTTACAAGGAAAAAATACCAAATAAGAAAGTATTAGCGTTGAATTTTAATTTTATGAGAGAACTTAGCCGACCCTCTCGGAGGTCCGGGGGCCCTCTTTAAATAATAACCTGGCTAATGAGTAATGATACAAAAAAAAATCTTAATGAAAAATCCCCATTGAATATTTATAGGGTAAATACTAACACAGCTTTTTAAATGTAAAACGCAAATAGTACAAGAGATTACGAGTTGTAAAAAACAAATTGGAGCTTTGAATAAAATAATCATTCTTTATTTTTTGGTTTGATTTTTGTTGCCCTTTGAGCTTAGATGTGAATTGCTGTTAAAGGTATTTGTAGAAATTAATTTATGGATGCTTTTGATCTAATCTGTATACAGTAGTGCTTAACTGCGATGTAGTGTCACGTTTAATAAAGCTGCTGATAAAAAAGCTTTTGATAAAAGCCTATTTAAATTATGTGAGATATGAGAAAAGTGTGATGAAGAGGTTTTAGGGAGTTGATGGGTATAACAGCTCTACTCTTGTATAAAAGATGGATGGATTGTGTAAAAGAGAATTTTGATAGTAAGTAATGAAATTACATTTAACAGAGTATAATGGGAGAAGCAAGTTCATTGTCAAACTTTTTTTTTAGGGTTCCGTACCTCGAAAGCCAAAAACCGAACCCTTATAGGATCACTTTGTTGTCAGTCCGTAGGTCTGTCTGTCAAGACCCTTTTTCTCAGGAACGCGTGGAGGTTTCAAGCTGAAATATATATCAAATATTCAGGCCTAATGTCTCTTGGAGCTGTGAAAAAATCAAACTTCTAAGCCAACGCAATCAAAAGATACAGCCTTTTATGCCGCAAACTTCCGCAAATTTTCGACACTCGCAAGGGAATCATAAGGGTACTTCCCGTGAACTCAGAATCTTGAAATTTGGTACGAAAAAAATTGCGAAAACCGTAAATTTTTAGTTACATCATATAATAAAAATACTTTACGGAACCCCCGGTGCGCGAGTCCGACTCGCACTTGGCCGGTTTTTATAAAATCATATTTCCGTCAGCATTATGAGATATTGAATACATAAAGGAAAGACCATGTAATGGTACAGACCTAGTCAAATGTGAGTCTTTTAAAGGTTGAATACATTGAAGCAAGTATTCAGTGCACGTAACAAACATTCGCAAAGTCCTACCATTTGTCAAACGTAATGTAAGGCATTTGTATAATGTATCATCTTACTACGACTGTATGATGTGATATTACATTATGGCCGAATAATCTAATAAATTTGAATATTCCTTAGCCCACGTAGAGAGTTATAATATGCAGTTACATAACATTTATGTGCCAAAGAAAATTATTAAACACTAATATATGTTATGATTCTTTGGTTGTTTTGTTTTGTGTATGTGTGTGTCACAAATGTCGTGTCTACGCTGAATAATCTCCACGAAAATAAAGCTCTTAGCTACAAATTGTGATGCTGAAATGTAAAATAATTAAGAGTACTTTCTTTCACTAAAAGTGCGTTCTATAGCGTGTTATATATACAAGTGGTGTTATAAATTTTTTTAGAAATTTATTTTGATAGAAACCTAAGTTAATTAATGAATATAAAGGTTGTTAAATTGTATTACAAAAATACTTAAGGACGATAAAAATTCAAGCGATCAAAGTTGAAAACATAAGGTGTTATTTTTTTTTAAATCGTCTTCTGTGTATATGGTTTATAACACTAATTCAGCGAATTACTTCAAAAGGTTTAGTGCCAGGAACTGACGCAAGGACACCTTGCTCCAAAACCAGAGAGTCGTACGTGAATACAACCGTGTAGCTTAAGTTATATAGTAATTATGAATATCAGTAACAAAAGGTTTTAACTAAAGGTGAACTCTACAGGTAAGTTCACATTAAAAATCTCTTGCTATCGATCTGCAGATTCAGTCTACAGAAAAAGTTCCCAGTTCGCTCTTGAATCTTAATATTGATTCCAGCTAGTACTTTTACGTAGTATTATTAAGTATTAGATTCATCAGCCTCATTAAAGTCGGTAAACCAAGTTTGCCTGCAAAATAAAGAATTAAATCTCAAGTTTTCACATCGAGAAAAGCAATAAGTTTTGTTATTGCAGTCCAAACTGTGAGCAGCAGCGAATTAAAACTATGTGTTATTACTGTTTAACAGTAATTTAAAGATTTTTTACAGGATAATTTACTTCATTACAAAAGTCTGTTACAGTTTTGAAAAAATATTAAAAAGTAAGGTGTTACGTCATAGCCAATGCCATCCGAATCAGGAAAAGTCAAACTAACTGCCTTGTGGTTATGACCTTGCATGCATGGTACATGGATTTTGACATGCCATGGCGTGCCTAGCAGGAACAACTTTCTTGGTCAGCGCATTATTCTATTGTATTGGAAAATTGCTTGTAAATGTCATTTATTATATTATTATTAAGATAAATGAAGCTGAATAACCCAACCAAAATAATATGGTGTAAGACAAAATATATAATTTCTTATGGATTCTTCAACAAAATTTTTTCATTGTCAAGTCATACATTTTACGGAAACACCACATTAATGTTAGAAAATGTGAAATTTTATTGAAATCAATAAAATATTTACTATCTTCTCAGCCATGCATTCGTGTGTTATATATTTTGCGTGGAACCCTAATTCTTTTTCCAAAATAAAAGTACCCTAAGTTACTCCTTATAACACCAGCTGTCTGACAGTGAAAATACCGTGGAAATTTTAGGAATCATCATTTCAGCCATAGGACGTCCACTGTTTAAGCATAGGTGTCATGCAAATAACTGTATGAGCTTAAAAAACTATTATTTTGACATTACAAACAGACACTTCAATTTTTTATATTTGTATTGACATTGATAATTCTAGTTTATAAAAATCAGAAAAATGCAGGAAATTACGTCAAAAAACGCTAACAGCCCACATCTTGTACAGGTAATAGAACGACCACAGAACAAAGTGTGTCCGCTACGGCTCGAGTTTTATCAGCAGTTTATTGAGAATGGGCGCGTTTCCAACGTGAACTGATGAATAAACCACAACGTATTGCCGACAACTACAACCAATCTATGATTTCTTCTACCAAAGTATTTTAATGTTTTAGAACGATTGTGTGTTAACATAAATGTACACTACACTTATGTTATTACACAGTATTAGTTATATAGTAGCAAATTTAATAAAATGATTGATTTTTTTGCTTCATACTGCTCTATACTGCTTGAAATAAAAATAAAATTGTCTTGTACTATATTTCACTTGATGTGGAGCTCAGATGAATGCAATATTCACGATTTTTACCATTACAATATTTTTTTATTTAGATACCAAATAGTATTATCACAAAAATAAGTTTCAGGGTGTTGTTTTTTTTTTCTTTATATTATTAGAATTTCACTTCGAAGCAAATCATCTTTTTAGCTACCTGTACCTTTAGCTTTGTACCTACGTGGAATGCGTTGGTACTTGATAGATGCAATTGGAGTATGTGGCCCGTAGATGTATTTATAGTGTCGTAGGTTGTTCGAACTATAATCAAAATATACTGGACGGTAAAAATCTACATATAATATTGCCACCAAAGACCTCATGAAAATATTGGCAAATTTTAAAGCAGATAATTTTAACACAGTTTTTTCGAAACCACTGACTTTAGGTCATTAATCACTTGCCTTAAAGTTAAAGAAAAAACATCGGGAGGGTTTTAAAGTTGTTCAGTAGTTTTGATTTTTTTCTTTAGTAGGAAAGAGTGTGCCTATCTCAATATTTAAAGAGTAAATATTTTTTAATCATTACCTTATACATATATAAAAGGTACGAGACAAATAAGAGTCGGAAATAACTACATAATATTTTTAAATAAGCAAAGCGCTCCTGTAAATTAAACGCTTCCTGATGATGATGTTGGATGGTTAGCCACGCTGCGGATGACCTACCAATGCCCATTAGGTCTTACAAACCATTGCTTAGACTTTGTCTGCCCTTCCCTCTTGAGAAGCGCTCGCAAGCTGCGAACCTTCTCTGATATCATCCGACTAATCAGAACATCATACATTGATATTTTTCTTTCTTGCAGCTTCAAAGTTTCGGAAAACGAGTTTCAAAATAAAGAGAACCGATGTTCCTGTCTGTTACTGGTCAAGGCTTACGATAAGTCGGGCCACAAACCTTCTTCTCAGGTCTAATATTGTCACCTGGAAATTTCCATCGGGTGATGCAAAAGGCTCGATTTTAGCCTCTACCCTGTCAATTGCTTAGATTATGTAGTATAACTTAGCCTGCTACTTTTTAAGTAATAGTTTGTTGTTAACAAAAGCGAGGCAATACCAATACCAACATGTAAAACTTTCCAAACTATGATCCACTTATCATATCTCAGTTGCAGTGAATTTCCAAACGAACATTACCGGTCATGTTCGTAGCATAACTGTTGGAATATTCGAATATTGGTGTACATTGAGTTAACAAACAGAGGTGTTGGATACACTCCAAGACTATAAAGTATGGACTAACAAGATTTGTGCTAATGCCATGAGATATTGAGATATTAATATTGCATAAATTTATGCAGATATGTGTTTCTTTCATTTATTACTAATTATTACATTATTATATTTCATTGTTTAATGCTCTTACAACTGGATCATCTTTGGGATTCAATCTTTTGTAAATAGACGCACACTGGACGTGTATCAGCAGTTTTTAGTGCCATAAAAAGCTCGTTTATTTTTTAACCTCGACGTTTTTCATCGTTACTGTGCACTGGATGTAGAACCTCATTTTTTTTAATGTAAAGGAAGGAGAAACTTACAAGTTGGGCGATAGAAAAGAGTACAGTAAGTTTTAATTGTATTTTTTTTTGTTTGCAGAAATATTGGGTCTTGGGTACGTTTTTAAGGGTCCTAAACTACCTGTGGGGCTCGCAGAGAAACAAAACACCCCTCTCTCGCTTCAGCAGAAGTTTATATCGGGAAACAGTACATACTCGTACATATTATGTCCCAAAGACGAATTGCCAAAATTTAAAATCACGAATTTTCCTAAAATTCTTAGCGCTTTGCGTAATTATCGGGGTCTTCTATACTACCCTAAAATTTAACCACCTTTCGGTAACACCTTGTATAAACCTTTTCTCATTATTAATGTTGTCGATGACATTTTTTCTCCTTAACAACAAAAAAGAAATAGTTATTCTTGGAAATAAGTACAACCTTTTTCATGTTCCTCACGTAAAAACATATCTGAAAGTATTTACGATTTATATGAGAACCTTCAAGTAAGCCTACGAGGCGTGAAACATGTTTAACTGAGTGTATGAGACCTGATTGCGATCGAAGCGCTGATGAGCGCTTGTTCCGTTTTCTTTCTAAGTATGTTACATATAGGAATGTTCAATCGAGTGTAATATTAATAAATGTTACACTTTTGTTTATAATATATATAACAGATATCTGTGTAACATATGCAAGAAGTAACCATGACAAATATTTATGTAACTATCTTTGAGAAACCTTACTAACACCATCGAAATATGAAACCAGTACAAATTTAATTTTCTAAATACTAGATTCATTGTCAGGGTTAAGGGTTTGATTCCCGTTCGAGTATTAGTAGTAGTGACATTACAGCATATTCAATTTTACTGTATTTAGTTATATTTACAACTAGAGACGCGTAATTACCTATATTTTTTAATTTAAATAGATTTGTATAATATGTATTTCAGGTTTTAAACCGTAATAGAAGTAAATTTTATGCGTAAAATAATTTACTTTTACAGAAATTAATTCTGCTTTAAGTGAAAATGTAAATTGGCTCTTTGGGAACTGTGGGTATAAAGTGTATTTTATTGCCAAATATACAGCTCAATATATTCACAAAGCCATTTAAATTGTTACTTGGTTTTATGTTTTAAAGTTAAAATATAAAAAAATCCTAAAGTAGAGTAATGTGTTATTAAATAGCAAAGTGTAGTAGTGATATGCTTACATAAACCTAACGTATGTATTTGTTTGTTTGTAACACTTTGTACACTTTTACTACATTTAAAATATGCGTACGAACATCGTCGTAAAGTCGCCTGCTTATCGGTTTTCTTTAAGATTCACTTTGGTAAGTGTGCGATGGCTCTCTTCGAACTAATTTGACCCTCACCATTCCTTCATTGGACAACTAGACGCAGACAGTGGTTCCACCCTTTCATTGTCGAACGAAACGTTTTGACAGCTCCTTTTTGATTCTAGTCGCCAAGGACTGGAATGAACTGCCTGCGTCTATTTTTCTACACAATTATAATCCAGGAACGTCCAAGCGTAGAGTGAATAGGTTTCTCTTGGTTGGGCATGTACCAATTTCGTCTTATCACTTTTCATCAGGCGAGTTGGAAGACAAACGCCTATTCCATTACACAATAAAAAATACACATAGATATTGTTCAATTGATTATACAACATGTACAAAAAGGGGTAATCATATTTTAGGGTCCTAGAGAATACCCCATAAATAAAGTGAAAGACCGACAAATTTAGGAAAATTATGAATATACTAGCAACCTGCCCCGGCTTCGCACGGGTAGCAGAGACATCTTCAACAATCATCATCATATTTTAATCAATTTACTCTAAATTTTAACAAATTATACACCTGAATCTTCTTCATGAATTACTCTGTCTATTAGTGAAAACCGCATGAAAATCCGTTCAGTAGATTTTCAGTTTATGGCGAACAGACAGACAGACGTGGCGGGGCACTTTGTCTTATAATATATAGTGATGTAGTGATAATGTAGGACCCTTGTTTTGAAACTATTAATTTTATTAGTTTAATCGTTAAATATTCAAGTATATACATAAGTATAAATAAGTAAAACTAATATTCTCTAAGCGATAAGACTGACGGTAATGCAAACGCATTTAATTAATAGTAAGAATGTAAATGGAATATGTGGATATGTACAAACATATCCATATAAAAATATTGAATGTTGTTTCGAAACCTGCACCTACACAAAAAAAACATAGATAAAACATTTCTCTAAAATATAGATGTTTTCATATTGATAGAAATAAAATCTAGATATGCTCAAAGAGAAACACGATCAAAAGAACCCGATACTAAACTGGCTTTTGTACAATAGCAACTTTTCACTGCTAACTATGAAACTGTCAAGCTTGTAGCCATTGGAACAACTCCAAGCGATGGCACAGTTTCTATCTGGCCTATAGAAAAATATACCTTAATTTTATTAAAATAAATTTGTAATTTGGTTGTGCGTAAAGTTAAGGTATATTTTCTATAGGCGATACCTTAACTTTACGAAAATAAATTAGTAAGCTGCAGCTGGGCCATCGCTTTTGCAATTAGAATTGATACAGCTGCACTGTTATTACATAAAAGATATATATGTGAGTTCGAATCGTGCCCGAAGGTTCCGTACAAACATAATTGTGTAAGCCGTGAGTCGTTTATACATCCCCGGAATGGTTATTGAATTCGTAAATGAAAGGTAAGGTTCTCACTAACCAAACTTTACTTTGGAAGATAAACTTCTCTCATACATCAATATAGGACGCGGTCAATGCTCCAACTACAGAAATAAAATAGTAATCAGAAAAATATTTTCGTAGGACATAGATATAGATTTCTTCTTTCTAATTCTAGAAACTAGGTCAACTGGTTGTACATTTGATTTAATTGATAAAATTTTTATTTACAACGACTTTCAGTCATTATTCATATCGTTTTTTTTTTTTACCAAATGCAGTGAGGGTAAAAAAGTTTTAAGTGAATAGGGCAGATAACAATTACTTGTTATTATGAATAAAATCGAATGTAAAATTATTTGAAAATGAACTGACAAGGCACTTCAGTGGATGCGAGAGTATGGGAGGGAATTATGTTGCAAAAGAAAAACAAAATAAATCAGTAATTTAACAACATAAATCAGTAATTTTCTCCCAGAATTTGTGAGAAACGTGTCCTGATAATAGCTTCTACGGGTTCTCCTATTGATCTCCCATGATCTTACCGTATCTGAATCCCATATTTCATAAATCACTACCGCATTTTGATGGTATAATATATATACTATTATACTCCATAAAAATATAATTTATCGATAACATATAGCTCGAATTGCGTGACATAAATTGCTTCATTATTGTATAATTCAAAATACAAATACAAAACAACCTTAAAGTTTACTTAACAAATAACGTAAATCACAAATAATATTTTCAACGTAGCAAATAAGTTTTACCCCAAAACATCATTATATAATATTTGTACAAGAACAAAATTAACGCAACCCTTACAGAAAATTAACAAACCCTAAATTAAATTTTAACAATAATAGAACTAAACCAAAACATAACAAACTATTCTTAATTCCACGAATCTGTGTCGGAGAAAATTTTGTACAAACCGAATGGTCTGTTATTGTGTATGTTGTTAGAAGCCAGATAGCCGTACAAATTATTATAATTAGATTTGATCCCATACAAACTTGGGATATAGAACCCATAGTTTGATAGAAAAACAGCGAGCAGTGGGTCCACAGGCAAATGATTTAAGCTATTATATCTATGCTGACTCAAAACTCTGGGATAATTCGAGATTTCTGGGATAAAAGGAATTTTAACTTTACGCTGTCGTGACAAGTTATAATTTTGTAGTTGGTCATCCGTTTTGATATTATATTTAGAGAGTATGTTGATGAGTGTTGAACTAAAATTTAAATTATGGGGAGCTGGTGGTGAATAATCATATCCAAAGCCTTTTTCCAAATTATCATGCTCAGTATCCTGGCCATTGTAAGTATCTTCTTCTACTTCATAGGTGTTTGACCTATGGGCAACGCTTGTTATTTTAGTATCAGCATCTTCTTCTAATATATCATCATATTTCTTTACATTTGCGGCAACTAGGGAATTGTCATTTTTCCCATCATGTAGCTCAATAATTTGCTTTGCTTTTCTTAAAGATTCAGTAGCATTACGTATGTTTTCTATATTTTCAAATCTTCTTTTATTATCCTTTTTAACTGAAGCTCCAAAACTCCAAATCGGATTTGCCGAGGAATTAAAATTTGTGCTGTGTGATTTCCTTTCCTTTTCTTGGTCATTTTGTGCTTTTATGATTTTGATGGTGTTACTGGTAATAGTGTGTGATTTCAAAGGAGTATGTATATAATTCATTGGATTATACACATGATCGCTTGTTATTGGTACCCAGCCATCTGAAGAAATTATATATTCCGAAGCATTAAAACTGATACAGATCTGAAAAGTATATATTTAAGGTTGTTATACACATTGCTACGAAGTTATTAAATTAATATAACAGCTGATTATATTTTCAAAAACAATAACTTTCGGGTAGGTTTTTGTATGTTGTAATTCAAGTGCTATACTAGCTAGCTATATATTATGGCTATCCTACGCTTTTCGCTGGCCTCATCTGAATCAATAAAAAGGAAAAAATCATAATATATAACTCATTTATATAAGACATTAATCGGCGTTGACAAAATATAACCCTGTGTGTTTAAATTCAAAATCTTAAAATTTCAAAACAATTACTGAAGAACTTCCTGAGAGGAATATCTTCATCTAAAATGATTAAGATACCTAAAGAAATTCTCCGGAGTTTTGAAAATAACAGATTACTTTTTAATAATAGCATATATCGGCAAAGCCTGTGCAACTAGAAACTTTAAAAAATATCGCACATTAGCCCAAATTGTACTTTCAGTTTTAGCTGCATTGCATTATCCGGAAACTCTTTAGACAATTTGCATTCTCAACTCAGTCTATTCCTAAATAAAAATTTCACAACTCTAATATGTAAGTTCATATTTTTATCATACCGTGCGCCTTATATGCAAATCGATTCTTAAGGAGTAAACTCCAATAAACTCCAAAAATAGTTTAAACAAAAAATAAATAAATAGTTGCTGTGATAATCATACAATTCAGGCTGTTCCAATGTTGATTTATCGTAACATACAAGAAGTTTAGGTGCTCTTCAAAGCAAGTAACAGCTACAACTCTACTATCCAGGTACGAGCAACAACTTACAGCCTCATCGTGTCTGGATCGAAGCGTATATCGATACTCGAATAATAACTCGAGAAATATTTCAGCCAAAAAAAACTGTACTAAAAAGTTCTAGCTTAGTCCTAATAAAGACAGAACAAACAATTTTATTTATGGCCTATATTTTCTTAGTATCAATGTTATGAGGAATGAAATTACACTTATCTTCACAAATACACTAATGCCGCGTTTCTATGATCAAGAAACGATTAATTTTTTTGCTTACGGACGGTAAAATTTCGTTGATTTTTCAACGAAAATTTTACAGTCCGTAAGTCCGCATCTATGTTAATTAAAAAAAAAAGCTACAATGGGCAAGTTTAAACTTAAAACCCTCTAAATATAATAAAGTTACTTACAGTAAGTAAGACGAGACACTTGGTATCTAGCATGTCACCACTTAGACCGAGAGCTCACGAGCGACTCCTGTTCAGGTGTGATGCTTTGTGCATCTAGTACGGAGTGTAAAGGCTAAGTTACACAAGAAAGTGCAAGATTTTATGAGCCATTGTTGGGTTTAGTTCAGGTGCAAGTCCCAATTAGTACTTAAATGTAATAGGTACTTTGAAGGTTTGTCTTCTTTAACACATATAAAGGTGGACTCACACACATTTTTTTCGTTTAGTTAGACTTTGACTAGGTACATAAATTTTATGAAATGAAAATATTATTTAATATAAATTTATATTGTTTTGGCTATTCCATCATTACTATACATTTAGAGTTTACCAACCTCATGTAGATTTTCAATAATTTGAGTTAGTTAAATAGTTATTTTAATAAAACAATGTATTTGGATTAAACTTTTGCGTTCATAGCTACTTTATTTCACGTCATCACTATTTAAATACACTGTGTGACAAACGCTGTAATTCTAACAATATTAAGCAGTTTTTTAAAATCACTCTATTGCTAATATTTGATTACTATAATGGTACTTATATATACTTAGCTGTCCGTCTGTTTGTCTTTCTCTCTGTCGGTCTGTCCCCCAAGACATTTTTTCTCAGGAACCCGTGGAGGTATCGAGTTCATATTAATATCAAACACGTGTGTCTATTGAAGCTGTAAGATAATCAAGCTTATAAGTCAACGCAATTAAAACATTACGCGGGTAAATCAAAACCTATAGGGTACTTTACATTGATCTAGAATCATACAATTTGGCAAGTAAGTCGTTATTTTTTTGTTATCCCACTAATCCCAATCCTGTATTATAAATGTGAAAGTTTGGATGGATGGATGGATGTTAGTTACTCTTTCACGTCAAAACTAATACACCGATTGTGATATAGATAGCTGGAGACCTGGATTAACATGTGGGCTATTTTTTATCTCGATATTCCCACGGGATCCGGGGGGCGCTGCTAGTATCACATAAACACATTTTTTTGTGATTATAAACTTATATTTTGCTGTATATCGATGTATGGGAGAGTACTTTTATCACTACAAATTAAAGTTTATCTTTCGGAAAACACGGCCGAAATTTTTTGTTAAAGTTCGAGTTGATTGTGGAGAGAGATGAATGTAGGTACCATCTAAATATACAAATTTGCTTACGGAACCCTCGGTGCGCGAGTCAGACTTGCACTTATCCTTGCAGTTGTTTTTATGTTGTTAATCCTACCGTCATCGTCTCCTCCACTACTCACTAAAACTATCAAGCTCAATAACAGGGACTCTCGAAAACATCGCAAATGTAACTCGGCGAGGACGACGCTAAGTAACTGTCATGGAACTTACTCAGAAAATACATAATATATGTATCTAAATATTATATATACGCATATTCAAAACATTAACAAAGAAATTAAAACAATATAAAATGTAACACCGCCGTGTAAACGCTGCTTAACCCGTCCACAAACGCTCTCGGTGTACAAGCATTTTCTCATCTTAATTGCTTCTTTGCACCACTCAGTGGGACAAGGAATTGCTTTCAACCGCTTGCCACAATCGCACCTACGTTTACATTCTCGCTTTGTTTGTACAATTAAGTTTTGTGTTTTTTTTTTGCATTCTTAATGATAAAATCATTAGAGTTATTTGATTTACTAGATAACTGTTTATATCTTAAAGCTGCGTGAGATTACGTTTATGTGCATCGCAATAAAAACCTGAATAATTTGCCGTTTGTGTAAATATAGGGTTAACTTACAAAAAAAATACGTAGAAAGGCAATAAAACTTTCTTTTATATTGGTCAGACATTTTAATAGTTGCCCAATGTCTCGTTAATGTACTATTTATTCAAGAAACTGTTGTACGTACTTATTTATTTCTCACATGCCTGACCAGTATTAAGTCCGACCATTTCCGTGCGATCAGACATGCGTCACGCCCGTGTAATCGAAGGTCGCTATTACCGATTTAATAATTTCCCGATAGCACTAACTTTTAAAATTTCGCGTTCCATGATACTATAATTATGTTGACGGGAATTAACACGATCACGTATTTAAAAAGGATCGCGTTAATTCCCGTCAACATAATAATTATATTCCCGATAGTAATTCCGATCAACTGATGCTTTGATTATTAAAATAAAACAAATATTAGTAACCACATAGAGTTAAGTGAATTCATGAAGTTGTTATGATATATTTGATCCACTTTCGTTTTGTGATTTAGGCGTTTGGTGAAAACCAAACGCCTAAATCACAAAACTTCTCTATGCATACATTTTATAAATACCATAACTAGCAAATAAAATTTGTTAAAAAATGTTTGACTGCGGCCTCGGCACCCGTGCCATTGCACAAATTTATCTAATTAAGCACCGTTAAAACTCTGTGCTGACTTCAATTATATCTACGTTCAACAGATCTGAGTGAAATCTCTTAATTTGCACAAGTTATTAGTACGTGTTTTAAATGAATATAGAGGCTTTTGAAATTGGTGTTCGTGCGTCTTGTTAAGGCGAATTATTTATTTTTAACTCAAATTTGGGAATTTGTGTTAAGTTCATTAAATGATTTTGATTTAATCATTTCATTAGATTTCGAGTTATTGGTTATAGATATTTTTTTATATGAAGTATTTTGTTTGAAACTAAGTGAGCCGGTGAACTTCGTATCCTATTCGTATATACCTACAATTTATTTGAGGACTTTCATATAAACTTCCGATAACGCCTATTCTTCCTAATTACACCCTGTCGCAAAATCCGTTCTCAGCTGGCATGTGCTACCTATAAACTATAATTTTAATCATGCCAAAGTTCACGTCTCACATCTCCTACCTATATACAAGCTCGTCTTCTTGTCGGCATTTAATGAACACTAAGAAAAAATAGACACAGATTAGATTACACAATCAATCAAATCTGTTCTTTTGAAAACCTTAAACTATGTCCTCAAGTCATTCTAAAATCTGTTTAAACCTAAAAGTCAATAATAGTATAATTGCAGACCAAAATAAATAATCGCATAGTGTAGGTACATTAATTTACATTTACCATGTCTTTTCTTAAAACCCATATTTTTTAAGGAAAAACTAAAAACTATTTGAAATGTAATAAATTTTTTTAGCACGTCAATTAGACTACAGGTCTGCGAGAAACGCAATTTATTAAAAGTAATCCAAAAGGGCGATTTCCATGCAACCTTACAATTTTAACTTTTCTGTTTTTAATACCACCCCTGTATTAAAGCCAACGAAACAAAATGAAAAATTTATCAGTCGTAGGACTGCACGACAGAAGTGAAAACACATACATACATATATATACATATACACAGACATATATATATATATATATGTCATCATGACAATATATGTCATCTGGCCATCTGGCCACATGGTCACGCGAGTTCAGTGCTTTATCCCCATGCCAAAAGTGCCCAACGTGCCTAAAGAAGTTTTCACTTCAAAAAGTGATGCTATCTACTAGTGACATCATCACAAGTACATACAGATTCCGGTATCACTGGATATTTCGTGTTGTTAATTTTGTCACTGTATATTTAACT
Organism: Callimorpha dominula; assembly: GCA_949752705.1. Taxonomy (NCBI): domain Eukaryota; kingdom Metazoa; phylum Arthropoda; class Insecta; order Lepidoptera; family Erebidae; genus Callimorpha; species Callimorpha dominula. The sequence continues at coordinate 678,350 of OX457002.1, forward strand.
CACAAGTTTATTAAAGTAAAGATAACAATTCCACAGACAAATTAATATATTGTTTTCACTTTTATTAATCTAATCATATATTTAAAGATTAATTAATAAGGCGCTGACAAAACTCAATGTTTGTATTACCACCCTCTAGTGACTGTAACGAGTTCAATGCTTTTTCAATTAAAAGAAATTAAATCGTCAAGCCGTTTTTGAGTTTTAGCGAGACTCACGACGAGAACAGCGATTGATTTTTATATAAACTTATAGTAAGACGAAGGTTGTGATTTAATTTTTAGCAATAAAAATATGAATAAAATAAATGACCTACTAATCGGTACTAAACTGCCAGTACGAACGGAACGGTGCGAAGTGGCCGAACCATGCATTTTATCTGAGGGATCTTTGACTTCCGATGTCTGATGATGATTAAAACGAATAATTAAGGGTCTGGCAATCCTACTTGCATATCTTAACTGCGGACTTCTGTGCGGTGCAACGATCGACGGCTCTAACAAGAGTAGAAAGTGCTACTCGCCACATTATCTGATCATCTGCGTGATATCTCTATAACATTAATTTATTGGTATTTATTACACATCGTCTTTAAAGATTCTGAACAAAATGAATCTGAAAATCTAAAAGAAAAAATATTAATATTTAGATATTTAAATACACAATCTTAATAACAAATGAATTGGAAGCCCTTTCCAACATGACACCTGGATATCTTGATGTCTCATAATCACCCCTCATTTCATCACTTCTCGCCGCGTCACGCGTCACCGTCATCAATCTTGTGCGACAATGATTGATTACTCAAATAATATTCATTTTTCACATTTTTCTCCTTAGCGGTATCTACTTGAATTTTGACAACAGGCGTTTGTGGAAAACAAAAAATAATGAAATTCTCAAGGAAAATTCATATGTTGTTCAGAGAGTATAATTTACATGAATTACGTAGCGCAGCGGGTTTGATTCGAATTATGTCGATTTGCATTTTTCCTTTGTATTTCTATGTATACTTTATATGTATATTGTAATAAAATTTTTGTAAAATTGTCATAATAAAAAAATAAGTATACTATGTTTAACTGTGTTCTGGAACTCATAGTACAAGCTAAGTATAGTTTAAGTCCATATCGCGCTGGGTAATACCTCCCAGATTAATAGATATCATAGTATAAAATATTTTTTACATAACCTACATAACCAAATACTATGTTATATAACCAAAAGTTACTTAAACTTTCTTCGCCATGGTTTTCTCAAGTGATTAGACTTTGGGGTTCTTCAAAAAGGGCGTGAAAAGTGAAAAGCAGTGTGACTCTTGAGTTGGAGGGATCCACGGGCGGTGGAAGTCTCTTACCATCTCGTGACCCGTCTGCTCGTTTGCTCTTATCTTATAAAAATATATATATATATATAAAAATCAACGCGAGCTGTTCATTCGATAGTTTTATGATTAGTTTTTGTTTAATACCTATATGTTCTTAATAAGTTAAACATTAAGAGTCAATTTGACTAGGTATATATTTTATTTTACTAACATAAGCCATTGTCAACTATGTAAGACATTGATGAAGATATTGCTATTGTCAACACCTATTCTAGGATATATTATATTATTTATCATAATATTATCATTAAAATTTACAGACACCTAAATTACAACAACAAAATTAGGTATATACAAAAATAATAAGAGAATGTGAAAGTGTACGACGACAATTTCTTTCTTGTACTTTTTGTTGGAACGCCATCTGTGTATAATGTCTAATACTAATAGTATACAGTTTGCATCTGTAGCCGCTTCGTTCCAACAGAGTTTCTAAATACGAATATAGATGTCAGAACTGTCTGATTAAATTAAAAAAAGAAACAAAATGATCAGAATATAGTTCCTAATGCGTTATTAAAGATATAGATGGCAGCACAATTGACCACTGCGTTCTTTAAATTTAAAGAAACTTCTTCAAACACAAATATGTATAATATTAAAACTTGTTCTTGACCAACCACTATACGTCATGTTCAGTACATCGACGGTACTGAACATGACGTATATTGGTTGGTCAATGTAGAATGTGAGACCGATAAAAATGAGAAGATAGTAGAAGTTGAGTTTTCAGATTGAGTTTGAAAATGTATACTCAAAAAATTTACTGTATTCAGGTTATATAATATCTCAAAGCAAAATGTACGTATGCGTCACGCCTTCCTCTCTTCGGGGCAGGCAGAGACAACTTGCTTCTATACTGACATACCTACCACACGAACTTCCTCTACTGTCATTACAATTTACAATATATATTTACAAAATTACAATACCTTTTATACAATTTTAATTACAATTTTCATACCGGCGGAAATTTAAAATGATGTGCTGAGGTGGGTTGGTTTGGGAGCGAATGACAAAACAAGTATATTTAAGCGAACAGTACTGGGATGGCCAGTAGGGGATGATGACGCAGAATATACCATGGTTAAATTGGCGATGGGCAACGTGGCAGGTCAGAATTTTTCGAAACCGGCGAATATGGAGTGATACCACGGCCTCAGAAAACCGGCAGTGAAATAATGTTTGCATTGCTTTTCGCTGAGTGAGTGAAGTTACCGGAGGCCATTCCTTACCTTCCTCTCCTTATCCATCTCCCCCTTCACCTACCTTAAAGGCCGGCAACGCATTTATGACTCTTGAGTTGCAGGTGCCCATGGGCGGCGGTAGTTATTTACCATACCAGGTGAAATGCAGAATAATGTATTTCGAATATATTTTTAATTAATTAATTTTCTAAATATATTAATTCGTTCATGTTCAAATTCATTAATATATTAATATTGACATAAAGTTTTTTTTATAAGTAGGTAGTTATTATTATCAATATATACAATGTCATCCAATTTAAGAAGTAAGGTTTATGGATAGTATTTCTTTTTTATTTACGCTTTTATATTTATTAGTTTAACAGTCAACCGCAAATTGTAATACATCGCTGGAATGTCACCAAGGTGTTACTGAAATTCAGCGCTGCACCGCTTATTGTGATAGGTTATTAGGTACCGCTTCAGGCTGAGCAACAACTTTTTTGACAGATACGCACACAGCATACTTTAGGTTTGAATCCAATCCAAGGATGTTTTTATTTTTTACTTTAGTAAATTTATTTAAAATAAGATTATATTCTGTATATTTATTAATTAATATTTGGGGTTTTTAGTTAAGTAGTTTACTGTAATGTGGATTTTTATTATCAGTCTCTCTTGCCTAGCATTATCGTTTTCTGCAGTATATGTCGTGTCTTGTTTTTAGTCAAAATAAATATATTTGCTTTCTTTCTTCATAATGGCCGAGCTTGCAGTATAAGTATGGCTATTTTATTCATTTATTTTTTTAAATACTGATGATTGATTGTATATACCAAAAATGTTATTGCGTTTTTTTTGTATTATTACAGTTTAAATAACACTATAACCAATTCCTTTAGCGACATCCTCGGACCTGCCCTATCATATTTGCACTGTTATGCACTGTGGAGGAGCTATTGAATATCAGTAGCTAATGGTAACAGATAAGGTTACGCGTAACATCTATGGTAGCTCATAAACACGCCTGGTTCGTTAGTTCATACATACACGTGTTGTGCGGTTCATACGTTAAACGTCTTGACTTTCACTAGCAATAAATAGATTTAGAACATGCATGGATGTGGTGATTTACAAAAAAAAATCTTTAGTCTGGAGGTGATACTTTTTTACTAATTCAGAAATCCGCTGTAATAAATGACCATTTAAAACTTACCATTTAATTAGTTTTTGTTGGTCTACATAGTCACCATTAATATCATCATACCGTTCTCCCAACTCTATTTAAGGTAGTCGTAAAGCTTTCCATTCTTCTCTATCATTCGTATTACCCCCCCCCCCCCTCTAACTACCTTTCTAGCCATATTCTGTTTCAGACTGCAGTGTAAAACAAACCTAACTAAAAACAGAACTACTAATAACTAATATCATACAAGAATGAGTTTATTTGTTTCTTATTACGCTTTCATGCCTCAACTACTCAACCGATCGTCATGACGTTTAGCACATGAGGTATCAGGGATACAGAAAAAGACAATGGGTGCCTTTCACCCGAAATAAACTACTGTTCCCAAAGGATAACTAAATTGACTGCCAAAATCTATAGTCACGCTAGCGAAGCTGCGGGCAAAAGTTAGTGTATGTACCTAAGACAGTCCTAAAAATAATCAAAGCTTATAAGCTTTGATTATTGCAAAACTTATAAGCTAATACACAAATATTCAAGTTTCTCTGCCGCCAGCCGGCCAGCTAAAAAAAGTGTTGTGCAACTAATAACTGTACCTTAGAGGTATACAATATTAAACTGACTGGCCTGTTGGTCTAGTGTTTAGTGACCCTGACTTTTAAGCCAGAGGTCGTGGGTTCGATTCCCACCCAGGACAAATAATTGTGTGATGAGCAGTTTTTCAGATGAGTAATTTGTTCTGTGTCTGGGTGTAATTTATCTATAATATGTATGTATTTAGAAATATATAAGTATGTTTATCAGCAGTCCGGTTACCATAGTACAGGCTCTGCCTAGTTTGGGATCAGACGGCCGAGTGTGAAATGTGTGGATTATATATTATTATTATATATTATAACAAATAGTTAAAAGAAAAAAAAAGCATTTTTTTCAAATCTGGTTTTTTACACCAATAAAATCGTTAAAGCGAGCTCTATCTTATGGTATAAAGTATTAAGTCACATGATGTCAACGAAAAGAAATATCGAATGATATATGATATTAAATTCACAAATTCAAATGCGGTTTAGGATCTTAAAAGATCATAAGTTGACGCACGAAAAAGTTTTACAAAAAAATCTAATTAATTCCCGTAAATATCTTTAAAAGGAATAAAGAACACAGTTTATATCATGCCAATACCTTTAACACTTCCTAAGCAATGTTGCATTAAAGTTGTATGCTGCGTATTTTTGTATCTACTGCAATATTTACGTTTTGACACTTAATGTTATGTACAATACTAACCGCGAGTTGATTAATTTAATTTTTACGCCATCTGTGGATTCTGCGCGATACTACTGTAATATCTTTTATACTAATTATCCGTATATAAGTTAAAACAACTTTCACAGATGGTGCAATTTTAATATCGATTTTTTTAAATATTTACTAAATTTTGATTCAATTCATCAAATATATATATGTAGCGAAAGGAATTCGTTCCAACCGAGTGTCCCAAAGTCCAAAACTGATAAAGGTCACTAGTTAGCAAAATATAATTTATTCTCAAATTACCGCATCCACACGATCGTCACTAGAGCAAAATTTCTCTATCCACTTATCCCACAGATATTCAGTGAGTTTTGATATTAAAAATATACCATTAGCCATTCATTAAAAATCGCTTTCACTCTTTGTTACATAGATCCATCTAAAGAACATTTCACCACAAATATGATAATGCGAATTTCTAAAGCATCGAGTTCTTCGACCGGCCTTACGTATACATAATTATCTATATAAGTCCTTGTGCATCATAATATATATTCCTTATTTTTAGTCGTTTTATTAGTAATATGTAAGTGTTTTTTATATATTTTTCATATATTATATAATATGAAGATTAGGAGGCGCAGGTGCAGGTCGACGGGTTCACTGCTATAATGCGAAAACGTTGCGTTTCCATGCTCGCACGTTTGCGCTCCTCCTCTAATAGCATCCTGAAGGTTTTTTTTCAGTTAGGTGAGACCCCTTATTCACAGGTGGTTTTCCATTCATGTATAATTACGAGTATAAATGTAAATAGTTTGTTAATAATTTCATTCAATACTAACACTAGTGTAAGACACACTGTTACAGTTTGTAAAAGTTTTATTGCCGATTTTTTTTGTTGCAAAGGTAATTCCGTACCTACTTAAACAAAAAAAAAAACTCGTTAAGTTCTGTATTAAGTGTGTAAGTAATTTTCTGGGTGCCCTAGAAGTGGAAAAATCGATTTTTGATGATCTGTCAGTCAGTCATTCAGTCCTAAAACTTATAATTTTCAGACGTTAATTTCTCGTAAAGTAATAAAGTTAGAGTTATGAAATTTGGCTTATGGTGTAGTTAGAAAGCTCGTACGGCGTATATAAACATATATATATTTAATTTTAATAGGTTTATCCAATCCATAATATGAGTTACAGGGGGTCATAGTAAATATAGCACTGGAGTGCTTTTAGCTCGAGAACTTGCTGGCTCACTCTCGTGCGCCTTGTTCTACGATCAATCGACCTGGACGGGAACGTCTTATACTGCAGGTAGAAGGATATATATGATGGCCTTGTAATATGAAAGCATTCCAAATAAATTTAGTATTTTGATGTTTAATTACTTAAATATGCATGCACTACCTATTTATACTTACATATGAATATACCAATCCTTATTTCAATTTATAGAAACATACCTAAGGTTTTACATATGCCGGAATGGGTCTAGACTGGGTTTATAGGACTTCAGTCTAGTAACACGGCTGTGTTACTAGACTGAAGGGCAAAGCTCCCTAGTCCAATAGGTACTGTGTTAGCACAGGACTATTCAGTCTAAGGTGTATATCATGTACTGTATACCTACCTCTACATAAAGTTATGGGTACGCGTAACTCCAATTCATTCAAGCATAAGGGTTAGAAATAAATTTGCAACCAAGCCATGATTAGAGGTCACCGAGAATCAAAAAAATATTTCTTAAATATTTTAAGTGCATAGATTAATTTGTTGGTATGCTAAATCTTTATTAAAGGAATGTTAAATTTCTGAGTATAGATTATGTATAAATCAGGACTTAATAGGCGATAATAATTAAATTTTTTTGGCTATCCGACGTTTCGATCGAATTGATCGAATTGCACCGATAGTGATCTCGGGCGGACTCGTGAGAACTCATTAAGTTCACGAAAGTTTAAAAACATGTTTTTTAATTGTTACTTAAAACTAATGTTTTAAGTAACTATTGCAACTATCTATAACATCATCATCATTTCATCACCAGCCTATCGCCGTACACGGCCGGGCGAAGGCCTTCCCAAAGAGCGCTAAGAATCCCGGTCTTGAGCAGTCCGCATCTATTCACTGCCAGCCACCTTCTTGAAGTCGTCGGTCCATCTTGCCGTAGGGCGCACTACACTATGTTTGCCTAATTTACCCATCTATAACATAAGTTGTGAAATTAAAGGATTATGTTGACATCTTTGCAACTCAATGACAATTACCCAACTAAGTACTTACTTTGAAGGCTGGTTACACTGTGCAATACAATTTCTATTGCATATGACCATTTTAGTACATGTATTAGTGGCTGCGTTACGCTTCCTGACCTTCAACTAGATTAGAGTTCCATTCGCAACTCATAACGGACATAAATCAGCGATGATATTTAATGCTTGACATTAAGAAAAATCTAGTTCTGGTGTATTGACATTCGAATCTAAAGATCATCCGGAATCCAGTTTTGATTATATTTGACCCAGAAATTAAATCAAAGTCTCACGATATACATTTATTACTTAATCTCTTTTTAAGGAACACTCATGTCATACATTACTTGTATTATTGTTGATGTAGACTCCTCCAAGGAAGCTAACTGCATCTGTTAGAGGTAAGTTCATGTCGGTAGTATACTGTTACCTGCAAACACTTGATCGCAAGTCATTATCGCTGCTAGATTTACATAGATGCGATATTGCTGGCCTGGACTATGTAATTTTTTTTTTCCAATGTTAGATGGTCGTAATATGTTTCTATGCTATTTAATGCTCGTGTTTTTATAATTTGTTTAAAACAAGCATGTAAGATGCAAAAATTAAATTCACAGCAGTATTTACTCTTATAAATCCTCCTGTTTTATAAAGCTTTTATTAGGCTTTATAAAACAGAGAGTTTATGTATCTATGCAGCGCCGGTCTTGGCCCTTGATCAGGATAAAGGACATTGTCTATCAGCGTCCTTTGTCTTTATTGACGATTTCACTTCACGTAAATTATTATTTTAGGATTTATGTTAAACTATATTTTTCTATCCCTCGGAAACAGTACATTTTTTTTCTAAATGCAAGGTTTCCGATGTTCTTTTTTGTATGATTTTAAAATAGTAATTGTTATTTAATAAAATTATAGGACAAACGTAGAAGAAACTTGACTTGCCTTGCCTACCTCCATTTATTCATATTACCATATAATTATCTGATAACTATGTATTAAAATAATAACTAGTAAACAAATTTTGTGATAACATATTGCAACAATAACAATACAATAGACTGAGTCATCAATAAATATTCTAATAAATATATATGTACCACAAACTAACATATTCTGCAATTTTAATTTTTTTATACGTTTAATTTACTTGATTCCGTTTTATACTCACTTAATTAAACTAGATTCAACAGCAGATAAAATTGTATCAAAATTAAACGTTTATAAATAGCATAACTAAACAGCTCCTCCTCTCTCCTAATACTGCTGTGCCCGACAGGGTAAATAATTGTTACCTGCTTTTAAGCCTTTCACCTGTAAATGTAAATAAACATCATGGAATGCAATAAATTGAATTGAATTGAATTAAACTTATTTGCAAAATTTCATAGTGATCGGTTAAGTAGTTAAGGCGTAACAGAATAACACACCAACTCACTTTCGCATTTAAATCATGTTACAGTCAGTGATTTTTATATCTAACGTTTAGAAAACTATTTTAATCTATTCCATTGTCAAGAGGCACTATTACAACGACTCCTATTAAAGCAGGAACAGGTTATATGCAAATAATGTTCTTTCTGAAAAAGTAGTCACAATAACCGGTGCTAGTTCTGGCATCGAACCCACCACTGCAGTTTCCAAATGACCTGCTTATACGCTAAAGTCGTACTTGTATCAAGAAATGAAACAAGACTGAGAGGTTTTGGAAAATTGCCAAAAAAAGGATATGATTAATTGCTGACAAAAATGATGAAATCAAGGAAGTAATTAAACAACTATCTCGCAGTTTCACAAAATTTATATTTTATTCAATAATGCTGGGACTTTAAATAGTGCAGCCATCTACGATGGAGGTGTACCACCATGTTGTCTACAAATCTACGTTCAGCTATTTACCTTACCAACCTCACTGCCTTTCATCTTATCAAGAGTAAAAGTTAAATCATTAATATTTCAAGCATTGCCGCTGTCGGTGCTGTCAGTCCAAGACATTTTGCTTATGGCACTTCGAAAGCTGGAATGAACCATTTCACAAGATATGTGGCCTACCGATGGAATTGCATCGATCGTGGTCACGGGTGGACTGATGGGAGCTAGGCGACGCGACGCCTCCATGAAGTGCGGGTTTTGGCAACTACCCTACAGTGCATTTCTGATTGAATTATAGATATTTTACTTCCCTCATTATATGTTTTAAATATCAAACCTTTCTTACACAAGACTCAAGAAACGATTAAAGTTATTTGCACCTGTCTGAGTTTGAATTTTACTAATCGACTAGTGTTACGTCGTAATGTCAATTGTGAGTAGGTGAAACGTTAATCAAGTATCACTCGCGTTTTTAAATGATATATTTCATGTTGCGTTACGATACGACCAATTATTTTCTTACCACTTATACCTACTTATTTTGGAAACTCAATAATATATATATTCATTATTGAAGACATAACTTGTTATGGGAGGGTAAACCGCTTACGTAACGCTTTACGGCGCCAGTCTGTCTGGCGTTTAAGTTATCACTTCTGTCGAGCGTCCCGAGACGCACACGTTTTTTTTATTAATTCATAGATATGTTTATACATGTACGCTACAACATGCATAGTACAAACTAAATAGATACATTAAGTTACAAAGTAAGTTCCAGCTATATAACCGATAACATTTAATATTAATATAAGTTGAATGTTGAAGTGGTTTTTTTTACTTCCAATAAGATTATTTTCCAATTATATGTTATGTACGTACGAAAGTAAACTTGTATCTAAGGGCTAATTTCATAATTCTATGAACAAGGTTAAAATTGTTTCCTCTCACTTTTGTGCGGCAATAATGTTTTTTAATTTAACGTTTATTATAATTTCAGGTATTATTTATTTAATCGAAATAAGTAGGGCTTAATCTGGTTGGTCATTGTTAATAAATCAACAAATAAATTAAAAAATATATTCAGTCTGTAAGAGACTTTGAATGCCACTTTTAATCGTACGTAAAACTGTTCAGAGAATAGATTAAGATTTTTAATAACATGTTAAAAAGTTATAATAAAACAATTGTGATGAAATAAAACATTTTTAATTTTAATATTTATTTTAATTCTTATATATGCTTCGGAGTTTCAACTGCGTCTATCAAAACAAAAGACTTGTAAAGGTCAATCAAGTTGATTTAGATTTCAGAAAATAAAATATAGATTTTGATTGAGTAAATGAAGAAAAATGGTAGAAAAGGACTTAATATGCTGAGATTAACAATTTGATACAAATTTCTTTCTAAACAAGGATAAATGCTCAATTTCCGTAGATCCCGAAATAACAAGTAATTAGTAATGACGTCATATTACATAGCATATTGATTCATATACTACTTCAGAACCACTGATTATATTATCAAAGCAATATTCTCCTTGCAATTTAAACTATCTCGGGAAATGAACACCGGTTGCAAATTGTGCAAATTTATATGTCGACATATCCGGGAAACCAGCTGATAACACACCGGAACGGTCAACTACCTTTCTGTAAATTATATTTAACTGAGAACTAGATCTAATTCTAAATCAACTCGGGGCTATGGAAATGATCGCTTGAATGAAAGTGGAAGTAATTTCTCTTGATTATGTAAATTAAGGGAGTTTTGGACTTAACCGTTTGTCTACTTTAAAACTTTACGTGGGGTTTACATTTAAACTCTTCCATGTCGTGATTAGCTTTTGTTCTCGAATTCGCGAGTGTAAATGTAGGTTTAGTCAATAAAATCAGATATCCCTTGGAAACATAACAGTACTATTTTCTGGATGAAATGGGATTCTATGTCCTTTTCTGCAAACCTGACATCATGTTGATCGGTCGAGTAGTGAAAGCGTAACAAAAAGACGAACATTATATAATAAGATTCATTTGAACTGTGTGTTATTAGTGGTGTACAGATGTACAATAAAGAATATTATATCTATTATGCCTAATTTTTGTATTGGTATGGTTAAAACTAAAGCTAGGCACATTTCTGGGTTGAGGTTCGAGGTTCGATTTAACACAGTATAGAAGATGAGTGTAGTCATTACACACATTTGATAATAATGAGATTAAGAAGATTGTGGTTACATTCAGATGTGTTGGTTGCAACACCTGACCTACATACTTACGCCACTGTAAACAGAACGTTACACGTTACCAATAACTTAAATATTTACTTTAGTTAAGGTATTATTAAATTAAGTAGGAGTTACTAGGACTGCTAGTCTTTTCTAAGTAGTTACAAGTCTTTTTAAGGTACACTCGACTTTGCCTCAATTTTTTCTGTAAGTATAGTACCTACCTATCTATTTACTTGCAAAGTTTACTTTAAGAAAACTCTGCTATTGGCTAAGCTCGCCTTATTACATGGGTACCTACTATTTCCTTTCTATATAACATTTGTTATTTTAAATAAATACATGAAGAGGGTTATAAAATAAATTAAAAAAATATGTATATAGTCTTTTTTCTCGTAATTTTTACAATTGTGACATCCCGAACACGGTATCTACTAAAATATAAATGTAAGTGTTAACTTGTAATCTACGTAAATAATTGTTTATTCCAGTAGGTACCTAATCTTTTTTTTAAATTCATTCTATTCACGACTTAAACTCAGTAAAACTTTGTTGCAATGCGATTATTCGCTTACAAAATATGCAATTATATTCGTAATTTCAAAAGTATAATTAAACTACACGTCTATCTCAGAGTCTGTGATGATATATTATTGACAATATGATGTTGAAGAACAGTAGCTGATATGGACGCGGTGATTTATTATAAGATCAAATAGTCACGGTTGCTACTAGATAATTGTGTAACGAATATAATTATAATATTGGTAGGAACAGAGAAATACGATAGCATTGGACTGAGGAATGTGCATAGTGTTCTAGCGATGGGATTTTGTTAAGGAAATATAGTTAATTTAAACATAAGAGCTATATGTTTGTATCTGTATGAAAGCTATAAGTTTCTTTTAAATAAAATATTAAAACTTTTTTTTTATGACAATGATTCGAAGATTTCATATGTGTAACATTTAAATGAATCTTTCTTCGAAATGTACAAGGGTATATTCTTTATTGTATTACAGATTACAGATACAAACTTATATTTACTGTCACATTACAGTCTAACAAAACTGACAACACTGATATATAATTGTTGTAGGACGATCACTTTCATAAAGATAGTGAATACGTAAGAGAGCTAATTCCCAAGTTCACTCTAACGCTGTCCCATAGCGTTACCCCACGTGATGAACAAGATCCCTTTAAAAATGTCAAATAATAAACGGAAGTTCCTCAAAACTAGACGCTCTGCCATGTATATTATTCATATTTATGGTAAGGGTTTCAATAGAAATATAGTGTGTACCTATATTAAATGTATTTTTTATTGAAAGGCATGGCAATTCATACGCAATTATGACTTTAGACCTTTTAGTAATTTCGTAAGAATTAGCTATAAATCCACAGCATTGTTGTCTCAACGGAAAGGTTCAAATCGTCACTTCATCACAAAATCTCGCACGTAAGTAACAAATATTGCAATACCGAATTACAAGAACATTAGCTTAGAAGAGGTTCCAAAACAAATCCTTATTCGTTACCAAAGCTCAAACATTCACAATTAGAACATTCACTTAGCAGACAGACAGAACTTTAATAATAATTATTAAAAAACATAATTGTATGTGCAAAGGAAAGGTTCTGAATCCCTATCACATATTAACATTTTAGGATTTGTGTATATGTATAAATCATATCACAAAAATTCAAATGATTTATTTCAATCATCAATAATTTATGTAGGTACGTTATGAAAATTACATGAATTTAAATTTTAATTTGAAAAGAGTTGATCATAAGTATCTTTAGCTCTATACTATACGTAAGCTTGGTGCCTTAGATCCCAATCCAACAATTTTCTTTTACATGACGACTACACATATTTTATTGAACGGTTTATAAACGTTTAATTTTGACTTTGCGATTTATTTTTGGCCATCATATCACGCGTTCTTTACAGTCTGTCCGGAATGTTGCTAGAAAGCATTGCTAATTGTTATGTAACAGCCCATGTTGAAGATCATCTTATTAGAAGCCGGTTATGGTAAATTTCGCCAATAACGTAGGTAGTTATGAAAGCAATTTTTGGTTTGTTTAAAAAAAAACTATTTTATTATGTACGAAGATAAAATACAAGCGCATATATGACTTACGCTTAGTTTTTATAAAACCAAATCATGATTTTGTGTCCGGACCTACATATATTATGTTACCGAAGGATTAAATTGACATATATACAGATACCCAGATTTTGAAGCTGTACCTTTGATTCTGAGCTGACAGAGCCTATTGCTGTCTATCCAGGGCCTCTTTAAATCCATCAAAACCGTCAGAAAATGAACGTATTATTGGTATAGGGCTCTGTTTCCGCATTTAGACTCATAAGCGGTCCATTATACGTTCAGATAGGCTGACTAGTTGAGCCAGCCTAGCTCCTTCCAGAAGCACAGAAGCCTTCTTTGGTGAAAACGAACGTAAATTTTCATTCAAAGAAATACTCTCCGGTTACTTATATGAAGATCTTAACTAAAATTATAATGAAAATATGAGTAACTACGCCATTACTACTCAACCGATCGTCATGCCATTTTGCATAAACTTTGTCAGGCATACAAAAAAGACAGTACTTTTTTTGGATGAAGGTACCCTACGTACCTTCATCCAAAAAAAGTACTGTTCTTGAGGTATATAACAATAACTTTAAAACGGTCGGACGAGCAAAGCCGAGAGCAAAAATTATTATTGGCTGATAAATAATTCTAAGATCTACTTGACATACGCGTCACGCGGACTCTAATAACTTAAATTTAAAGAAACCAAGTGTCTATATGATTTTTAAATATCAAAAAGTATATATAGTGAATGATCGTTTATAAAGTGCACTTGTACCCATATGTATGTTTCAATAGTTTACAGCTTAATTACGCATATGTAACGTCGAAGTTATAAAGAAAAAAAAGTGATTCTTGTTTTTTAATTGAGGTTTTTTGTCATTCAAAAATCATTAACATTTTAGTTTTGCAATACTTTAAAAAGTAGCGAATCTGTATTTTTAATATTTTAATTTAAATAAAAATGTTTGATATTTAAGTATTCTATTAGATAAGTTAATGTGTTTTACAAATTCTTACATCATTACCACTAGTAATCAGATGTTACATCAGATTTGTGCATTTTTATGTCGAAACTAAGACAAATAATTATATAACTAAGCTATTTTATACTATTATAAAATAAGTTTGAATTTATGTTTAATTGGCAGCCGACCTCGTGAACATTTGTGAAAAATGCAGATAAATATGTCAGCTTTAATAATATGCAAACGAGAATTCATCTCATTATTAACTGGGATAATGCGATATGTATTAAAAAGGCTTCAGCGAACCGTAATCAAAGTAGGAAAAATATTTGGCCATGCTATAAAATATGTTTTATAAATACTCATAGCTATTAGAAAACTAAAACCTGGCTTGGCATAAAATCTATAACGAGACCATCTGTTTTAATGGCATTTGGTTGGATTCATATTACTACCAAATCTTGTACTTCGGTTATTGCATTCGTGCTTATAAACATGGGCATAGGTATCATATTATATATGTCGTGGCCGGATCTAAGAATTGACCACTTGATGATATATCCGACCATTTTCATTAGTATTTCATGATATAGCCAGCTGAAACCGGTTGTATCGATTAATCAGCAACGTTTGATGAGATGTCAATCCACGTTCGACCGTATCATTAATGTCAGTATAATGAAGACACTTCGTGATATAAAATAAAGAAGGAAGGAAGGTTCTAAATAAAGAAGGAATTTATATATTGCATTTTAAGTTGTCTTGACGACATTTCACTGCACTTTTTCTTCTATTGGCACATTATTATTCACTTTATAACAAAATAATTGCAACACAAAAACAAAACAATACCAGCGCTTCAGTTTGTATGTAATGTAACTATTTAACAATACGATCATTAATGTTTTTGTGCATAACCATGAAGTAGTCATGAGTTAAGCTGTTCATATTGTCAAACGCTGATTATTCACTAATCTGGCCGGACCGTATTACGATGTGACCGACACTTTCAGACGCATCATGTAGAGATAAATTTCAGATCTGCCCACGACATAATCATATATGTACAATGTGCATTTTTGTGGTCTCAATGCTCAGATGGTTCTATCAGTTGTAGTTTGTAGTCCACAAATACTGGGCGGTACTTTTATCGAAAGTATTATTATCGAAATTAATTTTGCAACGATTTTACTCTACGAATGAACAAACAACTATTGGTAAAACTAACATCTACAGTTTCACTTACTATGTACCCACAAAATTTACCTAAAAAGTAAAGAAATTCTGAAGTATTAAACATTACTAGGCCTATTGACTATATATATTTTTATGATACAATATTTTGTTGAGGCATTAAGTATCAAGCTACATCATATTACGAAACGTACACACATTTCCAAATGCCAATACTTGAACGATTTTCAGATCACTATCGGTATATTTCACACACCGATACAAGATGTGGTTTCTTCTGTGCAATAAATCACACTATTAAATCAAAATGTGTAAATAGCCTAACGATATTTTATCTGCAGCGTGTAAACCATATTACAAAATGTTATAGACTTAGCGGTTGCAAAAGATGCGCTCCAATAAAATTTTCGACATTCATTGATGACATTTTGTAAATAATTTTTAAATGCATCTTAGATACAGGGTTGTCTCATCGTGTTTTATAAAATGAAATATCTAATTTTGAACTGAGATCAAAGTTGAGTTACGTTTTTGGCTCATAGAAAAACAAAAATTGAACAAAGGGCTAGTCCTTCTAGACAAAGCTAGTACTGGAAGCGAAATATCAGTCTGAAGCTGTGTTGCAGAGACTACTTTTGCAATAAACTTAGCGGAGTAGATGTTTGTCACACCAAACCTTGTCAATTTCTACGCTTCAATATTTTTTGAACTTCTCGCTCTGCTACTGATTCGTGGTCACTGGTAATGCCTGCATATAATTAGCGCATTGCTTCCCTCCCTCCGCTCCTTCCTTTACATATAGAGCACTGGGGCTTTAGTAGCAGCAAGAACACGAAATATGCCAGTTATACTGTTGTGTTAACCCAAACTGGTGGGAATACCGCCTAGCTTGATCCAAACAAAAGTCTGTCGTACTACATAATATTATCTGCGATTGTGTTGAGGTTCGATTGCAATAAGGTCGAATCTGAAGGTAAATAAATAATAATCATTAATATTGTACTTCGTGACATTAGAGATGGCATCATAAGTTATGACAATTCGTCATAGCCGATTTATTAAGACCTTGAATATAACACCATAACCTTATAAATAATAATAAAAAAACAAATGTCCTCTAGGCTTACGACATGTAGTATGTACTCGCCGCTATGTTGAAAGAAAATGCCATAATGAAAATAACAGTATTTTCATTATAAGTATCAGAGTTCCGGTTTCGTATAAGTGACTGCCATCCTGCTTGACGAAAGGCTTCGGATTCAATTATCGGGTAAAGTCAAGGTTTGGTAGAAGAAAAAGAAGGTTAAGTTATTTGTTTTTTAAAAAAAAAAATAAGTAGGAAGTAAGATTATTATATAGTGTCCTCATGTCCTTTCAAGTTAGGTATAATCATGTTTTTTTTTTTTTTTTATAGTAGCCAAATCTGGCAGACGCTATCCAGCCAATACAGTGGTCACATCGGTATAGAGGTACCGTAACCCACTGGTATGAGTTGATGCTTCGACACGTTTTTAGCCTCTGTAAAAATATCCTCACTAATGGTTCGTTATCAAATTTTATCATGTAATCTTTTGCTACTCATCTAGTCCAGGTAAACGTGACGACCCTCAGTGAGGATTATAGATACAATCACATACAAACTTAGACCTTATACTACTAAGTTTGTCCTATAATAAAAAAAAAGATGCTTTTAAAGAAAAAAAAATATTTTTGATAACCCTACGTCAACAGTAGTGTACATTTAGTCGGATAAACGTTAGGTATTTATAGTTAAACATTCAAATAACTAAGATATTATCCCACTCTGAATGATTAACTTTATGACTTTAAATTGTTGAGGAATATATTATGTTGTTAATAGTATATTAAGAGAGGTTCTTTACATGATTACATGTTACTCAAACCTCCGTCTCCTTAATAGCCGCCTCCTTAATAAGCCTTTCCGATGAAGAGGCACCATATGATGTGCAAAAGAAATTAAAATAATAGTCTATTAATTGTGAAAGTTATTTGACGCGATGCGCATTTCTAACGAATATAATATGATAAAATATATAATAATAGTTTACCCAAATAAAATTCAGAAGCATTGATTTTATCTGAGATGGAATATTAAACATTCATAACCAATAAACCGCTTATGAAGCTATATTCAGATAAATTTACTTAAACATTTAAACCATACTGAGTGACTCGGTTACTCTCACTGTATTTTATGTCGGCTATACAGCAAAATGTATTCATATATAAGATTTTCTAACCGAGAATTCGGAAGTTTTCCTCATTCCGAAATTTCTGGTAATCCTGTTAACCAGTGGTTCCCAATTAGTTTTTCCTAGGTACCACTTCAAGAAAGACCTGACTCTCGTGTACCCCTTATTAAATAAAATAGTCTGTTTGTTTTTAATATTTATTCTCTATCTTTAAATTTAAGAACTATTTCTTGTCCCCACAATAAAAATGTTTAAAATCAAACTTGCACATCGATGCATTACATGCACCTCGATGCACACTTGCATCGATCGATTAAAAATATTTTTTTTTTACAATTGCCTATTTTTTTACTGATTTTCTTAGTCAAGTGATTGCTCCACGTACCCCTTGATGCAAACTCGCGTACCCCTGGGGGTACGCGTACCACTAATTGGGAAACACTGCTGTAAATCAACAAGAATACTCTACTATCTTCGTAACCTATTCAGTTTCGAATGTCTGTTTAGTGGAGATAATTAGAAAGTCATGCGATTGGATATGTGTAGAGTAGATACTAAATACAATAAAGTATTTTTTACATTTTCAGTTTCTGTCAGGATTATACATTGCAATTTTTTTTCATTACATAAGTGGCTTTAAAGTGTCAGAGTACAAAATTAGTATTGCCGTCTGGCAGAAAATATACTATTAAAAGTTTCTAGTAATGTGTTATGGGAATGAACATCAATCTGCTAACTGTCTAATAATCTAATTGATATATTGCGACGGTATATCTGATAACATATTTATATCGACTGATATAATAATCCTACTGATATTATAAACATGAAAGTTTGTGAGTATGGATGTATGGATGTTTGTTACTCTTTCACGACAAAACTACTGAACCGATTGCGATGAAACTTATTATGTAGATAGCTGGAGACCTGGATTAACATATAGGCTACTAATTCCTACGGAATCGGGACTTACGCTGGTGAAACCGCGGGACACTGCTAGTATGTAATAAAAGGAGGTCTGTTGTGTCACAAATAATGTAAGTCAGTGAGTGCAGCAAGGTACATTAAAGCACTGTCTCAAAGCAATCATGTTGAAATTTTAACTTTGATTTATTAATGAACTTTGCAGTGTTGAGGTAGAAATGCGTAACTAACCAATTAATACGGATTTAGGACACTGATATATGAAGATAATCACCTGTGTTATTCACGGTGTTACAGAATGATACATATATGTTCTGTAACAAGAACAGCTTGTATTTCCTGAGTCGAGCAATGTGTTAGTGCTGCATGCTTTTATTTAAAGTTGAGTCGTTTTACTTTCAGTGAAATTATTCCTACTACAAAGGGGTCACGCTAAGGTCTCTTTTCTCTTCTAATACAGTCGATACCAGCATATTAGAACTTGTAATATACTTTTAAAAGGGATGACTAAGGTTGACAGAACTAATCTTGGTTGTGGAGACCTAATTATTTCGCTAAATACTTACCTATCTCACATGAAAGAAAAGAAATACTTGTACCATGAAAGATTTTTTTTTATTTGCAATAAAAATAATTAGGATTACCATAGCTACATTTTGCATTTAGCATCAATTTGTGAGTAGTGCACTCATAACATAAGAATTCTATAGAAAATCTCGGTTAAGTACCTACTTACTTAATAGTGTAGTGTTTAGGAGTTTAGTTCTGTTGCAAAATTTAAACAGTAAGCCTATCCGTTCAGCCCCAAGGCAACAGCTTCTTCACCACCATTGAATTGTGGAGATTTTTAACTTCTGCCTCATAAATCGCAGTTTCCAGTACAGTACAGTAATCCGACTTGTACTGTGATCTATATCGGTAACTTTAAGTTGATGAGTTTTAGCGTGTTTCCACGTATAGACATCGTAGCTCAGGTAGAATGTACTGATCGCAGAAATGCTTCCTCATTTAGGTAAAGACGATGAAAAACTCGTCTGAAATTAGTAGTGACTCTTTATAGACTTTAAATAAATTGGGTCACACATTACTATTCTCGTTTACCCTTACAACTAAGGTAAATAAGGTAGTTTACTAGGTGGGGTTCGAACCCGCTGCCACTCCATTGCATGTTCGAGGGCTTTTGCTATGAAGTTTATCTCTCTTTAAGTTATTAGCAGTACCTAAGTTACGATAATGAACAAAGACGGTACCTCACCGAGTACGTTTCCCGTTAATCCTTGCGCCCGCCGCCGCGCCAGTGCGGCTCTCACGTACTGGTGTAATCGCACAGAGTTGCCGCCTGCGGTCGCGGTTTTACACAACATCGAGCCAACGGAAGTTTTAACGGATATTTGCTATTGCTATTGATTGTTGAGAGAAAGATAAAATCAAGGCTTATGGAGACGAGTGTCAGGCTACTTTTGAAATTACGTCATGACAGTTAATATTAAGCTGCTTTTTTACAAAACTTGGTCCGTATCATACTATGTATATACTATTTGAAGACATTAAACAAATTTTAGGTTCCATCCACTGCATACTTCATTTGTTTATTTTCAGTTTACCTATGTTAGTTTTAATTGTTAAAAACTCCTTCAATAAACTGCAGAGGTATTACGCTAAACCCATTATGAATATTAAACAAATGCGCAACGTCATCACACTTACGCCACTACATCTTACTAACGATCAGTTTGAAAAATGATTATCTTTGTACAATATACAAATGCAAGAAAGCTTTACTCCTACGTAATACTGTTGATTCAGCGCAATGCGTGTTACACATGTGCGTAAGACTTGACATATTTACATAGAGGTGTTACCGCGCATATGTAAATATTTGTGTGCAAATAGGTACTTGGTGTTTGTTGTAAAGAGAGTGCAAACTTTAGAACAATGACTAAAGGAGGATAAGTGATTTTAAGTTGATAATTTTGTTTCATTGTGTAGATCGCAAAGAAGCATATATCGTAGTCTCCTAGGATCGTAGGATAATAGTTACATCACGTAGGCGTTGAAACTTATGTAGTAATATGAAAGCTATGTAATATATGTATATATTGCATATGTATTTTCATCAATATCAAAGTTCAAACAAAATGAGATATATAACTTTCTGTCACCTTCCGCATCCATTAACATATCCTGAGCACTATCTTGATTTATATTATTTAACTCCAATAACTCCAAAAATGACGAGGTTATGTTTAGTAGATAGGGAGTTTTTATGGCCACCTGCTATTTCCATCATGAGATCACCTTCTTGGTACCATAATTATTATTTGCACCAAAATTAATAAGTGTTCTAAATTTCGGTTAACCCGGAATCGTGAAATTAGAAAAAAAAAACAATTGCAAGATTTAAGCACATACTCTATCTAGCAAACTACTGAAGCTAAGTTTGCAACGAAAAGTTAACTCGAAAATAACCACCATATTCGCATATGGTGGTAATACTCAGCTCTATATAAATTCAAAGTGGTCAGCATGCACAATAAAGTCATATCGTTAAAGAATATGTTGTAAGGTAGTATTACCATGAGGGATGTCGCTGGCGCATGAAATTGTCCATCGCACACCACTTCCTACTGCATATCGTACCAGAAGTCACAATCTTGCATAAAGTAAGTTATTTGACATAAATAGTTGTGTAAGAGATTGAGTAACTAGTTCGTGTATTATGTTATTGATAAGCAAGTAAAGGAATCGTAAGATATGTATCTTAGACTATATGGCTCGTGTAGTAGTTTAAGTCGTAAGTGGCTTTCGTGTCGAGTCTTGCCTAGCCCTTGTGTCGAGTGTCGCGGGAATTATGAAAGGGACCTATGAAACATATTTGTAAGAATTTTGAGGTTATTTTCAGGGATTATTTTCTAGTGCAAAATAAGTGTAGACGTATTAAGACGAGCTATGTAGCGGGGTGGTAGTCTATTCAGTTGTAAAGTCTGAGGTGTCCTCTTAATGCAAATATTGTTTCGTATCTTAGTGTTTATCTGGAATACATAGTGCAAGCTATGCTATAATACATAGTACAAGCTATGCTATAATACATAGTACAAGCTATGCTATAATACATAGTACAAGCTATGCTATAATACATAGTACAAGCTATGCTATAATACATAGTACAAGCTATGCTATAATACATAGTACAAGCTATGCTATAATACATAGTACAAGCTATGCTATAATACATAGTACAAGCTATGCTATAATACATAGTACAAGCTATGCTATAATACATAGTACAAGCTATGCTATAATACGTCCCATTTGTTTTAAATTTACTAAATAACAAACACTACACTTAGTCCTTTTCATAAATTATAATAGGTACCTTTTGATTGCAACTGATCTTATTTAATATGGAAAGAGGCTTGGCTAATATTGGTGTCAATAATCATAATCAAAATAGTACAGAATTCGTTATAGGGCACTATGGCACTATTTAATTAACCTTATACTAAATAATCCCTCCTTTGTAAGAAGCTTCTTGTACCATTAAGATATAGCTTTTAATATAATTACATAAACAAATAAAATAAAACGCAACATTTTTTTTACTTAGGCCAGTATTTTAGGAGAGTAATCTCAAATCTACTAAAAAACACAAAGAAACAACACTAGTGGTATAGTTCCTGCTAATAAATTAGTTTATCAGCGGCTTGGGAAGAAAAATGAAACACAAGAAGGAATAGAAAGCAACGCGTGAGTTACCGGCTACCGTGCTGTGTGCTGTGCCCTTGTTCTTCAGCTTGATGGTGGATAAAAACAAGATTAATATGTAAGTTTCGTGTTTAAAGTAGAATTGTGTCTTCACGTTGGTCACGTCAGAGAGAAGATAAGCATCAAAAGTTTAATGATACATTTGACAACGGTACTTCAATGGTTGTGCACTAGTTTCACAGTGTGATCTAGTTTGCATTATAATCTATAGAATAATGATTTTACTAAAATAGTCTCAATATCAAGAGCCAAAAGAAAATTTTTATAGAGAGTTACAGATTAAAAGATCACTATTAGTTTGATTTTAAACTCCAACACAAAAAATAAATGAGACAGAACTAGGTCTGTTGCTTTGTCAGTCAAAAGTATCACATCTAGGAAACCAATAAAATCTGCTGAAACGTTCTGAAGATCTTTAGCGTTTTTTGTAAATAATATGAAACTATACAGTCAATTAGTTAACTTCTTAGTGTAACAGGCAGATGACTTGGTAACGTCGCGGCGGTGTAATACTCGGACCGCTGACACTACAAAACAGATTCAGCGAAGTGTGATCGAAGATCGTTCCACTCTTGTGACACATTATTTCGCAATTAATTTAAGTTATGGTATTTGTCATAATGATGTTCATCCTTTGTACAGATATTGAATCGATTGGAGCAAATTCAAATATAAATACGTAAGAGTCTTTGCCAAAACATTTCGATTTTCAGGCAATAGCCAGTTCGATTTACAGGTATGACACCCTGACCTGCTCGAGCCTACACTCCTCAATCCATCCGTATAAGCAATAGGTATATCCATTGCCTTTAATTCGTACCTTTTTTTTTTCTTTTGTTGAAGGGGTGGAAATCTTCGGATCTCCGGCTCCTCAGGGACGCAGGAGCCAGGAGTATGTGGTGTTTCCACTAAAAACCACCCCGACAGCCGGTCTCAGGCGCCCTGCTCGGGGGAGGACCCGGACCATGTTATTTCAGGACCCCCCCCCCGTATCAACGCCGCGCCTAGTCAAGCCCTATCCCGGGAAAAGCAGGCTTCCCCACGCCTATTGGCCTAATCAATGTGTGTTGCGGCCCGATCGCAAAAAATGCGAACGGGCCGCCATCCTATCGCCTACCGCAGCAATTAATCTGCCACCAGAGGTCCCCACTCCCTGGCAGCCTGCGGCCCCGTCGACGGCTGATACCGCCCTTGATTCCCTTCGTACCTACCTTTCCCTTTAAATATACTCCCAATTTTTCCATTTCATTCCCAAAGTGCCCGGATAATGGCAATGGGCTTGCCCCCTATTATGTCAGCGGGACTCAATTATATTCGGAGATATATGCATGAGCATATATTTATGTATGTACTTCCACTCCTTCTTGGGCACGATAAAAGTTTATAAGTCCTATATATCTGACAAAAAAATATTATAAACGTGAAAGTTTGTGAGGATTTATGGATGTTTGTTACTCTCTCACGCAATAACTAATGAACCGATTGCAATGAAACTTGGTATGTTGTATGTTAGAGACCTGGATTAACACAGGCTTTTCATCCCGATATTTCCACGGCACGGGGACTTACGCTGATGAAACCACAGAGCGCAGCTAGTCTAACACAAAATTTGCAGTAAACCTTGGATTTCTATTTCTTATTTACACTTTCTATAATAATTTATCCAAATCCGTAAAGCTATTATAGCTTGAAACGATAACAAACATACTAAGTCAGACACAATCACTAACTTTTGCACAATATTTCAATAATAATCAATATTGTCAACTGAGTAATAAGTTAGTCTATACTACTAAAGTATTGTCAAGATGATTTCCTATATTATGTATGCAACTGACACGAGGATTAACTTGTATAACTAATGTTTCATTCACAACATCTTTGATTAACAAGCAGTTACTGTTCTTGCGCTGCAATTGAAAAACATTATTGTATTGTTAAGTGTGTACCGTGTAGTATCTATCCAATCTTAGTTAATTGTAGGCTTCTGCGTTTTGTTAATGTAATTTATGGCTTATTTTATTATGTAGAAAGCAAGGTCTTGTTTACAAAATTGGTTTGTTAGATTCTCATGAAAACATCTCGTGAACTAGTGATTGTTATTCTTGACGACTTATGTGGTGAGAAAGAGCATTCGAGTCTCACCGTCAAACCGTTTGATTCCCGCTCATTGCATATATATTTTTTTCAGTATAAATATTTATATTTGGAAGAATGGTCTGGATTTTTTATGTATAATGTTTTGTTTTCATAACTGTACACGTATCTTAATTCCCAGAGCGTAAGCTATGTTTAGTTTTTGTCTAGAAAGCGCTGTTTATGGGTATAATATTTTGAATATACTTTCATATTCATTCATATTCTTTATTGTACACAAAACAACAATCTTATGAGTACAGGAAGGAAAATAGCATGTACAAAGGCGAGTTTAACCCATAGTTGAGTTTTCTTCTAGCAAACCTCGGGAGTGAAGAGAGGATAGTAAAGAAAAAAATAGAGGCAAAGTGTGTACGTTAAAGGGAAATAAATAACATAAAATTAAAAACCTAAACTATAAATACATAATGTATACCTAGAGAATATCAAGTACCTATATGTTCGCAATATAATACCACATACACATATTACCACATACTCGTATACACTAAATAATATGTTAAGCATATATATACTTACATATAAACAAATTAATAGTCTGATCATTGCTCCGACAGAAAAAAGTCTTTGATTCTTTTCTTAAAAACAGTCAGGGAAGGGCTATCACGGATAGAATGTTGAAGGGAATTCCACTGCCGTACCGCAGTAACAGTGAAAGAATTGTCATAACGAGTAGAATTATGAGAAGGAATTAGAAGCAAAAGAGAAGATAAGGAGCGACAAGGTTTGCTCCTGGGAACAAGGTACTCGAAGCGCTCACGCAGATATGAAGGAAAGTCAGGATTGTGAAGAACCGAATAGAGTAAAAAAAGGATGTGAACATCTCGACACCGCCGAATAGGTAGTCATTTCAGCTGTTTCCGGAATTCGGGAATATGATCATATTTCCTTAAACCAAAAATGAAACGGAAACATAGATTTTGCAATCGTTCTAGTTTGTTCCATAGGTCTTCGTTAGCGTCGAGACAGGGATTGAGAAAGACAGATTTTAGTCTGAAAGGGGAGAAAATTTTGAAAACGCTTAAGGGAATGTAATGCCCCAAATACCTTCCTGCTCACCTTAGAAATGTGAGTGGTCCAGGACAAGTTACAATCAATAAAAACTCCGAGATTTTTGACATTACTCGAATATGGTATATCAATATCGTTGTAAACTACAGGGGGAAGAGAATGATGACTATACACGTACCTGCCGCTAATAATAAGAGCTTGAGATTTTGCCGGATTGACAAGTAGTCCGAATGACTTAGCCCATACTTCTTATAAGGTTTGAAAAAAAATACTGAAGCTGGTTTTAATGACGTAAGATTACACAAAGGAATTCGGAAACTTCCACACAAGCTGGTTATTGCTAAGTTATTTATAACTTAATTATTCTTAATTATACATTTATAAATAAATAATTATATGTAACTACACTGTGAAATACGAACATTGCAAATTCAACAAGTATAATTAGAACGGAATCAACAAATAAGATTATGAATTCGCGTTATTATTATTTTAAATATCAAAACATGTTATATAAAGGCAATTTTTTAAAATATTAGACACTAATATACACTCACGGTAGGCAGAGGCGCATTAAAAACCTCAATTATACAAGACTTCAAAACACAACCTCAATAAAATATCTGGGAATCATAATCGATGACAATTGAAATTTGTATGACCAGTGTTGTCTGTTGGCCAAATGTTCATTTTACATAGAACTTGAAAACAACATCCTTCACTGAATTATGAACCCGTACAAAATAATAAACAGCGAAGGAAGGACTGGATCAGTACAAGAGAAGCCTTCAACACATCTTTTCCGCAACGATTCGTCTGCTACGCGGGTAGTAATCTCTACAATAAGATAAATGGGGTTTCATCTATTTACTCACTCACAAAGTTAAGTTGTAAGATCAGGATAAGAAACTGATTGCTTAATTATTTTTTTTATAATAACTTGACACATCAGATCTGCCAAGTTGCCTGTAGAAGCCTGTACTATGGTAACCAGACTGCTGATAAACATACCTATATATTACTAAACACATACATATTACAGATAAATAACACCCAGACACAAAACAAATGATAGAATAGAATAATCTTTATTGTACACCAACGACATATTACTTAAAAAAATACACAAAGTGGATATGTACAATAGGCGGCCTTATCGCTTAATGATCATGCTCATCACACAATTATTTATCCTGGGTGGGAATCACGACACACACGACCTCTAGCTCAGCAGTCAGGATTACTAGCCACTAGACCAACAGGCCAGTCGATTAGACTTTATGTCTAGTGAAAACCTACTTATCTACGTAACAATCAAAAATTACGTATATAATATTATGTAACTAAATAAATAATTGTAACAGTGGTTAGAGCCAGTGGTCATAGTCACCTGCTGATCTGTTTTACATGTGTTTACATAGTTTAGACAGCAGCTCCTCACATTCAGACTGTTAAGATTTTCTTATGTAAGTTTTTTATTTTGTACTATTATTCTTCAAGTTTGTGTTTCAAGTATTGTGTAAGCAGAAATAAACTATAATTATTATTATTTTGCCGGGTACAATTTAGTCAAATTTGCATAATAGGGGGCAAGTTTATTGCTGTCAACCGAGCAGTGGGAGTGTATTGACAGGGGAAGGTATGTAAGACGGGATGGCAATAGATACATTGCTCATACGAATGGATTGGGGACAAACATAGTTCAAGCACGTCAGCTTATCCTATTTTAGTTAGTTTTGGTGCCTAAGACTACATGGCTTTCAGTAAAAAGTGAGTATGTTTTGCATTTTTAGAAAGAGTAAGAGATAAGTAAATGAAAATTTATCAAGCAGGTGGTTTCAAAATTTATATATTGACATTAACATTTTTTGGTTTTCTTTTTTCACTGAGGACGCTAACGAGGAGGCAATAATAACTTTTGAATGATATTACATAAAAATCAGCACTCGGAATTTAACACAAGTGACCAAAAAAAAAATTGTTTTATGTAACTTTAGCACCTGATATCTGAAAATCGGCTAGCCAGCCCAATCTAGCAGGTATGCATACCTTCAGAGTCTCTACTAATACTACTCAATAGAATACATTTTGTTCGTCAGAAAATAAGTAAGATAATTGCCACTAAATAGAACACATTTTGCTGTAGCAACGTTGGTCTCAGGCGGTCACCGCGCGGTTAACCTGTTAGGTTGGCGCTAGATGATTTTTATCCATTCTGTTCTATCCTGGTGAGTAGTAGAACTTTCTGGATTTTTTTGTCCATTTTGTTCTATCGCGGTGTCCAGTAGAATTGTTTGGATTTTTTGTCCATTTTGTTCTATCGCGGTGTCCAGTAGAAGGGTTTGGATTTTTTTGTCCATTTTGTTCTATCGCGGTGTCCAGTAGAATGGTTTGGATTTTTATGTCCATTTTGTTCTATCGCGGTGTCCAGTAGAATTGTTTGGATTTTTTTGTCCATTTTGTTCTATCGTAGTGTCCAGTAGAATCGTTTGGATTTTTTTTTCCATTTTGTTCTATCGTAGTGTCCAGTAGAATTGTTTGGATTTTTTTTCCATTTTTTTCTATCGTAGAACTTACAGTAGAATTAGATGAATAAACCACGAATAAATTCATCTCACATAAATCCTCTAACTACGCAGTTAGGTTAGTATGTTCGTTTTTCTTAAATCTACTTAATCTTTTTCTTGTTATCGTATAACCGGTAGATGTTTGTACAATGTATGTAAAACAAGAAATACACTAGTTCCTATAAAATTACTAAACCAAATACAAAAGTGAAATTTCCGTCCGCAGAACCGCACGAGCGAGTATCGTACGGACATTAAATTGTAATAAAACACATTATGCTTACGTTAAGTTGTAAGTTTGGCGTAAACATACATATTAAGTATGCCACAGACTTTCTAATGGGGACAGCCAAGGGTGTATGAAAGAACATTCAACAAATAATATAACAATATTTTAGGACCTCCTATAACACAAAGCCTTCTAAACCAAGACTAATCGGGGTTTGTAATATAAGGACACACCATCTTCCTTTCTTTTCCCAATTCTGTTTGGGGTCGGCGCAATGTGTAACATCGCAAAGGGTTTTGGCTGGTTTCTTTTATATCCGGCCGCCTGCCTGACACCAACTCTCCTTGGGAATGTACCTGTAATGTGTATGGAACCTAGGGTAAGGGATACCGCCATTCTCGGATGGGAAACGGAATTGAGACTGCAGTAGCTCGCAGAGGCCATGTTCTGAATGGAATGTCCTGTATTTCCTGTGACTGAACAGGCCACTAGGACGGGAACAAATGGAAAAAACACGAACACGAACCCACATAGAAATATTCAGATCATAGCGAATTATCCACACCAATGTTTGGATTGAGCTTTAATCGATCCCTCGACACTTTACAATGCAACCGAATGCTTAATCAATCGATTAATATTCTTTTAAATAGTATCGCTACTATGTATTAATGTTACATTGTTAATAATAAAAAACTTAGAAAAACCACAATCTTGGCCTACTTACTACTTTTAACTAATAATTACAAACATTTTAAAGTTAGTTAAGACAAAGCAAATTTCTGCATGAATTGAAGGAATTCAAATACGGAAAAATCTTCTCTTTTCAGAAGACTGCGCCTAAGAGCTGAAGTGGCCACTTATCATGAGAACCTGGTGGAGTGAGGACTGTGTTCCGAACACAGGGTACCTTTAAATTAAAATATATATATTCTTTTGTATCTTTTAATATAGTTCTTTGAGTCAAGTACAAGTATATTTGCTTTAATAATTGTACAGCATTTGTCAAATTTGTAGTACTTTCATTTAAAACTGCAAACATGTAATAAATATTTATTTCTATACATATAATATCAGAATCATAAGTTCGTTGAAAGTTCCTACTTATTTTGTTGTAGAGTAGTTGTTAAAAGTTATGTCCTAGTTAACTGAGACCAGCAATCCGAGTTTATCATTATGTTTAATGCTAACGATCGCCGGTGGCTTAGCTGCATGTTGCATGTATAAGTAGAACCAGTGTCCAATCCACTTTTACAACTTAAGTTAATTAGTAATTTCTTGTACTAGGAACCACCTGAAATATTTATTAGATTATAAAGTAATTGCTCTACTTTAAGTACTTATATTTGTGTGTGACTATATCCTTAATGTAATATTAATTTATTATAGCAACTAACTTTTACTTTACCTCTATTTATGTAGATCTTATCAAGGCGGACTACATCTAAAAAAGGAATTTTCTTCTGGTACAGTTCTTGTTATTTGGATGAAATGTACCATAATATATATCATTTTCTGTACCTGTGACAAAGTGAAAGCAAAATTTCAAAAATATTGGTTAAATAAAACTCACATTTTTTATCTTATACTAGCTGCCCCGACAGACTTCGTTCTGTCAAAGTTAACGACGTCAAATGTTTGACAGCTGGGAACCTGTGTTTTAATTATTATTTAGTCTGTCGTTTGTATATAAAAATAATAGTGTTGTTTTTACTATTGTCCTCGCAATTTTTCTCTCCATAAGAACCTTCCCTGTGCCTTAACGAAAATATGAAAAACGAAATTAGCCGAATTGGTGGAGCCTTTCTGGAGTTTTTCGCTTAACAACACATTTGGCGATTCATTTTTATTTATATAGATATAAAATTGAAGTGCCTGATTGTAATGTCAAAATAATAGTTATTTTTGAGCTCATACATTTTTCATCATTTGCACAATACCTATGCCCTTAAAACAGGTTTAAATTTTTTTTCTTCCTGTCTGTCTCTCTATTTGTTCCGGCTAATCTCCGAAACAGACCGATTTTCACGGGACTTTCACTGACTAATAGCTGGTATTATAAGGACTAATTTAGGCTACTTATAGTTAGGAAAAATTATTAGGGTTCTGCGCAAAATATATTAATATGTACACATTTCTATCTCCCTTCTGCTCCGGAAATCCCATTTACTAGCAAAGGCACCACATTGAAGAAGGGACATGAAGGTACATGGTTATACTGCTCTGCTTTGAACAGAAATATCCTGCCTGCCACCTCCACAGAGAGTATGAAAATGCGTGTACTTGTCGTTATGAGACAAACAGCAACACGACAGTCAACAGTCACAACTGCCACCGGAAGGGAACATAGTAAGTGAGGCATGAGACATGCTTATCTTAAAAGAAATCATTGAACTGAAATAAAATAAAGAATGGAGGAAGTATAGGCTGTATATTAATTAAAGCAATCTGTAATCGTTGGTCCATCAGTGACGGGTATTATCAATAACAAAACATTAAAATTCAGTATTGACCCGAATACAGATAAAAAAATGATTTCCATAACTAAAAGTTTGATTTAATATTATGAAAAAAAGAGCATATGAAAAAAGAAAACGAAGAGGTCCTTCACCAATCACGTACTTTCATATTCTTCTTGTACCGTACAGTGTTATTCATAGGCGTTTGTCTTCCAACTTACCTGATAATATGATGAAGACGACGATGGACCACACCTATGCAAGTGAAACCAGTTCACTCGATACTTGAACATTCCAGGATTGACTGGAAAAATAGAAAATAAAATAAAATAAATACATATACCTAATATAGATTTAGCGTCGTGTTCTGTAAGGGATATACGTATATACAGAAAATATTGGATATAGTTGCCTCAAAGTTTTCCTCAATTAACCCCCGTTTTTTAATATAATGGTTTAGCTTTTCGTAAAGTACAAATGAGATATGAAAGTGATGTAGCCACATTTTGTGTGGAAGGCAAGTTAATACTGAAAATTATTGTTTTGAAATGAGAATGACTGGAAGCTGTGAGGAGTGAAAACCGCGTTTTATAAATTGGTATGCATAGCTTACGGACTCTTCATTATTGGTCTATTATTTTTATACAATAGATATAAAATCAATCAATAATGCAAATGTTACAAATCCACGTTTGCTTTGCCTGATTATTTGAATGTTCAATTGAATGTCAACTGTTCAAAATATCGGGTTCGGATTAAATTTATCAAAAGTAATTTAAGCACACTAGATGCTTAGAATTTATATTGTTTAATACCTTTTTTTACTTTTAGTACATAATATATGTATAGCATCAAATAATCTTTTCTAAAAGTTCGTTGCTCATAATTTTGCATATTTAACACATTTAACACATTTACGCGCCTCTATTAATATAAGACATGGCTTTAAACTTCTGTTTTTTTATTTGGAAGAGAAAATTATATTTAAATATACTTAATATTAATTATTATCTTGAAATAACATTAGCTAGTGTTTAACTAACTTTCTATTTATATATTTTTTTATGTTTCGCAATATTTCTAAAAACTGTTGTTTTCACAATTATAATACATAAATTATACAAGACACTTAGGTGCGTTATTAACACTTGTTTTGTTAGTGATCATGTTTTAGTTCAAATAAAGCAATCTGTCATGATGTCATGATCATCGGTATTCTCCATGGGTGAATACCATTTTACCCATGGACGTTTTAAAAGAGTGAAGCGTTTAATCGGGACATGTATTGGATGAAATACACATATTCTAATAATAAGTTTTAGTTTCTACACAAACCCAAAAAAATCTACAATTTAGAAACTAAAAAATGATGATTAAATAAACTTACTGAAAATTTATCTCGATGTGTCTAGACCTCGCTTAACACTTAATAAATAATATCTAAAAAAAATATTTCCAAATCCTTACGTAAAACGTATCGACAAAATTCAAATGTATTGGTCCCGCATATCACCTTTCATCGTTACATAAAAATGTTTAATATGACATTCAAGAGTTACGTCACATGTATTGGTTTTGGTGCAGCGGTCAGCAACCCAGTCGCGTTCCGTTCTACGCCGAGGCATGACGCGTTAGTGAAGTTCGGTTTACAAAAATATTTGACGCTTTCTGTTCGCGGAAATTTTATGTCAAATTATTTGTGTGTAAGGTGATTGTGTTTTCTCATTATTTTTTTATTATTGGATGTGTTAAAAAAAATGAGGTGGGTTTTTATTTAAAAAAATTCAATAATATAATAATTGTAGGTTATAAGTTGCCGGTTAATGTTTTAAGTTTTATGGTTTTGACTGGTGAAAGTGAGAAAAATATATATTCTTGATTTAAATATATATGTATATGAGATACATATATAAAATTATTTGGAGAAAAAAAAAGCATTTGCTATGCAATATTTCTTTTGTTTTTTTATAACTTTAAAAGGAGTATGCCTTATTTATTTAATAACTTAATTTTTAACGATAAATTGAAAATTTATTATTAATAAATTAACTATATTAAGACACAAATATGAAGATGCTTATTTAATGAAATATATTTACCGATGTTATCTCTAATTAAAATGAATGCTCATCTGTGCACGTATCTCAACAGTTCTGCAATCAGAATAAGCATCAGCATATTTCACATTTTATTAAGTGTTGAGTGCTTCAGAAGTTTTATTTAAAAAAATACGTCTGGAGAAATGAATCTATGACAACAACGATTGTGGTACCAAAGTTTGATAATTTAACGCCATAAAGTTATTATGTTTGAAAGTCTGTATTATTTACGTAGATTGATACTCGAGATTTTAGTAAGTCATTAGATTTTAAGTTGAAATAAATAGCTTCGACTCTCAACATGAGACAATTTCTGTAATTGTTTGTAAACATTCGCGACTTTAATCTTTGACCTGGCCTGTTGGTCTAGTGGTTAGTGATCCTTACTGCTGAGCCGGAGGTCGTCGGTTCGATTCCCAACCAGAACAAATAATTTTGTGATGAGCACGATCATTTTTTCTGTGTATGGGGTTATTAATTTATCTATAATATGTATGTATTTAGTAATAAAAAGTATGTTTATCAACAGTTTGTTTACCATAGTGCAGGCTCTGCCTACTTTGGGATAAGACGGCCGTGTATGAGGTGTCTCAAGTTATTACTATTATTATTACTTCTATCAGGACTTAAAAATGTAATAAAGTTTATAAGTTACGATAACTTTCTAGACTATCTTATTACTGCTATTAGTATCTAATAAGTTATGAGGTTAAAGGGCTCGCAGTTTCGGGCAATAGCCAGTTCGAGTTACAGAACACCCTGATCTGCTCGAGATAATTTAACCTATCTCCCTTTTAATATCCTCCCAATTTTCCCATCTTCAATTCTCAAAGTACCCGCTTGACAGCAATAGGCTTGTCGCCTGTTAGGCGAGTGGGACCTATTTAGTTGACAAAATGTGGGTGTTAAATACGACTCTACCTACCTCTTCGGGGATACAGGGGTAGGTATATGTATAAACTATGATATACGACGCCAGACAGCGATGCAACAGGTCCGATCACCCTTTGATAAATTGTCTTTTTCTTCTAAACACAAGATGAAGAGTGTATATCTATAAAATTATGACTACAACTGACGAAAGCTTTTAGAAAATAAATTAAAACTCTTTTTGTCCTAAGAAATGTGTGACTTCTATGTGCTCAAATAACGTTAATTTTGCGTAATTCAAGTAACGATAGTAACACCATGATACCATGGAAATAGAAATATGTGTATACAGACAGACAATACATCGACACGACAATGCTTCCTCTCTAATGTTGTTTCATTATTGTTAAGCTTCTGCAAGAAATTCATGATCGATCACACACATGCCGCTTAGAGACGGTTTTTATATTAAGTATTATTCACACTTTATTTACTTGCGATGTATAATAGTTTGATATTTTCTATAGAAGATTGTCAAGAAGACTATTAAAATAAAAGTTGTATTAATAGTTGTGTGGCTATGCATAATGGGAGCACCTGCTTGATGGCCATGACGTCGGACTTGCGATCAAGAGTTGGCGGATTCGAATCCCACAAACATACTACTGACTAACTCACTCCTAACGCAAGTATTTAGTTTAGTTGGAAGAGACAACCACAGTACTAGTAATGGGTGACCTATATTATTTAAGACATGATTGTTAATAATTTATCATCAATTAATTACATCATGGAAATTAAATCGGACCTATCTTCTATAAAGCTTTAAGGCCAGTTTTAAAGAAACCCTTTACCGAGGTGTACACTAGAGACGTCATGCGCAGTCTTTTAACTTTTTATGCGAAGAAGTATTTATATTACGTACAGCATAGTGCGGAACCGTTCTAGTTTTGCTGTAAAAATTAGTTCAGAGTAATAATAGGCTTCACCCCAAATAATTCCTTATAATACAAGCCATTATAAAATCGGACAAATAAGAAAACAATCTATTCTAATCTCTCTTCAGATCTTCTATTGCCCAGTTCCTATAATCAAGAAAAGATTCGTTTTGCCGTCTTACTTTACCGTCCGTAAGCAAAAGGAATTATTATTGATTGTTTGATGTGTGGATTGTTGGACTCAAAAGACAACAGCCTCGAGATTTGACAATATAGATCGTGAATGTACAACATCGTGAATGCGTTAACGCAAGTATTTCTAATACTAGACATTTATAGAGCAACATATACCTAGTGTTATTATATTTGTTTGAAAATGAATGCAGTACTTCTCACTTAAACGTATTGTGTGCATATCATGATGCAGTATTTTGACGCTATCACTCAAGAAATAATAATATCAGAATGGTATTATTACAAGATTTTGCAACTGACGCGATCTTTGTACAGTTAGTGTCTGAATTATAAACTGTTGCATTTCGTTGTAATCATATTTACGCGTCTACATTTCTGCAGATGAAATTCCAATTAAGTCTTACAACGGCGTGCATATAACTGTATTGCAGCAGTTGCAGCAGTTGTAGTAAGATGGCGTAACTTATTATACTCCGATTGGTTTCTTTGACATCATGCTTAGGATTTAGTCACATTAACTATACGTTAAATTAATTCAGAGGTAAGAACATAAATATTGTTAAAACGGGGAATTTCTGATTGTTTGGTTGCCTATTTACAAGTACTTGGTGTATATGGAATTTGAAAACATTTTTTTTTTTATACACACATAATTTTATTATGTCATATAATCTCGTATATGAGAATGAGAGCAAGTGTGTGTGACATGCGAGAAACAGTATTTACATACAATACAATATTCTTTATTGTACAAAATAAAACAATTTCCAATATTAGAAAAAAATAAAAACAAGTCATGGTACAAACGGCGGTCTTATCGCTAGCTGCGATTTCTTACAGACAACCTTTAGATGGATAGATGCAATGGATTGGTTTATAGGGCAGTTAATATTAGCACGAGTTGACTATAATAAAGTGAAGTGAAGTGGACTATAATAAAGTGTAAATTAATCAGTATTTAATGTTTTCTATCTGCATTTCATAACTGATTACCGTCATCAAGTGACGACTTAACGTGCATCACAAAAACGCGTAAGTGACACATTATACACGGTGCTTAAGACGTTATTCTCGCGGAGTCGATAAACATAGGATAACGTTGACTTCGAAGGCAGCTAAGTTGTTTTATGTATTATTTAAATTATACTTATACAACTTGGAGTGAATATTATGGCTTCAAACACTTTTTAATTTGGGGATGTTGTACCAATGAGGGAATGGAAGATCATGAACAGTTTATAAACTGCGTTCGATGCAATAAGTATTTTCACTTTCTTTGTTTGTCAATACCGGAAATTGCTAGCGATTCCGATGTCTACTGTGAATGGAAGTGCCCGGGATGCATGAGTTTGATCCCAAAATCGGCAAGAAAAGACTCAACCCCCGTACGCAATGTATCGAAAATAAGGGGCAAAAAAAGACCAGCTTTAATCTCTCCTCCCGAGGCCACTACAGTAACTGCTGAAGACGTACGGTCTATCGTGGAAGACGTCATAAAAAAGGAATTTGCCGTAATGCTACAAAATATGAATAAAACCATTATCAATATCATAAATAAACAATTAGATCCTATTAAAAATGATGTACAAGAGCTGAAAGAATCTCTAACTTTTCATACAAAAGAATTTGAGCAATTTCAGTCTGAACATACGTCATCAATAAACAGCTTAAGGGAGTTAAGAGGCCGTATACGAAATTTTGCCAATTTCGCTGATTTACGTGGTTTTACAGACGTGATTTTACAGTTAAAATACTATATTTCTATAAGTTTTTATGAACAACATAAAAGATCACTTTAATTTAGATCTAATGAGTGAACCACTTTTTTACTTTTATTAAAAATAATAATGCGAGATTTAGGTTGTTTTAAAACATTTTTTATTACCATATTTTTTAAATTTTTTGCAATTTTTTTTCAGAAAATGGGTTAACTTTGAACTGAAGTTTATTTCTGTTGTTGTAATTTTATGAATGAAAGTTCCACGCAGCCGAAATCAAAAGCAAAACTTTGTCCATTTTCTGTAAAATTTGACTAAGTTAAACATTTTTTTACTAAAAATTTTTATATTAAAATGGTAAAAAGTGTTTCATACATTGTATAGACGACTTTTACAGCAATACATTGTAATTTTTTCATACCGTTGGTACTTCAAAACAGTTCGTAAATATGTGATATTCTAAACCTCTTACGGCAAAATTTACAAAACAGTCACCGGTTTGAGGTCGATTAATCAAAATTGAATAATAAAAGTAAAAAAGTGGCTCATACATTAGATCTAAATTGAAGTGATCTTTTATGTTGTTTATAAAAACTTATAGAAATATAGTATTTTAACTGTAAAATCACGTCTGTAAAACCACGTAAATCAGCGAAATTGGCAAAATTTCGTATACGGCCTCTTAAAGGATGAGAACAATCAACTGAAAACCAACATCTCGGACTTGACCCATAGGCTTAATTATTTGGAACAACAAGCTCGGTCAAATAACCTTGAACTACAGTGCCTACCGGAAAACAAATCGGAAAACCTACACACCTTGGTTAAACAGTTGGGTTCTGTGGTCGGAAATGAAATTAAGGATAGCGATATAATACACTGCACTAGAACTGCCAAACTAAATAATACAAATACCCGTCCTCGGTCCATCGTCGTGCAGCTCACGTCTCCAAGGATTCGTGATCAGCTGCTGGTTGCTGTTATTGAATACAACAAAAGGAAACCTGAGAACAAACTCAATAGCGCTGATTTTGGACTATCGTGTAATAAAACTCCAGTTTATGTTATAGAACACCTATCACCTGGCAACAAAGCCCTGCATGCGGCTACAAGGTTAAAGGCCAAGGAGAGGGGTTATAAGTACGTGTGGGTTAGAAGCGGGAGGATCTTCGTCAAGAAAAATGAAGAGGCTGATCTCATTCTAATAAAAAATAATGACTCTTTAAAAAGGATAGTGTGAATAGGTACCTACTTTATAAACCATTAAGATTTATTTTGCAAGATATTTTGTATTTCTACCTTTACATTCACACACCTATCAATTTATTATCAGAATTGTGGTGGTTTGAAAACTAAAACCCATACATTGTATAGA
The DNA here is from genome assembly GCA_949752705.1 of Callimorpha dominula. Classification (NCBI taxonomy): domain Eukaryota; kingdom Metazoa; phylum Arthropoda; class Insecta; order Lepidoptera; family Erebidae; genus Callimorpha; species Callimorpha dominula. Next base: position 716,498 of record OX457002.1, read on the forward strand.
AATATTTGTTGCAATAACTACGATGTGATCATTATCTCCGAAACTTGGCTAAACGGTTCTGTAATGAGCCGAGAACTATTTAATGACAGATACGTAGTTTATAGAAGAGACAGAGAATCAATTCAAGTTGATAAGGAAGGAGGAGGAGTTTTAATTGCAATTAAGAATAATTTGAAATCAAAACGCATGATAGACTTGGAAAGCACCTGTGAGGATCTTTGGGTAGCTATAGATATTCCCGGGTCGCGTTCTGTGCGGCGTATGGTTCTCTGTGCAGTATATTTACCTCCACCAGTACGGCGTCCGTCACTGGAATGTTTTATAGATCATTGTAATGCAGCTTTTGATAAATTGACGGATACTTCTATCTGTATTGTGGGTGATTTCAATTTAAGTAGCATCGATTGGAAAGTGTTAAGGACCTTAACGAGTAATCTTGGACTGTCTAGCATATGTCAAACTCTGGTGGATTTTATACATGCCAACAGGCTCAATCAGTGCAAGGATATAACTAATGCTGCTAGTCGTATACTGGACCTCATACTTTCAACAAATATATCAACTAGCGTAAGTCAGTGTGTTAACCCCTTAAGTAAAGTTAGCGAAGTTCATCCTCCCCTAGACATTATAATTCCCTTAGATATAGAACTAATGCTTCCCTATAATAATCTTAACGTAAGACCTAACTTTTATAGGGGAGATTATGATTCCATTTGTAAACTGTTAAAGAACACTAACTGGGATGAATTATTCAAGGGAAACGATGACGTGAATCGGATGTTAGATGTCTTTTATGAAATTCTTGATGCAGTTATTAAACAATTTATACCACCCCGCAATCAAAATAATAATAAATTCCCCATTTGGTTTAATAACAAATTAATTAAAATGTTAAAAACAAAAAATAAAATTAGGATTCGTTACAAGAAGTATAAAAATCCACTAGATACTGTAGAGTTGAAAGATATTGGTAAACGTTGCGATAGGCTGGCCACTGAATGCTATAATAATTACATGAAGACTCTAGAAGATAAACTAAGTAATAGTCCCAAGCTTTTCTGGTCCTATATTAAGACTAAAAGAGGGGGTTCGAGTGCATATCCAACTGCAATGACTGACGGTTCTACAACCTCTTCAGATGGTACAGAAATTTGCGAGCTATTTGCTAATTATTTTTCATCAGTCTACAGTACAGTACAGGCTGACCTTAACCTTGACTATAATTGTAATTCCGAATACCTGCAGTCCTTGGAGAATTATAGCATTTGCTTAAATACCCCAATCATAGATAATGTGACCTTACTGAAAAAGCTAAAAAGTGTAGATGTTAAGAAGGGTGCAGGCCCTGATGGTATACCACCAATATTTATTGCAACATGTTCCTCTGCTTTGGTGCACCCGCTTTTAGTTATTTTTAATAAATCTCTAGCTTCCGGTGTATTCCCAATGAATTGGAAGGTGGCAAAGATGGTTCCTGTTCATAAAACTGACTGCAATGCAAATATATCCAATTACCGGCCTATCTCCATTCTGTCAACTTTTGCCAAAGTATTCGAGTCATTGATTTGCCCTAATATTCAAAACCACCTAAAATCATATTTGAGCGGCCATCAACATGGATTTGTAGCACATCGGTCTACTGAGTCGAATTTAGTTCCTTTTACAGAGTTATTAATAAGAGCTGTAGATTCCGGCCTCCAGGCTGATGTGATTTATACGGACTTTAGCAAAGCATTCGACAGGGTTTCTCACCGTATTTTAATTAGTAAATTGCGTGCATACGGGATCTCTGGTTCTTTTCTTCAGTGGTTAAGCTCGTACCTTCAAGATAAGCACTTCTTTGTGGTGGTCAATGGTTACAAGTCCAGATTGCAAAAAATTACTTCTGGTGTTCCGCAGGGGTCTCATTTGGGACCAGTTTTATTCAACTTCTTTATTAACGATGTCCCTAATTGTTTCAATTACTCTGATATCTTCATGTTTGCAGACGACTTAAAGTTTGTACGAATAATCAAGTCGCAGGAGGACTCTGTACAGCTGCAGGATGACATAAATAGATTGGTGCTTTGGTGTAAAAATAATAGAATGCATCTTAACAGTAAAAAGTGCTATCATTTAAAGTTCTCGCGAAAGAACCATTTATTGCCTTTTGATTATTATATCAAAACTGAAAAAATTAAAGAAGTTGATCACATTCGTGACTTGGGAGTGATATACGATAGGAAATTAACTTTTATACCTCATCTGGATAACATGATTATAAAAGCTTCAAAGATGTTAGGTTTTGTATTAAGAAATTGCAGAGCATTTCGAAATAATAAGACAAAAATACTACTTTATAACAGCCTAGTTCGTAGTATCCTAGAATACTGTAGCGTAGTCTGGCGACCGCACTATGCCACACACTCATTGCGTATTGAACGTATTCAAAAACGTTTTGTATGGCATCTTTCATTTTGTAATGGTTTAGACAAAAAAATTCGCTCATATAAAAGCCGTCTAAATAAATTTCAAATGCAGTCCTTAGCTAGTCGCAGGCTTCTTAATGAAGCACTATTTGCATGCAAAATCTTTAGCTCGAAAATTGACAATCCCCATCTACTAGCTCTTTTCAAGCTGCGTGTACCCTCTAGACTCCCTCGTCACTCTATAACTCCACTTGTTCCACCCCTTAGTAGGACTGTTCTCGGTGCCAACTCCCCATGTTCAAGAATGTGTAAAACGATTAACAGCTACAGTGACCAAGTAGATCTTCATTTTGATTCCGCTGCTAAAGTTAAATTTTCTCTCAAAGGTTTACCTGATCTCGAATTAAAATAAATTAGTAATAATAATATCTCTCAAACAGATATAAAAATTAAAAATGCATTTTTAACCTCAGGTCTAGTCGCAACATATTCTTTTGAAACCTAGGTAAGGTTTATGATAACAACTGTATTTTATATAGAATTGTAGTGTAAGCTTACTATATAACATTGTTCATTATATATGTGGTGTTTACCTATAAGAAATTGTTACATTAGTATTTGTATATTCTCATTTACTTAGTGTTAGTTTTTAATGTAAACAATTGTTGGTAAACCTAAATAAATAAAATAAAAATAAAAATAAGTTCAGCTAAGAAAATTATTGAAATTATATGAATCTAAGAGGAAGAATACACAATAATTAAATATAAGTACTTATACCTTACATAGAAACTTGTTAACATATTTACAGTCAAACACAAATACATATACCTGCATACATACCGACATATATACACGTACATACATATAATAAATACATACCAATATTAACTAATTATTTATTGCAAATATCCAGCATTGTAAGTAAAATTATAAGTTAATATTACTATTTTATTACTATAACGAGAATATTACTATGACGACTGTTTTTTAAAGGTGGTTAGCGATTGAGCAGCTCTAATACATTCAGGCAATGCATTCCACAGCCGGGCTGCATGGACTGTAAAAGATTTATGAAGGAAATTAGTGGAGTGCAACGGTATTTCATTTTCCGATGACCTCAGCAACCTCCCACGTGAGTCATTTAGGAACTCGAAACGTTCTTTAAGGTAGGTGGGAGTAGTAGGATGAGTCCGTCCGTAGCTAAGTCCCTTACTAAATCACACAAAAGTTGACTGGTAGCTAATGCCATGTGGCATTAAGTCCGCCTCGTGTAATGTAAACTGCAGGAAGTTTTAAATAATAATAATGTAGTGCAAGAATATGAGCATTTCGGCGAAGTCGAATAGGGAGCCACTTGAGCTTGATACGAAGTTCAGAAATATGGTAAAATTTGCGTAAGCCAAGTATAAACCTGATGCAGACGTTTTGAAGACGCTCAAGTTTATTAAGTTGGTCCTCATATATACGGTCCTCTACATACGTAGCTAGCTTTTGTTAGCAATATCCACCTACGTGGAAATTAGTTCCTCGATGCTATTGTAAATTCATAATTAACTTTTTAAAAAGCATGACCAACTTAATTACGCCTAAATTATGATAAATCGTAATAAGTTAAGTAATAATATTCTCCAACCCCTCATTTTCTACACTTAGAGGTGGAATCTTTTCTTCAAATTTAAATTGGACTCGACCGCGAATCGATTAGAAAAATAATTAGTCAAATCGGTTGACAAATGGTGAAGATATCGCGTAACATACAGAAAATGAAAAGTAGAATTGAAAACTTTCCCCTTTTTGAAGTCTTGTAAAAGACAATTTGCCTGTGTGCCGAATTGAATCCGAACCCATTTAGTGACAAGGTTTTAATTACGTTTGTATTTCGGGGTTGCGCGACTAGGGACCCGACGGGGATCCCCATCAAGCAATGTGTCAGGACCGACTAGTGTGGTGACACAGACGCGGCAGATCTTCTAAGTACACACGTGAGTAAAAAGTTATCACTAAATTGAATACCGCTGACAAAAAAAAGTACTTTTAGTTTTCCCAGTTATTGCCCAAGTACTAATATTAAAAAAAAAGAATAATTAGGTAAAGCGGTCTAGCCATTCTAGAGCGATAAGCTTACAAACAATTCATTACTATACAAATGTATAAAACCGTTGCACGAGTGAAAGTCCTAGAAAGAAGTAAATATAACGCATGACCCAAACAAATAAGAGACATGTATTTTTAGGCGAAAAATAAACTTAAAAATGCATGTCTCGACTCTAAGATAATATTATCATCAAAGTTATTAACACGGATTAATTAACTGTTGTACCTACAACGAAGATATAACTTATGCAGACACTAATTTTGCCCATTTTTATGTATGGTCATGTGTGATATTTCAACTTTTAGCAACTCTGTAATGTATATTAACTTGTATTTATTTAAGATATAATAAGTACACGTGTATTGCGGGAATGCCCGACTAGCTTCGAGCCTGACAGGGGCACTTTATCAAAACTCTTTATGAAGCGACCTGTCGCTTTACTGTCAGGCCACACTCACCAACGCGGCCTTGAATCTTTTGAATACATAACTGAAACTAAAATTGTAAACGTAGACCTTTAGCAAATAAGAACCAGCCACAGATTATTTATATTTATTTCTTAATTTATTGAGATATATCAAATTTGACACACTAACATTATGACTATATATGTTATACTATATCTGTACTAGATTAGGTTATACTTGTATATAGCTTAATTAATACAATAATCTGGCTCTGTCCGATATCGGAAAGGCCAAAATACTGGTTCATAGTGCAACATTCTTAATGTCGTTGCAAAGAGAAGCTCTTGAAGCTTCGTTCCATGCACACTCCACGAGGAGTTGGTATATGTCCTCTTTAACAATCCCGTCTAGACAGAGAGGAAGAAGTTTATTATTAAAAGTTATTCTTAGTTCGGCTTGTCACCACTCGCATTCGACATGCATTTTTTTTAAATAATAACTTGAGACACCTCCGTCTGCTCCCAAACTAGGCCGAGCCTGTACTATGGTAACCAGACTGCTGACAAACATATGACAATGCAACACTTACTTAAATTACTGAAAAAAAAACTATCCGTTTACAAGTTCTCAACGTTTGAATTTCCAGGTATTATTACCTCCGGTACTAAGACAATCCATAAAAACTAACTGCGAAAATTTTTAAGTTAGTTTTTATGACTTTTCTTAGAACTGAGTGAAAAGTTCCATAATAAAAAAAATATATAAGATTTAAAATCTTTAACTTAACACGTTCCACCTGCTTTTATAAAAAACTAGCCGCGCCCGCGGTTTCACTCGCGTAAGTAACTCGTTAAGTTTTCTTAAATTTTATAATTTTCAGACAGAAAAACGTTCAGCCGTTCACGCGTGATGCCGTGACCAAGGGAAATAGGGATTCATTTTTATATATATAGATAGCTGGATGAATACATACATGTTATAGAAAATTTACACAAAGACACAGAACAAAAATGACCGTCCTCATCACGCAATTATTTGTCTCTGGTGGAAATCGAACCCACGACCTCTGGCTTAGCAGTCGGGATCACTAACCACTAGATCAACATGCCTATTAAAGCATTGACCTTAATCCCTTCACCCAATACCCTCACCTACCTAGTATCTCCCTTTAAGTTATTTGCTCTAGTCATAATAGAGATGTAACTTCATCTAACAATTTGCTTTCTCTGTCATGCTCATAGTTCTTATCTTATTCATTCCTTCATTGCAGTTCAACCTTGCTCTTTTTCAGTAGTTCAGTAGGTCTTCAAACTATCATATATATCGTTGTAATACTTTATCCGAATCACTTTAATCAGCCTTGAGTTTCTGTGATGAATAAAACTTATTCTCTTAATGTACAGTTGACCAAAATTTTGTTGAGAACTAGATTATAAATATGCAAATCCGTGTTCAATGTGAAAGTGTTTGAAACGGCTTCTTGAAATTAAAATTATTAGATACTAGCAGCGCCCCGCGGTTTCACCCGCGTAAGTCCCGATCCCGTGAGTATATCGGGATAAAACGTAGTCTATACGTTAATCTGGCCTGTTGGTCTAGTGGTTAGTAACTCTGACTGCTGAGCCCAGAGGTCGTGGGTTCGATTCCCACCTAAGTTTGGGTGTTCTTTGTGTCCGTTGCTTGTATGTTTGTAAAGACCCCCGCGACACAGGAGTAATTCCTAATGAGGGAGTTGTATTTTAATAAAGAAAAAATAAAGAAAGAAAGAATCCAGGTCTCCAGCTATCTACATACCAAGTTTCATCGCAATCGGTTCAGTGGTTTTTGCGTGAAAGAGTAACAAACATCCATCCATCCAAACTTTCGCATTTATAATATAAGTGGGATTATGATAACTTAAACTGCCCAAATATATATGTTTATAGTATATAAAGGTTCTTATACATCTAGGTGCATAATAACTAATAACCAATTTTACACTAACCGGGTATAAAATGTATTTTTTTTTAATCATTTCTCCTTGGTCTATAATATTCTATAGCAAATTGAAATAAGAATAGCAAAAAACTAATTCAGTCACATTATAAAGTAAGTACTAAGAAAGTTAACTGTTCAGTGGTTTCGCGTAATTATTGCAATTGAGAAGAAATAAACTATGATAAAGTACTTAATATCTATCGGAGAAAGTTGTATTCCGAGAAAAGTACAGAAAGCTATAAATGTAACAACATGCATTAGTGATATGGCATAACTAAAAAAAAGTTAAACGGACTTCAAACGGAATTAAAAAGGCTACAATACATGTGACACTTTTAAAATAGTAGGTAACATTATAAAAGCACTAGATACCTACGGATCTGTTGGAAGTCGGTGCCAAGGCAAATAGGTACTTGATAGATAAACTAGATTTACCGCGGCGGCTGTGAGGGGCTTCATGCAGAGCAGGAAACGACGATGTATTTCGAGTGAATCCATTCATTCTGTAAATTTTTGCTAGACAGTTTTGTTCACATTCCTTAATAACCCCTCATTCTTTTATCTTAAAGTAAAATATTTTAAAACGAGTAACAAGGGCGTAACAGATTCTAATTGGGCCAACCCGTGAAACCGAGTGAATATTAGTTTTTTAAGTGTTGTACCTTATGAATAAATATAAAAAAACCTTCTTACGGTATCTACCGTAAGCTATTAATTATGCTAGAGTAAAATACGGGTATAGATGGACGCTAATGTGGCAAGAGAAGCTACGTATACAAAACAGTTATAGAGTAGACGAAGTAAGCAGAACAATATGTTAAAGACATATTTGTGTTAACATCCTTATGTTAGGGCTCGAATTTCTATAGGTACGCGACCCTAACTGTTCCAGCTCGTGCTGACACCCCCTTAACCATCCGTATAATAAGCAATATTCCTTGCCTCTTATTGGCTTCCTATGTTACCTACTTTTTTACCTATCAATATAATAACAATTTTCCCATATTTGATTCCCAAAGATCTCAGTTGACGGCTACAGACTTGCCCCTATTACGTAAGTGGGAACAAATTATAGTAGGTAAAATGTGAGTGTTTAAACGTTGACGTGAGTCACCCAGCTTTATACCGTATAACTAAAGGGTTTAAGTTCAAAGTTACTTCGTCATATTAAGTAAAAGTAAAAATTGATGTTTCTGTACACAGCTCGTGTCCGGTTATAAATGATTGCATCACAATATCCAAATGGAATTTTCACCACACGAATAAAAGTCATGAAATAACAGATTAAAGTAAAAATAAAATTACGAAACCGAAGAAAACCGCGTAATTTATTCGTCGTTAAAATAGTTACAATTGAAGAACTTGATAAATTGCATAGTTTCAGCGTACGAAATGTGAGTTTTGAACAGTTATTAGCGAACAGTTAGACCGATATGTGAATTATTCATTCGCTTGCGCAACTCTAACTATTTGCGATTAACATAAGATTTATAAGATTTTTTTCCGAAGTCATGTTTCTGCGCTTGGAGTTGAGGTTGGGTTCCGCGTTCGCGGTTTTTTGGTACGGCATTTTTGTTGCGGTTGTCGATCATCATTTACTTTCTACGGCGGTGTTTTGTGTAACTCAATCCATATTCGTAAAAGTCGTGATGGTAATGCAATTTTAGTTTTAATAAAAGGTAGCTTCATGCATTTTAGCTGTTACTGCTTGATTTCAGAGTTTAATTCAGTAGAAAATATGAATTAGCATATTAGACAAATTAGCAGTAATTATATAGGTAATTATAAACGAAATATCTTAGTAATTAAACATATTCTGTAAAATTATTTTAAGATTTTCGGCCAATACGTTCGGTGCGTAGGAGCCGGCTTGACTGAAATAATACCATGGTTTCACAGAAAACTATGATAAAATAGAATATTTATATATATATATAGTGCTATATAAAATAGCACTTGTGACTCTTGAGTTGCAGGTGTCCATGGGCGGCGGTAATCACTTACCATCAGGTTAATAATTTGTTAGTTAATTAGTTAGTCAGAGGTCTTAAATTATTTCTAGGTAGGTCATATGATATATAACATCACGCTGCAAATCATAGAAGCAGAGTAGTAACAAAAAACAATTAAAATGAAATTACACGGTTATAGTAACATATTTACTCTGATGAATGAAATTAACTTAAAAATTATCGGATAGCTACATTGTACATCATTATAATTTGACAATAAGCCGCATGATACAAATATATTCTCTGACACTTATAATTCTAAATTAACAAGTATGAATATAAAAACAGGGCTTAGATAGTAGCACTAACAAAATGTATTTTTTCATATAAATAAGTGCATAAAATAAATGAAATAGGGAATATGTTCGCGTGGCGTGTGTTTAACGGCACTAGTAACCGTTCGCTGTGAGCTCAGCCGCGTGCTTCTTTGAAAAATAATTTAGTTGTAAAGTATGTGCGAGTTTAGTTACATTTGACGCTAACTTATTTTATCTTGCTTAAAAAATAAAAATCTGGGATATTACACAGCGATATCGGTACTCGAACCAACCATAGTTTCTATTATGGTTTCTAAAACATATCTAAACATACTTAGATTCTTGTTATAGTAATACTAATGCATACAAAAAACAAAAAAAAACTGAGCGTTGATCGAGTCTGCTACCCCCAACGCCGACGTGACAATTAAGTGCTCCTCTGCCGCGTCATTATACATATGTAGGTAGTTAAATACTTTTCTTCTATACAAATAAATAAATTTAAAGTGTTTTTTTTAACTCATACAGTTATTTGAACGATACATAAGCCTAAACATTAGTTTTTTTTATTGCAGTCTGCCTATTTGTTCCGGCTATTTTCAGAACGGGTGGACCGATTTCCAAGGGCCTTTCACTGGCAGATAGCTGTTATTATAAGGAGTAACAATTAAATATAATAAGAGTTAATGTTATATTAAGAGTATATAAGCTTGGTGTGCTCAACAGATCGAGACAGTATTTCACCCCGGCCCACCGCCTACAACTTTACAAGGCGCAGGTTCGGCCGCATATGGAATACTGTTCTCATATCTATGCAGGAGCACCCCAGTACCAGCTTCTCTCTCTTGACCGCATTCAACGGAGAGCGACTCGAATCATCGATTGCCAGGATGTTTCAGATCGGCTTGACCCCTTGGCGTTGCGTAGAGATGTAGCCTCACTCTGCATTCTCTACCGCATGTATCATAAGGAGTGCTCCGAGGAATTGTTCGGACTTATACCGACCGCAACGTTTCGCCATCGTTCAACGCGACAAAACTTTCATCCCCATCACCTGGATAATTGGCAATCCATCACTGTGCGGTTTTCCAGAAATGTTTTGCCTCGCACAACCAATCTCTGGAACAAATTGTCGCCTGCTTTATTTCCGGACCGATACGACCTTCAAACCTTCAAGAAAAGAGCGTACTCCTATCTCAAAGGCCGGCAACGCGCTTGTGACTCTTGAGTTGCAGGTGTCCATGGGCGACGGTAGTCGCTTACCATCAGGTCATCAGGTGACCCGTCTGCTCGTTTGCCCCCTATAATATATAAAAAAAAAAACTTAGGCTTCTTTTATTGACGTGACAACGTCTTATAATTCGATGGAGCCGGCTGCACGCACGAAAAAACATGACTCATGCGGCGTTACCTCGCTCTGAGGCGTTCCTATAACGTTGTCACGTTCAACTATCGTCAGTAAACCGACTTTACAGACAACCGATTTTTTGGGAAAAAGAATTAGTGTTGTACGTAAAATATATACACGTGAGCGAAGCCGCGCGGGAACTGTTAGTCGTTAATATAACTAAATAAACTCGAAATTAACATTCACTCACAACAATGTATCTTGTTAGGTATTTGTATTTTCCTTTAAAGTGTTCTTTGTAGTATTTCTATGTATATCTTTCTATGCCTACTTGACAGGTCTTAATTTCCTAGTTAAAATGAATATCATCTAAATCCTAACTAATTTTTTAAATGCGAATTTGAACGCCTTATCCACTTAAGGCTGGGGCAGACAGCGGGCGGGGTGGGGCGGAGATGCAGCGTGAGCGGTTTGTAATGTACTAGTAATTAATTTAGAAGATGTCACCAAGCCGCGTCGCTGTCCCGTTCCTCCCGCTGTCTGCCCCAATGTTCAACCAATCACATTAACGTGATCAAATCCGCAAACTAAACCTAGTCTTTTTTTATTTTTGAGCACCGTTTACCAGACACTTAAGAAAACAAAAAGGCCTACAATTTCAACTGCCATTCCTGTATAAGATGTTATATATTATTATTTACGGAACCCTAAATAGAGTGGTATTTATTAAATAACTTATAGCCATTGTATTGCGCCTCTCCATTGCATTGTAGGTAACATTTTTGTGAACCAAATGTGTCAGTGGTAGAGCAATCATTTCCGCCATGAGTTGATGGGTTTTACGCACTGTTGTTGTGAAGAGACAGGTGTTTGGTTACGCTTGTAGCCATCTTCTTTGTTTGTAGTTTTTCATTGTACACTTGTTTCATTAAAATTAATTTACTTGGTATACTTGGACAGTCTTAGCAGCACTGCGTCGAAAGTCCCGACGTTCGATTCCTGCTCAGTTTTTTTTTTTTAATGGTCTGATAACAAATGACTACCGCCGCCCATGGACACCAGTAACTCAAAGAGCCACAAGTGCTTTGCCGACCTTTAAGGTGGGAGTAGGAGAAGAGGGGAACGGGGGAAAGAGTGGGAAGAGGGGAGAAGGGGAGAGGGGAAGGATGGGAATAGGGAAGAGGGAAGGGTTAGGGCCTCCGGTAACCTCACTCACGCGGCGAAATGCAAGCATTGCTTCAATACCGGTTTTGTGTGAGGCCGTGGTATCGGCGGAGTCAAGCCGGCCCATACGTGCCCAAGCATGGCTCTCCCACGTAAGTGTAAATATTTCTATGCACCATCACTTATATGTCTGTCTAATTAAGAAATACTAAGATTAATTAACTCACACATAATATATACCCTTATCAGTTGATAAAAGTCTTAGTACACAATAAAATTAAAGTAAATTTTATTGGTTGATAAGAAAACGTAATGCATTCAATTGAGTTTTATATTCTTATGAAATAATTGAATCAGTATCAACATCAGTTCAATATCACAATATAAGGTGGTGTAAGAAATACACATTTTATTTCTTCATTTTATTTTACTTCTATTTTTATACAAAAGTTTGATTTAAAATAAATTTGTACATATTACCCTTTAATATTTTCTACTTGCTTTCGCCCATGGCTTCGCTCGCGTAAATGTATATTACCTGGGAAACTATACTTTTTTCTGGATGAAAATGTCCTTTTCTGAATGGCAACGTGTGTGCCAAATTATGTGATGATGGGTTCTGTAGCTAAGGTCTGTGTGATGATCGGTTCTGTAGCTAAGGTCTATGTGATGATCGGTTCTGTAGCTAAGGTCTGTATGATGATCGGTTCTGTAGCTAAGGTCTGTATGGTGATCGGTTCTGTAGCTAAGGTCTGTGTGATGATCGGTTCTGTAGCTAAGGTCTGTGTGATGATCGGTTCTGTAGCTAAGGTTAATCAACTAATAAACGTAAATCACTATCTTAAAAAATAAATTGAAGTTTCGAAAAATAAAAAAAAAACAAGTTAAAAAGTCAAGAAGAATTTCACTATCCAATTCATCAGATCATAGTTACTACGTTACCTATGTTACGTTATCAACGTTACCAATCGGTAGTACTCCTAAAAACGAAACATATGAGCCCAAATTCGAGGGGTTTACTAGTAGCCCCTGAAAAGTTCCATTCCATGTCTTGGCTCCATCACCAGATCAGCTCCAAGATACCAAATTATAGTATTATCATCTGAACATCATATACTTACAAAGTTTTAATTCGATAGGACAATTACAAGTAGGTGAAAATTGACTACCAAGATTTTTTTTTTTTATGGTATAGGGGGCAGGGGGCAATCGAGCAGACGGGTCACCTGATGGTAAATTACTAACATCGCCCATGGGTACTTGTAACTCAAGAGTCACAATAACATCGCCCATGGGTACTTGTAACTCAAGAGTCACAAGTGCGTTGCCGCCCTTTAAGGTGGGAATAGGGGAAGAGGGGGAGAGGGGGAAGAGCGAGAAGGGAGGTGAGGGGAGAGAGGGTGTTGTGTTCATAGTTAGTTACAAGTGAAGCTTCTCTTCTTGATTACAGATTAAATATAATGATTACTTCCACAATATCTCATACACAACGATAAAAGCTTTAACAGAATCATAATTCATACCTATTCCAACTACGAGTATCACAACAAAGTAAGACCATCTCACAGTATGTAGCAAAGCTCTCGCACGAAGTAATGCATCTCCAATGAACCGCGGCGCGGTAACGGTGCGCGTGCGCCGTTACTACCTCCCTCGGGCTAAGCGTCTGCGCATGCGCAAATTATACAGATGCTCCATCCTTAGTGATCTTGTAATATACAGCTTAATTATTGCACCGTGGGTTTGCGTTGTTTAAAAACATTACAAGCATATTTTATGATTGATCATATGGCAAGTGCTGGCTGTCAAATACAAAAAATAAAATTGTAGTATCAGTTTATAATGCATAAACACTTACATCAGAAAATAATACATTTCGATTTTTTTGTCTGTCTGTCTGTTTGTTCCGGCTAATCTCCGGAATGGGTGGACCTATTTTCATGGTATGCTAAGCTGATATTATAGGAGTAACTTAGGCAACTTTTTTTTTGTAAAAAGAATTAGGGTTCCGCGCAATAAATATAAATATGTGAAGCTGCAGCAGGCACAGTTAGCTTTAACTAATACTATAAATGCGTTTAATGCCTAAACCACTCAATCATCATAAAATGTTGCAAACACGTCCTCCAGGGTACAGAAACAGACATAGGGTACCTTGCATCCCGAGAAAAGTTCTCTTCCCGAGAAATAGTGAAGACAAAATCTACATTAACGCAAGCGAAGCCTCGGACTAAAGTTAGTAACACTCTAAGAAGAAGTAAACGCTTCTCTTAGCATAAGTGAGGACACAGGATTATCTTCAATATAATTTTTTTTTATTTATTATTTTCCTTATTAAAAAGACAACTCCCGCACTCGGTTAGATTCCAAGAATTCAAACAACGGACTCAACAATACCCAGACTCGGGACTGTTACGAGTATTTGTGCCCACGACACTCGGCCGTCGCGGTGGCGAGGATCGAGTCATCCATGTACTTTATTGCAAACACAAAACTGTTCAGTGCCTTTTCCTCTACTGTTTGTCCAACGACTTTCTTATTGTTTTTTGTTTAGTAGTTTTTGACAAATTTTGGTGTTGTCAGCAAACGAAATTATCTCAGTTTTTCTCTAGCTTCAACGAAGCTTCATTGAATAACAATTTTCTAAATTTTAATGGCAATTTGCTATTATTTTTTTTTTGTTGTACGTTTAGTAAGAATTTCTCAGCACATTACATAGTGCTGAGAAATGTTTACAAAGTGTCCAATAGACAAGAAGACCCATGGTACGTAAAACCTCTCTACTGACCCCTTTACAGATATAACAAAGTGAAAATATAGAAAAAACGTAAATTAATCAAGTAAGGTGTGTGATAATTCAGTATTAAGATAGTTTTAGAGTTAAAATAAAATTTGGTCAAACAAAAGACATCAACGCGCGAACACTTTTTAAACAACTCTACATTCTCTATTTAATATTACTTAATTTAATTTCATGTACCTACACAATTAAGACTATGTTAATTAGAATCTAGAATGTGATATATATATTTTTTTTTCAGATGTCTTCCGTAGAGTGACGTAGCCAGCGCGTGTCGTGACGTCAGTGACAAAATGTACGTAGAGTGCAAGTGAACAGATTGTGCCTCCAACATGTTTCGTTGTAGAGTCGTGTTTGTTTTGTTCCTCGGTGCCCTCCTGAGGGATGCTCTATGTAAGTATATTAGAGACATTTATTATTACTCTATTATTTAATCTATAAGTTAAAACCTAGGAAGAATATACTGTTAAATATATATTCTGATTCTACTCTTTGACTTAACAATAATTCTACTGGTACTGCAGCAAGAACTCTTTTTGACTCTACCCTACTCTTCTCTCCGTAATTGCTTAGGAAGCTTTCAAAGTGGTAGAGCAAAGGTTTGTTGGCTAACAACTTCCCCATCTCTTCCTATAAAGATAATATTAACTCCACAAAGACAATAACTCTATCACTTAAACAATCTTTTAACAAAGACTCTACATTTATCGCAAAACAAATCGTATTTAAAATGGCATTCAAGTGAAAGCAGCGAAAGTGAACAAATTTATTTATAATTAAGCGAATAATATTGTCGTTAAATAACTATTTCAGTTTTCATTACCGACTCTACCATAAACATGTTTTTTTTTAATTGTAGACCTGAAGTAACTTAATGTGTGTTACGCTTTGTTACACGTGAAATTAAATAACAGATAAATATATTTTCTACTAGGATTATTTTTTAATATAACTATTTATATATAAATATAGTTAAAATGGACGCCTCGCCGCTACGTCGAGCCGAGTGTTGTGGGTTCAACTCCCACACGGGATAAAAAATTGTGGGATCCACAAGTAGTTGTCCCGAGTCTGGGTGTTTTTTCGTGCGACCCAGCCACCCAGCAATCATTCCTAAAGCGGGAATCGTCTTTAATAAAAACATTATTGAAAATACAACAGATACCACTCACCCCTTGGATCCCCTTTATCTATTAATCGCCACTCTATCAGTTAAAATGTTCCGTCGGCACGTCGCATTGCTTTTTTGTACCCACATATCCCTTTTGGATAGACCAGTGGAAATTTGGCATTTTAAAAATTATTGAAAGCATAATATTACACCAAATACACCTTCGATGTCATTATCAAAGTAATTCTAATGTGATATGTGGAACACATAATTCAAAATATACTTTGCTAAATATTGCAGTCTCTATTATTATACGCCATTAAGTCCATACCTTTAAGGGGGCGAGTTGGTTTGCCAATAAGGGGTGACTGGTACCTTGGTTGTAATGGTACCTTATTATCAACAAGGTAATTATAGCAATCTACTGAGTATTTAATGTATTTTTTTTTACACTTACCAATAAAATAATGTTAGAGGGCTCGGAATTCCTGGCAACAGCCAGTTCTCGTTTCATGTCTGCAACCCTGGACTGACCAGGTATTGCTTACACTCCTCAATCACTTCAAATCAGCAATATCCTTTCCCTCCATTGCTTTTCATTTACTACCTTCTCCTTTAAATAAACTTCCAATTTTCAAATCGTTCCCACCGTTACGTGAGTGGAACCAAAATTGAGTTGGCAAAATGTGATTATTTAATACGCCTCTGTCTACCTTTTCACGGATAGAGGAGTGAGTGTATGTATGTATCCAATAGAACTACATCCTGGGCCGAGACTGTTTAGTTGAAATGTAGGACATGAATTCAAAATTCTTCTAGTTTTTGTAAGGAGAAGTGACAGTCGTAAAATTTAATCAAAAAATTTAAAATCAAGTACTAAGTAATTTTTTTATTTTTTTATTTTACACATTCTACCTGCTTTTAACAAATGGAGGTAAAAATATTCAAATGGTCTTAATTTGTAAACGAATAGTTTTTTTTCAAACATCCTTGATTTAAGCAAGTATCGCATTATCACCTTGTATAATAATAATAATAACTCCACACATCTCACACACGGCCGTATGATCTCAAACTAGGCAGAGCCTGTACTATGGTAACCAGACGTGTGTTGTGTGAAACGTGTGGAGTTATTATTATTACTTATGCATTACTACATACACACATATTATACATAAATTACACTCAGATACAGAACAAATGATCGTGTTCATCGCACAATTATTTGTCCTGGGTGGGAATCGAACACTCTAAACCAACACGCCACTCAACTCTACATAGTTCTTATAACTCTACATAGAGCTTTACTGCTAAAACTGCCATTAAATCTGATTGAAAGTAAATTGCTGGAATTATCCCTCAGAGATCTAGTAGAGCTATCAGTCGCCATGTTTGTTGGGATGTAGAGCGCGACTAGAGATACACTGTATGTGGGGTACGTTGTCAAGGTGAAAATGAAAGTCAGTAGAGTCGGTATCACATTGTTTTTGATAGTTTTATTAAGTCGTGGGTACAAATTTAAAGTCACACAATAAAATATAATGTAGAGACAAATAGGGTCATCTTTGTTTTTTATGTAAATTTGTGAGACTTTATGAATATTGAGAACTCTATTAAAAGTAAAATGCGTTTTTGTAAGTGTTTTTTCATGTTTTGATATTAATCTTTTTATAACCAAAAAGTGACAAGATAGCAGTTTCATTAACTACAAAATATCTAAAACAATCTACAAAGTAGGTAAATAGTTTTATACGCCATTTCTTGTACTGTTAATTGTAATATTATAATTTTTACGTGTTATTTGATAGCACAGTATCTTCTTTAGCTGATCGTGCTGGTATCTTCTTCAGTTGATGAAAAAGTGAGACTGGCCTGTTGGTCTAGTGGTTAGTGATCCTGACTGCTGAGCGTCGTGGGTTCGATTCCCACACAGGACAAATAATTGTGTAATGAGCATTATCATTTATTCTGTGTTTGGGTGTAATTCATATATAATAAGATGTATTTAGTAATATATAAATAAAATTCGCCCGCAGTCAACGCCGCGACAGACACTCACTCCCGAGCTAGGAATGAACCTATATTACAGGTAACCGTTGCGTCGATGTTCGCATAGTTTATCACAAAATATTTTGTTTAACATGCGATAGTGGCAATTGAAATGTGGTTCCTAAACTAAATATGAGTGTTTATTAGGCACCAGTTCTAAACTAAATATGAGTGTTTATTAGGCACCAGTTCTAAACTAAATATGAGTGTTTATTAGGCACCAGTTCTAAACTAAATATGAGTGTTTATTAGGCACCAGTTCTAAACTAAATATGAGTGTTTATTAGGCACCAGTTCTAAACTAAATATGAGTGTTTATTAGGCACCAGTTCTAAACTAAATATGAGTGTTTATTAGGCACCAGTTCTAAACTAAATATGAGTGTTTATTAGGCACCAGTTCTAAACTAAATATGAGTGTTTATTAGGCACCAGTTCTAAACTAAATATGAGTGTTTATTAGGCACCAGTTCTAAACTAAATGTGAGTGTTTATTAGGCACCAGTTCTAAACTAAATATGAGTGTTTATTAGGCACCAGTTCTAAACTAAATGTGAGTGTTTATTAGGCACCAGTTCTAAACTAAATATGAGTGTTTATTAGGCACCAGTTCTAAACTAAATATGAGTGTTTATTAGGCACCAGTTCTAAACTAAAAACTAAAGTAAGTGCATGCATTTTCACCTACTATTTATATTTATATTTGTGTATGTCTATGCGTGTGCCTCTGTGTGTGTGTGTATAGATTTGCTTATAAGAATGTGTGTGTATATATAAGTATATATTTGTATTTTTCTAGTAGTAGTACGTGTGCATATTGCTAGCATTACAATAACATACGATTTCCAAATCAAATCAAATCAGTCTTTATTTCCTTAAGAGTATGGTATTAGAAGATGTAGATTCGCCTAAAATTCCTTATCATGCGATAATTATAATATAATTATGTTTACGGGAATATTTGTAGACTTTATTAAATAAACGTCTAAAGAAGTTATTCTGTTTTAGAGCAGTTAAGAGTTTTAGCCATGTTTTAAGTTTATTTTCACATTGATATCTATTAAGTTGATATATTTTTAAAATTGTATAAATTTCATTATACAAAAATGTGGTGATAGGTGCTGCGTGTTGTGTCTCTTTGCCAGTGTTGTTTTATGTTTTACAGGGGGGGACACTTTGTCGGTTCTTCTTTTAGCATTGTTTATGCTGGGAGTCGTACTCGTTAATGTAGCATGTGTTTTAACAACTGTTTGATGTACAAAGAGCTGTCTCACCGTTAACACTGGTATTTCTGTGTAGATTTTTACTGTCGGGTACCGGAAAGGCTTTTTGGACATCACTTTAAGTACCGCTCTTTGAGCTCTTTCAAGTGGTAAAAGAAGAGTTTTATCTGCTCCTCCCCAGGCAGTAATACAGGATTGACATATCGCGTAGTAGGCCATGAGGAGTGTATCAAAATCTGCAGCATGGCAAAAAATATATTAGTTTTCTCATACGATTTTACAGATTATTAATGTGGTGTTGACATTTGAGAAATTTGTCTATATGCACACCACACATAAGTATGTTTATCAGCAGTCTGGTTGGCACAGTACAGGCTCTGCCTAGTTCGGGATCAGACGTATGTAAGATGTGTGGAGTTATTATTATTATTATTTGCTGTACATGGCATCATTGTCGCAGCTCTGTTTAGTTAGCATCCTGATAGTGATGTGTAAGTGTGTAATATGTCTCAGTTTTTTTTTTATCGTAACCTAGTTCTTACGGGATAAATTTATAAACTTTAGCAATAAGTAAGTTTAAAATGACTAGACTCACCTAACCAATAACTCCACTTGTATGTGTGCAACATATTAGTTTTAGAACGTAGATCTACAGGCAGATAAAAATAATTACTGCAATATGTACGTCCTGCTTCGAAGTGGTTACTGTGGAACTATTCCTACAGTTACACAACAAAATATTGTTTTACACTTATATGCTAACGATAAGTTACAACTTTATTTGGTTACGTAACTTAATACAAACATGAGTTTTAGTATCCAAGTTGAGTCACAGTTCTTTAGACATCGTTAAAGTCATTAATAAATCACTTGTCGTTATAGGCACTGCTCCACTGCAGAGGATCGTAGCGGGATGTATAGCTTATAAATTTCCTCAAATCTTAGCCTACCAAATGCTAAAAAAATTACTCGAATCCAACGGGTACTTCAAGAGATCAAACGCCTACAATCAATAACTCTTCAGCTTTATCATATTACTGTAGATTAAAGTCAATAAATTAATATTATTGTATGTTATGTTAAAAATGTAAGTTACGATTTCATAGCAAAATTGTATAGTTAGCTACGAAAGTACTGACATTTTGAAATTACAAATTACAAATCACAAACAATCCTGTATCGAAATAAAAAAAAGAAAGATTCTAATCCTAATCCCTGGCTAATATATTTTGTATTCCAATATTTATTGATAGGAAGGTTATGACTTTAGATCTAAGGCATTTTATAATCTTTAATGTGAGAGGCAATTTTTGTTGCTGACTGTACGTTTTGCAATTTTTACACTCTGTTTATTAATGTTTGTTGTGAAAGGTGTGATCTCCAGCTTCTATCATGTTTGGTTACCCTGAATCGGTCAGTCGGTATAATATTATGGACTCACTTTTTTATATTATGTATCTGGAAGGTTTTATTCTCATAAATACAAGACTTGTTTTTATTATGAGAATAAACTTAGTTTAAACTCAGCAAATCACGTACTTGGAATGCAAAATAATATTTCTATCTTAACTAATATTATAAAGAGGAAACATTTGTGTGTATGTTTGTAATGTTTTCAAACAAAACTACTAAACCGATTACAATGAAACTTGGTATGTAGATAGCTGGAGACCTAAATTAATGAATAGGCTACTTTTTATCCCGACATTCAAACGGGATCGGGACTAATGTGGGTGAAACCGCGAGGCGCTGCTAGTAATCAATAAACTACTGCTGCAAACAAATAAATAATAGTATGTATTTATAAAGTGTTTCTTTTCTTATTTGTGTTTGATAGATTATGTTAATGTTTTTAATCGTATAACAATACAACAAAAACAAACAAAAAAAACAATAAATAATTTATGTTATGTATTTATAAATGTAGTTATTTCAAACTCACTCGTATAAACAACAAATAACAATTAATAAAAAATAACCTTATTTACTAGCCCGCTGCAGCAGGAACAATGTGATTTGTATTGCGCAAGAAAGTAATTAAATTTGTAAGTCCATACTAATATTGCATTAATTATTTTTTTACATGAGTTGAAGTGAACTAAAACGGGACTACGTATACTACAACAAGTTACTACTTGCACTAACGAGCAATCACCTCGCCGCGGACTTTGCTGTTAGAACACGGACTAAATATTGTAATACAGGAAATTCAATTAAGTATGGAAACAAATCAAGAATTAAGTTTAATAATTAATTAATTTTTTTTTATAGTATAGGGGGTAAACGAGCAGAGGGGTCACCTGATGGTAAATGACTACTGCCGCCCATGGGTATCTGTAACTCAAGAGTCACAAGCGCGTTGCCGCCCTTTAAGATGGGAGTAGGAGAAGAGGGGGAGGGAGGAAGAGTGGAAAGAGGGGCGAAGAGTGGGAAGAGGGGTGAGGGGGGAGAGGGTAAGGACGGGAATATCGGAGAGGGAAGGGTTACGGCCTCCGGTAATCTCATTCCCGCGACGAAATGCAGTGCAAGCATTGCTTCACTGTCAGTTTTCTGTGAGACCGTGGTATCGAGCGGAGTCGAGCCGGCTCATACGTGCCGAAGCATGGCTCTCCCACGTTTTAAAACAACAACAACAAACACTGTTAGTAGGCTCCAGCTCCCCCCCGCCCCCCCACCCGTCTGTATAAGCAATATCCCTTTCCTTCCATTGCGTTTCCTTCTTACCTTCCTTTCCCTTTCAATAAACTACCAATTTTCCCATCGGTTGCCCAGTCTAAGCGTTGCCATTCAGTGTGACAAAGTTGGTCATTTCTGTGGAGCTCTATCTTCACCCACTTTCTACAATTTCATCATTTTATTAAATTAGTTACATATGTATGTAAATGTTATAAATCCTGTTTGTAGTCTGTACATCTCTTTTTTTTAATTTTGTGTCTATCAAAATACAATTAGGAGGTCAGCACATTGATGCACACCAAGGTCATAGTTTAATTTTTTCAATCTTTTTTTGTGCTGGTATTTAAAAGTAAATTAGCCTCGTCACACCATCAGGTAATTATTTATGTTTTCTCTGTCGACAGCCCTTGGGTAAGAGTTGGGCTAAACTTATGAAATACTCAATGTTAAAGCTTAGTAAAAAAGTATTCTGTCAATGGAGTGATGGTTTGTAACATCGCTATTTGTAAATGAGTTTTCGTAAATGTATAATTGATTCCTAAATTCACGGCTAATTACGTTGGACTTGTCAATGACAGATTGTATTTAAGTGCGGTACGATTGAATTAAACTTTATTTATTTACAACCAAAATTTTTGCTGAGTGACGACATTATTTAGCTGTTTAACTTCAATGTATGGACGTAGCGGCGGTAGCGTAATGGCTAAGGCGTCGGACTTGCGATCAAGTGGTTGCGGGCTCGAACCCCACGCAGTGCACTACCGTCGTGAACCCACTCCTAGCACAAGCGTTAAGTTAAGCTGGAGGGGTTAACAAGAATACTAGTAATGTGTGACCCACGTTACTAGTAATCTTTAAAAAAAAAAATAAAGACTTTGTAATGATCAATCGTTAACAATTTGCATTCACTATAGGTTATCGGAATATTATTAGAACAAAAAAGGATTAAGCTTAACAAAAAAGGTTATTTGATTGGATAAGCCTGACTGGTTAAGTGCAGTGTTAATATCCTATTAAGAAGTGAGGTAACAAGATCTTCATAAAGAGTTCGACCTGAATATTGTGTTTTCACACAATATTCAGGTCGATATTGTCCTGAGTTCAGTTCAAATCCTTAACTTTTCCAATGCAAGTTCAGCATCTCAGCCACCTACCGCCAGTTCAGTGTTTAAGAAATGGGTTGTGTAAAAAACTGAACTGACTTGAGCCAGAGTACTCAACACTTTGACGTTACTGTGACCTAAGTGGTCACAGCAACCAGTGCGGTAACAAAAGATTCGAAGAAAGACCACTTCATTTTCAAAAAGTAAAACTTGACTAAGTGCATAAGTCATCTTTAAATGCTAAGTCCTTACGTGAACGGCCTATTGACCTACATACATACAATGACAATAATATTAAGATAAATGCATGTAAAAATAATCCCATAATCTCTAGTCGAAAATACGCTAAGCCATACTTTAGTAATTTCCATGTAAATCGCTTAAATACATTTTTCCTTGACTATACCATAAAAGTGTACTCCATCAATCATAAAAAAATAAATCTTGCAACTCCCATGGATTTCTCTAAGCTGAGCAAATTAATTAACGAAGAAAGGAGGTAGCGTGTCATCGCCATTACAGCATAAGCCAAACAAAAGTGGGCTATGAGTCGGCTATCTTACCACTGAACCTATAACAAGCAACATTGAACCCTATTGTTATAACATAAAAGCGACATCGACTGCAAATGTTACTGTCGGACAACAATGTTAATCAACGCCACGTTGTCAAGCAAAATTGTATCTTATCCAGTTAATATAAAAGCGTTACCAACCGCATGTATGTCTTAGTTTCCACTTCGTGAGACATGGCTTACTTAGGCAGAACAATAAAGAAATGGCATCTAGTTTTATATTGTTCCGTTTTCATCCAATTACTTTACGTTTGTTTTGTGAAGTCATTTCCTCGGGAAGTACGAATAGTTTTAGATTGTTCACAAGCTTATTTAGTTCCACCTGTCCCGATGTTCGTCATCAAATCTTGCAAATTAAATTTGATCCACTTCCCGGTTACCGATTGAGCTGAAATTTTGCACACATGTGTAAATCGCGTGACAATACATCATTATGATGACCAGGACCTGATCTAATGATGCAGCTGGAAGGTGGCAATAGGAGCTATGTAATGAAACGACGCAACCCCATCGAGTTTGGACTCGTTTGATTCATAGTAAATCCCGAATCATAAATACTAAAAAGTTAAAAATAAAAAAAAAAGATCTTTTTTTAAAACAGGCTTTTATTACATGTTAATAAAAAGAACTAAAAAGTTTAAAATAATAATAAAAGCGTGTTACATTTTGACGGCAAGAGAAATAAAGGTGTAACATGCTTTTATTGTTATTATTTACTTTTTAGTTCTTTTTATTTCTAATAAAAGCTTGTTTTTTAAAAAATATTTTTGTTTTTATTTTTATTTTAAATGTTAAAATCAACTTCAGAAAGCTGAAGTACGTAAGCAAGTAACTATTCTGCGTGTCTTTCGCGCAGAATATTTATATACAGTAAAAGATCTTTGTTCTCCGGGAATACGTTCCTCAAATTTGCCGCGAATACAGAAACCGTGAATATGAACTAGTACTTTGTATTTGCAATTTTATTATAGAGGGTACGTCTCCAAGGTTCCAAAATAAAAACTTGAAAATAAAATAAAATATAAGGAGCGACTTTTAACAATCCCACTAATATTATAAATGTGAAAGTTTGGATGGACGGATGGATGTTTGTTACTCTTTCACGCAAAAACCACTGAACCGATTGTGATCAAACTTGGTATGTAGATAGCTGCAGACCTGGATTAACGCATAGGCTATTTTTTATCCCGACATTCCCACGGGTTTGGGACTTACGCGGGTGAAACCGCAGGGCGCTGCTAGTGCCTATTAAAAAGTATTGTCAGGCTTTGGTAAGCGTTTAAAGAACTTAGTATTTTGGTGTATTGTGTATATATATAATAACTTTTGCATATTTGAGGCATTGTTTCAAGCCCATAAAAATGACAAGGAGCATTGTCCATAACTAGAACGACCTATTAAAATCTAAGTTCCTTTTTTTTCAAATAATTTCCAATTTCAGGAACAAAACTATTTCAGAACCAGTCACGAAAAATATTTTGACAATTTGACAATTTTTTAGCACTGATTACAGGAAGTGTGTCGCATTTTTTTAACTTGCGAATAGTGAATACTTGAATTAGGAGCTTTCACTGTATTGTGAATTCATTAAAAAAGAAAACGTGCTTAAATTATACAAAATAGTGTGCGTTTTGAATACCATATAATCTAAACCAAATACATATATTATGGTTGCATTTTTATTCGGTTACTGAGTTACATACAAAAAAGATGTTATTCTATTTATAATTTGAATAATTAATCGTTTTATAAATAACAACAAACCAGTATAAGGTCCATGCACCTTTGTTTAAGAGATTTGTCAGAGAATAAATAAATAGGTGTGAATTCTCTGACAATAATAATAATCAAGAGTAAGGTTACCCTTTATGGATAACAGTTTATTGTACACCACTGAAGAAAGTAAGCAGGTGTTGAACTAATTATGTACAAAGAGCGGCCTAATTGCTAGATGCTATCGCTTCCAGGCAACCTTTGAATGGATCTAAATTACTCGGAAAGACCCAGTGGTAGTTGATGATGTACTTAAAGTTTTAGTTAATTAAACATATAACCTAATGACTCATGTGTTGCTGAATCCGGAAGGTACATAGTATAGAAACGAAACACTTGTCGAAGTATCATAACAGATGATTATGCGTTTCACTTTTGGAGGTACCAGCCTCTCCTTGACGACAGATCGTTGTTGAGAAGTTCGATTTTTTAGCGTTTCTTCTATTCTCTTGTGTATTGAAATTTGTAGTTTTATGTTGGGATTTTTGGGGCTTATAAAGCTGTGGTGAGTGTTGGGTTGACCAACGTCAATTACTATTTACTGTTTGACTGAAGTACTTGTCTACTAATATCTAATCTAATAATCAGATTTTATTAACTAACTAAAAAATACGGTTACCTAGTTTTTTTGTAATGAAATACAGCGTTAAGTATATTCTATACTACCAATATGTCAAACAAACCTCACGTTATTTACCATTTCATTGGATATAATTAGAAAGCGTTTTATAAATTGTAAGTACATATAGTACTTACAATTTATAAAAACACAACGCAGATTCATTCACGCCGAAGTGACACAAATCATTGGCATTTCTTTATAAATGCATCGTAATAAAATACGTTATGGTTGGAAAGCCAATATCGTAAAGTTTGAATAAAACACAAGTTTTATACAAAGGTATAGGTACCTTTCAATATTAATAAAGATATAGAAAGTAAAACTGTATAATTAAAATAGAAATCTAAATACGACAAAAACGTACCAGCCATCGCCATCTAGAGCAGATAAACTTAACTTTTTAGTAAACACTGCTCGTGTTTCACGCAATAAAAGTTTTTAAAATTGACTCGTAACTCGATTAGTCAGTACCTACCCTCAATTTATTTGGAACGTTATCAAAAATAGAGTAATAGGCACATTACTGGTAATTAAATACTTAGATTAATTCATTCTTTAAAAGAAGACAACCCCAACGTCAGAAGAGATAAGAATTATGCGGTAGAAAGTAGAGAGGCAACTTCTAGGTGAATATAACTATAGGTAATTAGGAACCTGAATTGCACTTTATTGTGTCGAAGCAAAAGTCGCTATTTATTTAAATGATTTTGTTCCCGAGTCACGCTTTAGCCCGCTAAGTAACATCTCCTAGCCTGGCATGAGCATCTTTGTGACGGCTAAGATATTTGGTTGCGGCTTTCCTAGCAAGTAATTTATCGATCGGGAACAGTACTTTTTTTGGATGAAAGATAACCTATATTATCATTGTAAGATAACAATGATCGATTGAGTAACTGAGGGGTGAAAACATAACTAACAAAAAAATACAAAAACAAACCAACTTTTGTATTTAACACTAGCAGCGCCCCGCGTTTTCACCCGCGTAAGTCCCGATCCCGTGGGAATATCGGGATAAAAAGTAGCCTATATGTTAATCCAGGTCTCCAGCTATCTACATACCAAGTTTCATAGCAATCAGTTTTGGCATGAAAAAGTAACAAACATCCATACGGATGTATGGATGTTTGTTTGAAAATTTGTGAGTATGGATATACTCACAAATTTTCACGTTTATAATATTAGTAGGACATTAAAAGTTAGGATGTCACTTCACCAGTATTTCAATACGGCGGTTTAACCCCTTTCTCGAACAAAGTTATAAGAGGGTTACTGTGACAAAACGTTATAGGTGTAAGAGTTAATACTTATTCATTCACTTGCGTACAATGTGATGTTTATGATCTTTTAAGTTTCATTTTTACGAAACTCGCAAAGTCTCTACGCGAAGAAGACAACTGACACTTTTAGTGTCGTATATTATGTACCAGCTTACTTCTGACACTGCGTAACACTTTGTAAATCAAAGTGTGCAAGCCTCTTTGTGAGAGTTGACAAATGCGGGGAAAGACAGGCATGGTTTATTAAAAGGTCATGTCGTAGGGTTATTAACGGGAATTCACGAGATGTTTTGATTTTTACACACATTTTATTATGCTCCAATAAAATTCTAAACAAGTATTTAACATTTGTACGAATTTTTAGATACGAAAACTTGTAATGGTTTTCAGAATTAATTTATTTTGAAATTTACGTGGGAGAGCCATGCTTCGGCACGTATCTGCCGGCTCGAGTCCACTCGATACCACGGCCTCACAGAAAACCGGCAGTGAAACAATGCTTGTATTGCTTTTCGCCGCTTGTGTGAGGTTACCGGAAGCCGTAACCCTTAGTTCTCCCCTATTCCCGTCCTTCCCCTCTCCCCCTCTCCTCCCCTCTAACACTTCTCTCCCGTTTTCCCGCTTTTCCCCTATTCCCACCTTAAAGGACGGCAACGCACTTGTTACTCTTGAGTTACAGGTGCCCATCCACCATCAGGTGACCTGTCTGCTCGTTTGCCCCCTATACCATAAAAAAATTAAAGACGAAGTGTATCCTTAGAAATGATGGATGTACGAGTTTGTCTACCAACACGAGACGAGACTTTGTTTATCTATTACATATAGTACATTTTAAAACCAATCACTTTCACAAGATAGCTATAATACAATACAACCAAATTAAGTGTTATGTAACTTACTTTTAGAAGCTCTTAACAGCACGCTCACAATGAGGTTTAATTGACTTAATATCTTCAATTTATTTTGATTGAAATCAACCCACAATAAGACAAGTCTATTCAAAATATGAAGTAATGATTACTAAACCTACATTTTATAAGTCCAGTTGGTATATACCTCGACATATTACTTTTAATATTAAGTAAGTACACAGGTTTAAATGAAGCCTTTCTAAGCAATCCTAAATGACGCTTGTTTGAAGGTCTTGCAACACTACAAGTATATTGGTTGGAAGTTAAACTAGATTTAGATATGTACATTGCAGGTTGTTCTGCTTACTTTTGGCAAATGCAAAAATATTACAAGTAATGAAAATGAAATGCTGTTTGTTGGTAAGCGAATAGCTTAAAATCAGATTGGGCTATTTTTTCTTAAATGTTAGTTACAGTCTGAAAAAAAGATTTTAGTTAAAGAAAAAATATACAATGGGGAAATGCGGGAAGAACTGCTTTTTTTTATGTACATAACACAAATTTATAGAAACTAGAGATCGCCTGGCGCTCGAATTTTACTTTAAATATCTTGTTTTATTTCAACGAATAGTAATACTTGAATTAACTAGGATATACGGTTTTACACACATGTATATTTCGGGGATGCCCGACTAGCTTCGGACCCGACGGGGGCCCTTTATCAAGGAGGGAGTTCCTACCGCGTCGGTGGCAGGTGCCAGTCTTTGGAGCCCCGGTGTGCTGGTAGTGCCAGTCTGGTGTGGTGGGGCCCCGTCGGGTCCGATATTAGTCTGGCATTCTCGAAATATACACGTAAGTAACACCGTATATCCTAATTAATATGAATACCACACACGAAAGTTTTATTCGAATACTTGAATTGTCATTGAATGAATCAAATTTTGTACCATGACCGTTCAAAATATATAAAAATGCGTATAAAGAATTATTTTCAGGATTTATATATTTAGATGATTATGACAGGACAATGCCTGTCATGTCAGCTAATTACAAATCAAAAAAGACCTTGAAGTATAACTTTTTCACCATATTCCACCAAACAACCATCAATTGTAACGAATGTTTAAACAGAATTCAATACATTTTAGGCAATACTCGATACTATTTCAAGTACCGTGATATAAATTAATAAAATGGTGGGCGATTCTTCACGCTAGTGAACCGTAAAATCACATTAAAATTTTTCAATAATAATGGAAACTTTTGGATGTTAAGTAAGATTCCTTACACGGTAGATTAAAAATATTTTAAAATAATATATGATCTGGGCATTATTTTTATACACATCTAGTGATTTCGTTTGCCGAATTTTTTAAAAGAAAGTTACTTCTCCCATTACCACAACATTATTCGGAATCGAAGTAACTGAAGCCACACAATAATCCATAGGCACTTCAAAAGAAGTACCTACCCGGCAGACCTTAGATAGGTCGGTACTTTAGTTGAACAGCAGGCTTCTACTTCTACGGTGCAGAATGCATTGGATTTGACTCCCATTTTATAGAGGCGCCCACGAAACATGTCACGAAACCGTTTCAGCCTTCTTCTGCTAAGGTAACGGGTAAACCTACCCGTTACTCTCATGTTAAATGCCGTAATAGTTTTATCAAATCGCATTATCTTATTATCTCTTTCTTATATTCCTTACGATTCTCTCCACAAATGGAAGTCAGTTTTTTTGCAAAACATCTACGTGAAATTGTAGGCTAAAAAAATACATACAAAATATTATACAAGTGCAAATCTAACCAATCGTCTCGTATAAATAACTCATTTGACTTGAATGCATCGATGTGGTTGTGATGTGGGGCCAATTCAGGCATCAATCATGATGACAGTCACTCGTAAATTTACTTTTACCCTCGCAAGTATATATACAATTTGAGATGCTGAGAGACACTGTCGGTACTTGTGTTAAGGCTGTTTCTCTGAAGTGTAAAAACTCGTACTGATATTGTTAAAACTGAGTGTATTAATTTTTCGAAAACTTTTACGATCAACATTAGTACCGTGTAGGAGTTAAGAGTTATTTGAAAAATATGTTATAAATAATTGCAATACGACTTGTCGTATACGTTGAACTAATGCGTTATTTTCATATCCCCGAAGAAATAGGCCAATATTTATGTACATAACTCCGTGCTGCTACTGAGACTTTCCTCATACAATAACTCATTGGCAGGCCTGGGAATACCAAAACTTGTCTAAAGCCTAGGTGCTAAATCGAAACGCTATTAACTAACGAACCAGTCACTACTTAACTCGTTCCCTTAGGTTTCCAAAAAATTATGAACACACATTTTTAATATTTCAAGTTAATTGTTCTATTTTTCTTCCTAGAGAAAACCCTTAGAAAATTGCCAGACTTATTTTCAAACCACTTAACGCAAAATCAGACGATTCAAAAATAATTGTATTATGTTTGGTACATTCTATTATACCCATTTCACTCAATCAATTTATACCAAATCCTACTCGTTACCGAAAAGTGAACTATAACTACTACTACTACTAAGTAAAATTCAAATATAATGTAAATTGCAATGGAATTAATAAAGAAACAAACTTAATATCAACTTTCAGAACTTTATTGAAGTAGTGTGTATCTCCAATTATGGGGTACATTATATTAGTTGTTAATCTACTAGCAGACATTATTTCAGCGGAATTTTTTGTAACATCAGCAGCCTACATGAGCGCAGGCAACTGTTGGATCAAATGTTTTCGTACAAATTAATGAATAACTACATTGACTCTCCTCATCTCCTACATACAGCAAGTTAAAATTAATGATCCATATAAATTTACTCAGATCCCTAAATTACGTACCGTTTGGTCTTGCAATATCAAAAGGTGATGTACCGTAGCTTGCGTTTGCCAGGTCACTTCAGTCATTCAGGTTTTTACCTGACGCTAACGCTTTTATTTATGTGTTAAATCTCAATATACATGATATAATTTATCAAAACAACAACAACAAACGCTCATACTGTACTCATATTGTAAAATTTTTGTTTTTAACCGACGAAAAAAAAAAAAAAAAACTATCTAATTTTATATAAACTTATTTTGAGTCGGCGCCAAATAAAATTTTGATAATTAATCAGTTTATTGTTTGGCGCCGACTCAAAATAAGTTTATATAAAATTAGATAGTTTATGTAAATAAGTTCAATACTTAAGACTTAAGGTTTATTTATTTTTTGCTTTTTAGTTCTTTTCGTCGGTTTAATTTTTTGTTAAAAAGATTTTTTAAACATACGCGACTATCCTTATTATCCTTATTAGATGTGACTTAATCGCGATAATTCACGGAGGCGTCGCTGAGCTCTCGCCAGTCCACCCGCAACCACAATCGGTGCAAATCGATCGAAACGATAACCAAATAAGGTATTGTACCTTGTAATTATTATCGCGATTAGGTAGCGATTACATATCTAATATTGTCAAATATATCATGTAAATATGATAAAATCTTTAATATATTTAATTTTTAAAAAGGTGTATTGGTTTCGGTGATATTTACTCTCACATGTCAATTGTAACAAGTAACCCCTGGTTTACACGGCCTTATTAATATGACCCAACCATAAACTACGACTTAATACTAAGAGTATCTATGTACAAGGGTTAGCAAGAGGCTAGAATGTTATTAACAATAATTAATACAAGAATAAATGCCACAAGAAACATGCACTTTAAAGTTAGTTAAAGTACTTAAAGGCATACTATATATGTACTTATATGCAGTGAGCAGAAAACCTCGACACACTGCATGGCTGATCTAACAGAGGTCGTTGCCTTCGGCAAAAACTAAGGAAGCAATGTATGAAGCGCACAGACTATGTATCTTTACACCTGAGTATATAGGTATATGTGTACCTGTAATCACACATGGGAACAGCTGATAGAGGAAAAAAGTGTGGAGGTGTTGCCGCATTCCCGGTTAGATAAGCTTCGCGGCGTGTGCGTTTTTGCGGGCTTCTGAACTGCAGTAGATGGCAACGTTTAGATTTTAAAGAGCATCATTTCAATACCTAAAGATAATTAATACAGATTTTTGTGGTTCAATTCTTCTTCTTTCTTATGTTAAGAACTGTTACTGGTATTTTTGTTGAACGAATAGTTAGGAACAGTAACTGTATAGTAAGTGGTTATTTGTTGTTGTTGTTGTCAAACCAATTACAAAGATAAGTGAAATAAAATGAAAAATAAAATACCTAAACAATAAAACGCTTAATGAGTTATTCACACGTTGCAAATTTCATGAATGTAACGAGTTAGGTACAAATAATGTAAATTGCCGCCTGCTTTTAAACAGAGTAGTGCAAAATCCTTTATAAACTCATAGAATTAAATGTAAAAAAAAATAGAGGTTAATTAATAAAAAACTTTAGTGTAAAATATAAGAAAACTGAGTTTATAAAATACTAAATATGTACATTCATACATATTATTTGATCGCTATTTACTCAAAGAAAAAAATCCTATTATACTTACGCGGGTCACAGAAGTACTTACACTTATGAGTCTTCTTACACCAAACTAACTGAATATTTGTCTTAGACATGAGTGTGACTTAGTGACGTAGGTGGAGTTCGGTCATCTTGATGACGAGCGTAACGTGTTAACCACCGCAATACCGCCATTTTAGTATTGAAATTTAGGAGATGGTAGAAACATACATACTTACAAATTATAGCAGTAGTACAAGCCCTTCTAGCAATTTTCTCAATTAAATTTTTGGAGTTGGTGAAATTTGTAACATTGCAAACTTATTACGGTTTCTTTTTTGGCCGGTGGTAGGCCTGCCTGACGCCAACCCTCCTTGTGGACAGTGGGACTAGGACTCCACTAGGACAGTGACATCAACCATACAAAGAATGACAAATAGACATTATAAAACTTCCCAATAGCTCCACAATTATAGTTCAAATGTTGCACACAAATAACATCGCCTTTCCCAAAAATAATTCAGCGAAAGTATTAAAAGTACCGTGTGCGTGTCCAAACTAGGTGAAAGGTTAAGTTCTTTTACGTAATATAATAACTTGATATTCATTTAACTTAATAGATGTTATCTGTAGGTTATTATTTAAATTTCTTTTTTCCTGAATATTGATAATATTGACTGATCAGTTGGTTTTCATTTACTGTCTATTTAAGGTGTGTGCAAATAAATCAATATGACACTAATGAGCTGTTTACAACTTCATTTATATGGAAAAAGTATTACATGATTGATTATGAGTTAGAGTAATCTCGTAGATTAGTTGGTACTGAGAAGTCGTCCCTTCAATACTAATTATTCTTTTCTATTCCTTATTATTTTATACTGAGAAGGATCCATGTATGTGTTTGTCGATTTTTGCATTAGATGATTCACACACAAGCAAATATTTATTGTGTTCTTTTCTTTTGTAAATTTCTTAATACACTCTCTCTCTCTCTATGTGGACTGATTGTCCCACTGATGTTTAGCGCTTTTTCTTGTTTTGTGAAAATATTTTTCTGCCTTATGTTTGTTTTACCGATTGTAATATATTAGGGGAGTGTTTTAAGGAATTGATACCCATGTCTACTTTCAGCCACTGCTGGCAGGGTTAAATAGGAGCTTTCTCCCATGGAAAAAGTTTATGTTTAAATTCTCCTTAAATTGTGGGGTTACCTTAATGATGTGGTTTACCCCAGAGATTATAGTGTGGGGTTCGTTGATAGGGTCAAAAACTTGTTTGAACACTGTCGGCTACGTAAAAGTGACAACCCTGCTATTGGAAGCTTCTACAATTTTCCTAGTAGGGAAATGTATGCTTGCTTGATATAATTATAGCATCAAAAATACCGCTAGGGTTAATAGGTAAAACTTCGCCAGCTGTTATCCAACCAAAGTTCATAAAAACTGTGATTAGAAATTTAAACGCTATCGCTGCCTAACTATTGCCTATGATGTATATTCATCAAATTAGTTAATTATTCACTATTATAATAGTCTCGAGAAAGTGAATAAAGCCTTAGCGTATAGTGAAACGAATTTGTGAAGAATTGATTATCTGTGGTGAGGCTTTTCAGGATGACTAATATTAAATGACGTTTGGTAGATAGGATGTTTCTTGAACAATTATGGAGAAAGATATTTTTTTCAAAGTGTGTTTCAACTTATATTCCAGTAAAAATCTTTTGTACCTACCAACTTTTTATTAAAAATAGTTGTATACAAATTTGTTCTTTTTTCCAAATTTCTTTGGATTATCTTCTGTAACATAACTTCTATGTTTTACATGGTAATATTAGAGAATAAAACTTGGTTTGCCCCATTCAAAACTTGTCCCTTTCATATTCTCCCTACTTATCGTCATTAATTACTGGAGCAAGACATCAACATACGAGCCTGTTGGTCTGGTGGTGTAGCCGTTAGCTCGATACCCATCCAGGACTAACAATTGTGTCATGAGCACGATTGTTGTTCTATATCTGGGTGTAATTTATCTATAATATGTTTGTATTTAGTAATTTAAAAGTATGTTTATCAGCAGTCTGGTTACCATAGTACAGGTCTGTCCAGTTTGGAATCAGACGGCCGTGTGTGAGATGTGTCAAGTTATTATTATTTAACAAATTTATTACATCATATCATCATGTTACTGAGATCTTTCACTTGCTATATATAGTATTTTGATGGCTTACGACTTAAGGTTATTGAGAAGACACATTTATTTTTATAGATGCATTCATACTTTTTATTTATTTTATTACTTTGTAAATGTACAGAAAACTGTAGTATATTTATCGAATAATCCGGTTTTAGTCCGGTTTAGTTATTATTATTATATTACTTGTATAGTTCAGTTCTGGAGCTGAATAAAGACAAAGAAATAAATAATATTATTTAAATAAATTAGTCTACTACTTAAAGAAAGTTATTCTAGTCGTAATCTTGACCGTCTCGGCGCATAATGTCCTTTTCTCCACTTACAAATAGTTTTCACGAATAACTGACATCAAAAAGGACAGTTAACATTGTATGTCTTTAAGAGTTAATTATTCTAAATTGCTGCTGGTAAATAAACTTAAATATAGTAATATAT
The DNA here is from genome assembly GCA_949752705.1 of Callimorpha dominula. Classification (NCBI taxonomy): domain Eukaryota; kingdom Metazoa; phylum Arthropoda; class Insecta; order Lepidoptera; family Erebidae; genus Callimorpha; species Callimorpha dominula. Next base: position 751,371 of record OX457002.1, read on the forward strand.
AATATATTCATTAGTTATGTCATCATTGTAACAAATTTAGACGTGCACATCCGCCGTCTAAAATGTGGGCGATAGCAAGAGTTTATCTATTACAAACCTGTCTGTTATATAAAAAGATTTGTTAGCCGATATTGCTGTTGTCTCTTTCGAATGAAGGAAGGAAGTAATAAAGCTATGTGACGTCCTTAGAAGATAACAAGAAATAACCCTTAAGTCGCCAAATAGGTAGTTGCCGGCTTAAGGGTTAGTTAGGTAACTGGACAAAATTTAATTGAGACTGCACATTTAACGTGACGAAGCCAGTGCACATTAAAATAATTTCTGAATAATGGTGACCAGGTTACAACATAAATAGTTAAAACAGTTTTAAAAATCGTTTTCCTAAAAAAAAAACTTACAACAAGCTTCTGTAAGCTACATTTATCAATTTTAATGACTGTGCTTAATAGTTATAAATACAGCCCTTCCACTACTCGGTAATGACATTATGCCTGTTTTATTAGCTTGAGTTCACAGGTTTCCGATGTACAACAAATGACGGCTACACTGTTGTGTGAACTTACATTAACAAAAATCTTACTAAAATATATGTCTTCTACATCTACGTAATATGTTGATAGGTGACTACTATTAGTCCTGACTTTAGATCTATATCTATACAACCAAACATATTGAAATTATAATTTCTTGAACAGTTTAGACTCATTTTATTTATAAACACTGAAGAATACAACCAAATATATAATTATATGTAGATAAATTATATCATTTCTCTTTTATAATCTAATAGGAAACATAATCTTGCTGTATAAGCAGGTATGTTAATAGGCCCTTAATATTTTCAAACCAGTTTCAATATTTGAATAAACAAAAGTAAAAGCACACCGCGATGACTTCTAAAGTGTTGTAAGGTCAACGCCTCGAGATGAGATACCTGACCTATGATTTCGATTTCTACCGGAACCCGTTATCTGACTGTATCAAGGCTTGATTACTTTTCATTTCTTAGAGTTTCTTTACTGTCGGTTAAGTTATACTTTACGACATTATAAGTACGGTTATGTGAACGAGGAAACGACTGTAGGAGCCACTGCATGATAATTATCATTTATGAGTTTCTTGTGGTGTTGTGTGCATTTCGCTCGGTGTGGTCGGTGTCTTATGTAAAACACATCACATATCATTCTTCACTATTAATACACTAATGTTTTCTACAGTAAAATATTCAAAATAACACTACAGAACGGCTGAACGGATCTAGGTGAAATTTGGCACAGAGATAGATTATAGTATTACAATCTGAAAAAATATACGGTTACCGTGGGATAGATTTAAATTTGTACGCGAATGAAGTCGTAAAAGCTATTAGTTAATATTTACAACAAATACTTATTACAAACTACGATTCGTAATAAAAGCAGTTAAATAGTGAATATTATTAATGTCTTTTTTAACACAGAAAATAAACTAACATTGAATAACCGATCTTTGATAAATCTATCTACAGACATACATATTACATATATAATGTACCTACCGAACAGGTAGATCATGCGGCCGCTGACCTGTCGCAACCCATCGCGCTAGTGACAAGCGACACTAATGCTTCACCTAGCTAATTCAGCAAGTCAAGTATACAAAATTAAGTACAAAGTGATCTCTAGCAACGTGATAAATTAAAATATAAAGCATACATAAGCAGACTGCACGGATAGCGCAATGGGATGCGCCGAGTCTTGTGGGTTCGATTCCCGCACTGGACAAAAATTTATGTCAAAAGTCTCGATGTCCTTTGTGTTTGTTCTTTGTATGTTTGTAAAGCCCCCCGCGACACATTCCAAGTGTGAGAGTTTCACACAGTTTCATTGAAAAAAAAAGAGTCTACTTACGTAAATTTTCAATATTTCATCATAGAGAAATTATTTATTAAAATATATCGTCTAACTAAGTTTACGGTTTTTCGATTTTGTTATCTCTTAATTTAAAAGGAAATGGAAGTTTTACTATTCATAATACACATTAATAAAGTAGAAAATGAATCTAATTTTTAAACCTCAGAAAAGGTTTTATGTAAACCATGAGCAGTAACCTCAAATTATTACTGAAAACTACGTTCGTCTGTCGTGTCAAACCAAATGTGTGTCTCTAACACTTTATTCACATATAATTATTTTTAAAAACAACGTAGTCACGTAATGAGACATATAAACACTACTCAAATTAACAAAATCGAGGAAACGAAAGTGACGAAGTAATACCCAGTCGGTTTCACGTATGTTAAACATGTATTTATATACTTAGGGTTGTCCCAATCTAACAAAATAACAGATAAAAGACCAATTCAAAATATTCGGTCGGAAAATACCTTATCTACTTCGTGAATGACCATCGCTTACTGTTATTGCATCGAGTGTTGTGGATTCAATCCTCTTTTTAATCGGCTTTAAAAGGAGGTGGTTCTCAATTTAGCTTACTGCAATTTATCATGATTTGGGCGCATTTAAGTCGGTGTTACTTTTTTTAAAGTTTATTATAGGTGAAAGGTAAATTTTGCTTATATGTTGCACCTATTTCTTTAATTACGTTAGATCCTAAATTAGTTTTTTTTATGATCCACCATTTTGATGCAACGATTTAAATTTTTAATATTAATTATAGACTGTTACTTATTGTGATGATTGCAGTACATTATTTATTAATTTATTACCTTATATCTAAAATATAATAAATGGCAGTTTCAAATAATGGCCGTAAGAATATTTTATCTCTTGCATTTATGCCATTTACAAGTGTGTCTTGAACGTTGATTTAACTGAATAAAGATTCTTTTGAATTCCGGAGATCATACATCCCCTGTAATTCACTAATGGATCATGATCAAGTAATCATAAGGTATTATTTATGTCCAATACAATGATTGCTTAAAAGTGGTAGCCCTAACCGCAGAGCAATGTGCAGTTCAGTCGAGAAAGATATTGAGTTAACGCAGGCAGATTTAAATGGTTGTAAACGGTCGTTTAGATTAATATGTTGGTATAATCACTGATAACTTCTTCGATTTGTTGTCCGATTTGTTTCGACTTACGTAAAAGTGATACATTTACATTAAGTCTTTGTTAAGCTGATTTATTTTTAGTACTAGTACTCTTCGGAAGATTTCCGTTAATCTTTTATTTTCCGCATAATAATCGTGTTAGTGAATATGGGTCAGCAGAGTTCCATAGGATAATAAACCCCACTGGTGTGGTTATAGGCGCCGGTTACCACTTACTCGTGTCAAGAGATCAAAGGATCCGTGAACTTGTTTGCTAACTGAAATAAACAGAAACAAACACAAGCTTTTGGAGGTATACTTTTTTACTTCGGTAACGTTAAGAGTTATTTAAGAAAATTTAGTTTATATGTATATTTTACGTAACTTCGCAAACAAGTTTTTACAATATTTATTATAGTTGTTAGAGCTCAGAATATCCTGTAATTATTAGCTTTACTTAAGTAGTTTCTATCTTTAATGTCAACCTAATTAAATCCTAGAGTAATTGACATGAATCGGACAGTGTCAGTTGTGACATTAAACGTTCGAAATCTGAAAGGATATCACTATTAATTAACTTGTATTTACCGATTACTTTGTGTTGAACAGGTATATTCTTATTGCTTAAGGATTTGACGAAACTTCATGCTTATTTTGACTACATAGTTTAATTTATAAAACATAAAATAATTAGTTAAATGATATGCACATGTATAAAAAATAAAAATACCCAGCAGACGACGTGTCATATCAAAGTATTATCCTCATAATTATTTGGCCGCGAATGTTGTAGGCGTGTTTTATTGTGATGATTCTTGTGAATTGGATAAGGAATGAAATTTTGGTCTTGGGGTATAAAATAACTGTATATACCAGAGCACGTTACAGTAAGACATCGAAGCAAGTAGTCTCCGAATCAAAATATACAATATTCTATATCTAAGTTACGTACTATAGACAAAAATAGAACTGGAAACCAACCACAGATGGGTTGCCAACAAAAGTAAATATCATTAAACATTCTACATACTTAAAATTGATCACAATAAACATAATACATTAACTTCAAATTAACCATAGGCTATTAGTAAATGAAGAACATTTTACCTACTGTAATAACTATTTTTCGAGCAAATAAATACCTACATCTATCTATCTAAAGGAGGTCGCAAATCAAACAACAATAATTAAAATAATATGAAATATAAAAATTATGAAAAATAAAACAACCTAACTATGTATATTTTGATATTTAAAATCAAAAAGACTACTAGTAACGTGGGTCACACATTACTAGTATTCTTGTTAACCCCTCCAGCTACTATACTACCAACCAAACCGATATACGTGCCCATGCATTTCAAATCCTTTTTATAAATAAATTCCATGCAGAAACGCTTAGGTATACCCAATATGGGATTAGATTTTTAAGAATTGATGTATACCCAGGCATGGTTTTTACCTTTTTTAATATAATATATAAGCAGTAGTCTGTACCACCTATAAAAGTTTAATGATGTATTTTTTTGCGGTTTCCCCTTCAGAACTGCTACAAATATCCTCGTTTCAAAGCCTCTTTCGTAGTTTAGTGTGACTAAACTACTCCCGGCTAGATGCAATCAGAGAGATAAAACTTTGATAAATGAGAGAAAGCCACCCTTATCCGTCCGTTAGTGACCTGGTTACGTTCCGTTATAAGCAAAGCTTTTATTTTAATAGATTATAGAGCTCTTTTGTAATGTCGGACATCTAGATGGATCCAACAGCGGACGAATAATGATAGGTTTTCTAGAGAAACGGTGACATTGAATATCAATTGAGTAAGATTTCGATGTGCTGGTACCGATTACTTGTTTACCTCTAGAGTAGGTACTTTACAATAGATTTATTAACACATACGGATTCCTTGGGTAATATTATATTTGAATATTTATAAAAGATAAAATAAGTTGTTAGGACTTCAGAACAACATTCTACTGATATGTAAATAAAATATACAAATACCCGTAATTAAGGAGCGCACTCGTTATTTTTAATAAAATTAAAGAACTGATCAAACGAAAGAATCGATCGACAGTCGTGCGATAGTTTAGTTGAATGCAGTGCGCGCGCTTGTATCGTACTTCACACACGTCATGCAAAGGCCAAATAGTTGTTCAACAGTTTAATCAAATAGAAATCGGGCAGTACTTCGATCGGTTGATTTTGCGCGCACTGCCATGCTGATTGCCAGAATGATCAAACTATCGGCTGATTAAATATCACCATTGTGCGGTGGCCCTAAAAATCACCTGTGCATTAGATTTTTTGATGTATAAGCATAAGCCGTTAAAACGGTAATCTAGTACAAAAATTACACTCACATCAATTTCATGCTATTCTTATCTCATATTAGCTAAACATCTTGGACCCGGTGATAATTTAAAAATTTCTAAACGTGTCTAAAATGATATTTATTTAATTTTAAAGAAATAATCATTTTAATTTGAAATTTAAATTTAATTTGCAAGTTTCACATATTATATTATGCTAAGAGCTGTCACACTGGACCGTGTCGCTAGACGATTAGTGATGATAGATCAGCAGCTAAGCAAAGCAGGCGTATTCCGCGCCAAAAGTAGTAAGTATCAACTTCAAAATATCTAAATAACTTTGGAATGGGCAAGATAGTGTGGTCCTTGTTACTATGACATTAAAAACGATATTAACAAAAACGTAATCAAGTTCATCTTTGAGGCAGTTTTGTGTTGGTTTTACCCAAAACTCATTGAGGCCAGCGTGGTGAACAATGGCTTAATCGCTCCCATTCTGAAAGGAGGCCCATTCATAGTATTAGGATAGTTTATAAGACCGGGTTAATGTGTTACAGTAGTTAAACAATCACTGGTAACGTAAAAACGTAACGAAGAAAACTCAAGTCACGTTTAAGTGATGCTTGTATTAGCGTGGTTTCGAGGGAATGGAGCCACTGAGAGCCAGGCCAGGCAACGTCATATACAGAAAATCTTAGAAGTTACAGAACTATTGATGCCTCGCAGAGTCTTTAATTTTAACATGCTTGTTTATACATCATCATTATCAGCTTTTTATCATCCACTACTGAACTTGAATTTTGTGCCGCAGTTTTTGATAACTCCGATTCAAATTTCTAATAAATTTTGAAGCTATTTCTATGGTTTAAAATTTCTTTAAAACCATATAAATTTCAGCATATGTTATAATCTAAATAGAAAAACGTAACAAGCACAGCTCGACCTACATTTTTTATTGAAAACTGTTACAGTTAGTATAACATGCAAATTTTTTCACATAATGATTACAGCATTACATATGATTATATAATCGTATTATTGATGAGTACACGCAAACATTTTACAATATGATAAACATTGCATGGCACACGCATACCTTGTGTCTGACTCCGTGACCAGTTGTCACGGATCTTTATACCCAGATAGGCAAGTAACGCACTTAGATTGATATCGTGGATGTCGGTCTGAACAATAGTCGTAAATATTATAGCATACTGTATTATTGCGGTAGAAGGACTTGCGATCAAGGAGTTGTGGGTTCGAGCCCCATTCCGTACATTACCAACGTGAACCTACTCCGTTTGTTTTTTACCTGTAAGGCCCCACGGGACTTTACCGCCTAAGGAATTTCCGATGGGGTTGTGCGTCGGAATCGCACCGACTGAAAACCCCGTGGAGTTTTACCATGCCATATTGCACCTAAAATATGAGAGTGCTTGGGAACGACTGTTGTTATGACATCAGCTGTCTACCTCTTAGCGCCTGACTGAGGGTGGAAGGACGTCAAACTACTCCTAACACAAGCATTAAGCTTACACAGAGACCCATATTACTAGTAGACTTAGAAAAAAAAAAGCTCGTTTTTCTTCCACGATTCTCACATTAAAAATGGTCTCTGTTAATCTCGATGGCTATTTCATTTCAGCATTGTCCCTGCGAATATATATAGGTAGCAGTTAATATTCCCATATGAATGTTTCAAACGATATGTTACTCGTAGCATATTAAGCGTTCCATTAGCAATACGTTCTTGTATCTTGTACCTCACAAGTTACAAGATACAAGAACATTTTACATTTATCAAATAATTTCATAAGACTTGTAGATTGTATAAAATTGTATTTTCAATTTACAGGACTTTATTTTTGCTAAATTGCAAAATAATTTTTGTGTGTGTATTATGTGTAAGATTTAAATTACGGTACAATAACTAGTCAAGTCACTTGACTACATTTTGCACCAAGTTATTGACTAATAATAAATTAATATGGAATATAGATTTAGAATCAACGGAAGCTTTCCAACTTTTTCGTAACAAGTTACAAAAGTATTTATGGTAAAGAAAACCATGAACACTTGTGACTCTTGAGTTGCAGGTGCCCATGGGTGGCGGTAATTACTTACCATCAGGTGACCCGTCTGCTCGTTTGCCCCCCATCCCATAATAATAAGTAAATTACAAGTGTGAAAAAGCACTCGTATTACAACTGATATCATTTGTAACTTAATTTAAACATTGTTTTAATAAACGCATTTTTGTGAAAATGCACTAATATACAAGAGAAATCACTTGTAATACAAGCGTGTAAAGTTTTATTAACAGGGCACAGGGTGCTTCGTTTTAAAGGTTGCTGCACCATGTGTTATATATATTGTTTTTTGATTGAGTGTGGCTTTTTAGTTAAATCTAAAGAACGACGACTAGTCTTTTGCGATTAGGGCTGTACAGGAATGATTGAACCTGGTAACTGAAGGAGTCTAGAATATATTGTGAAAAGCTAACGAAACATAACAGTTTTAAAATAAAAGTAGGTCTTTTGTTAATCGAACTTAATGAGGTTTAATCGATATGTAGTCTGGACTCTATGAATTAAATACATAGTAAACTTAGTCAAGATCACCCAAATAAACCAAAGTTGTTTAGAATGTTTCGCTACGTTGTAATATCTTCATTGGTAACAAAATTATGAAACTAAATCGTCCATTGACCTGTAGTCTTTGTTTTTATTAATTAACTCATGTTTTATTATATACGTCGCAGATAACATCGTAACATGTACAACTCGAGTATTCTCTATTATGTTAATCCGTGAAGAATGTGAGTTACACGCGATGCCTTGACCGCCGTTTTTGTTATTGTTAATCCGTCAGAGAATTCAATATCAAAAATTATTGTTCGCTTTTTGAAGTAAAACATGATGACTTGAAACTTTACTTCCAAACGTGAAGAGGTGTCGCTTTATTATATGAAATAAAATAAGCCTTTATTGCTGTTTAACAATGTTAAGAGATAACATAAGTTGATACGTTAAAATTTCCTTCATTTTATAATAATAATCTACTAGTTACTTTTATATACTATCGGCATTCGGTTGATCTTCAGTCACCTTGTCTTTCAACAAATGCCTCCTCTAAAGCTTTCCACTCTGTTCTGTCGTTTGCAACTCGGGTCCAACATAGTCCGGCTTCTTTTATGAGGTCATCTTCCCCTTTATTATATAATAAGCTGTAAATATTGCTTTTGTTAGCGCGCTCTATGAGACAGACTCTAAAACAGATTATATGTACTAATGTTTCTTCATACATAAGCTGATTTAGTATAGGACGGTGATCCAAAATATTCATTTGTAATCTGATTCGTCATTACCTAGTCTGCTTGTTCTCCTTTGCCTTAGTGTAAATATTGTGTACGCAGAACTCACACTAAATCAAGAATATTACGCTATGTTGTAGTAATAACAAATCATATCCAATTATTCTCCCAAAAGATAAAACTTGTATTTTCACTGTAGTTATTTTACATCAAAACTATGCCCCATTACATAGAATTCCCAGGCCACTTCAAAGATCAAAGATAAACGACCGCCGATAAACAATTGAGATCAATCAGCCTTCAAAGGAACTTTAGCACCGACACCCGCTACTTTATGCCATTATTATACTCTAGTTTACTTTACCTTATACAATGAGTAGCAGGAAGTACTTAATGTGATGTTCCGCAGCCTTCTAAATATATGGTACAGTCAGCAGCAACACGAAAATTTAACACTTGAAGAATATCAGAGCATAATTTTTTTAAGTGTCACTAATATAATTATTTTATGAACTTGTATAAAAGTATAGAAGTAAAAAAAATTAGTCTGTAGGAAAGAGACAAAGAGGGATTTCGAACCGACCTCAGTTTGTATAGTATTGTATTTAGCGAGCTTCTTGAGGCAGGGAAGATAGGGAGCCAACGTGTGAGTGATAGTATTGCCAGTTCTCTGTCAATTTTTTAGTTTAAAAACTAAGGAAAATATCATTTAGTTAGGTATTTAATGAAAGGTTAAAAATCAGTTACATGACAACTATTGGTAGGTATTTAAAATTTTGAACCCAAATTTTGGTACGCCACTTATGTAGAAACATAGTGAATTGTTGTGTTACACTTTTTTGTTTAGGTTAGTGGTCATGTCAAGTTCGTGGGCAAATAATATTGAACTTTCTTTGCTGACTGTACACACCACAATAACTATTCAGTCATAACTAGTCTCCCACACTTCATATTTAGATCGGAATCGAGAAGTTCATGTTATTGTTAGATTTTTGCCTCCATTAACAGTTCAGAACATGCCGTTGAGGATTATAAATTCCTATGTTGAGTAAATAAAGCTCATAAGGTAATAAGGTATGGTGTTTCTAAGGTGTTCAGTTAATGTTTATCTTCTATCAGGGTCAAAATAATGAGGATTTTTACACTGTGGTCAGAAGTGGTAATCTGTCTGTCTTTAAAACGGTATAATAATTAATATTTAAAAAAACCCTTATCTTTGTTATATACGTAGATAAAGAGGTTATTTATTAAAAACGTGGTCCGTGACGTGGTCCGTTATCAAAGAAGTCGATATGATAAATCTGATATCCCCTTTAATCATTTATCTATTTCGACAAAAATTTTAATAATTCTATTGCACATTTATAGATAATATACATACATGTAGATAATAATAGTATCGCATATCTATCGTAAGTAATATTCATAGTTTTGAAGGAATGTAGTTACGTAAAAAATTTGAACGTTTAGTTTGGCCTCCACTCTGATACTGACGATGACGTGACATTCACTTAGGGACCCCCTGACGAGCACAAAACTAATCGGGCTTTCTCCTGCCTTACCTACTGGAGTGAAACCCTACATACTTAATAACTAGTAATGTAAGTATTGTATAAGCTTTGTTGAACTGTTAATGTGGGAGACCAATTCTAAAATATTGTAAATGTGAGTTTTCAGTGTGTTATGCTTAAACGCTTAAACATTGAGCACAAACTAAAGAGAAAATAATTTTAACTTTCTTCTGTGCTGAATAATAAGATTAGCCAAAACAGTCAAAGCTATAAACTAAACTTTCTAAAATTAGTACTTCCTTACCGAGTTATCGTGTAGGTACTTGCCTTTCCTCTCCCAGATACACTATGACGATTTAGTCAACAGTTCATTACACTGTAATGAGGTTCAGACATTAAAGTATACATGTACTCATAATGAAGTTTAGACGTTAAAATATGTATGTTGCTTTGATAATGAAGGGGTCAGTAAAAATATCTGTAACATATTTTTCGTAAAAGATTTACATTACTTAATTTAACTTATTCTTATTTTCATAGATATGTGGGTAATCATGTAAAGTAAAAAAAAAACATTAATAGAAATCTTTACTTTTTCCTAAAATTTTGCATGTTATCGCCACATCAAAAACTCATTTTACTTACCAAGAAAACCTTGGTCCAAGAAAACTTAAGTGGACTGTATGAAAATCATGTAGGATTTAAAACTCTGTCCTTTTTGGGTCAACTAGAAATCGAAAAAAACAAGGTTCCTATTGGTTAATTGTGTTGTGATGCAATTTTTTAAATATACTCACAAACCTACTGAAACTGCTGCAGTGAGTTGAGAAGTTACCACAGTGCAATCAATTTATTATATTACCAACCATTACCGTTCTCTCATAAATATAAATCATCCAATAAACCTAGGAACATTCAGTAACTCGGCCCTAATGAAATGTTCTAACAATTTAATGTAATTGATACGATACTAATCTACACTAATAACTTATAATATATATATAAATAATACTTACAGACGTAGTTCTCGACTGGAAATTGATAATAAATTTAGCTGGAGTAAACATATTGAGCGTGTCTGTGACAATTTGAGACAGTTTTTAGGAAACATAATTATTAACAAAAACCGCACACCTTCCAAAGTAAAACTTATGCAATACAACTCACTCGTCGAATGACATGTTCAGTACGGACTAAGTAGCTCCGGTCGCAGATACAGATCAAATCTAGAGCAAATATATGCAGTAAATTTTTTTTGACAAATATTGTATCAAAGAAAATTTAAGACCTCGTTCAATACGACAAAACTTTCATCCCCAGCACCTGGATAATTAGCAATCCACCACTGTGTGGTTCTTCAGATTTTTTTTGCCTCACACAACCAATCTCTGGAACAAATTGTCACCTGCTTTATTTCCGGACCGATACGACCTTCAAACCTTCAAGAAAAGAGCATACTCCTTTCTCAAAAGTCGGCAATGCACTTGTGACTCTTGCGTTGCAGGTGTCCATGGGCGGCGATAGTCACTTACCACCAGGTGACCCGTCTGCTCGTTTGCCCCACCCTATAATAAAAAAAAAAACGACAAACAGTGATTATTTAAACATTGTAATATACTGCGTATTCATACATTAATTAAATATATGCTTCAAAAAGAACAATTCTTTAAGTACAACCTAAAATAAAATGGAATTCAAGATTCTTTAAACACGCGGGCGGTCGCTCGAAACCGGCTTTTCACGGTTCGAACTAAAAAAACATAATATGGCCAACGCACATAGTTGTATTTAGTTCCTCAACTAATAAATAAACTACCTAACTGATAATAACTCGCGAAACACAATTACTCCAAGTAATATTAGACATAAACTAAAGTCTCAGTCTTTCTTTCTCCAGTTACCTGTAAAATGTCGTTGTCAGACTTATTTTAAAAAATTGGCAGTCATGGGACATGCCGACAGAAGTGAAAACTTAAACGAAAGGACGAACTTAAACGTCACATTAACAGGTTGGTGACATTAATTAATAAAGAGCTCTAGTGGATCTATATATGTATTATTAGCGTGACGGCCACGAGTTCAGTTCTCTCTCTCTCTCTGTCCCTGTCCCTCCCTTTCTCTCCATGTCTCTCTGACGATGTACATGTAAATATAAGAAACTCGGCTCCGTCGTACGAATTACAGTTCGATGGGGTCGGACATCAGGGTCACGTGTCCTGACGCGAGTTTAACATTTTTTACCCACTAAAAAGTGCACAACGCCGCTAGAGCAGTTTTCACTTCAAAAAACACACAATTTCGTTTAATATTTACTAATCAACAAATGCACTGTCGCTATTTTTAAGTACATAATGTAGACTACTTGTAGCATTTACTACAAACCTTATTGGTTTACAAATGCTATGTATACAAATTAGATTTTCTGTATTTTATTTGATAAATAAATAAAATATAAAACTTAAAATCTCTTTGGTTTAACATCCTTCAGAGAGGTTATGGGTAGTTTAACTTCACACTACGAACTTTAGCGAAGCAGTGACCATTTACGCGTAGGAAACTGCGCAGATCGGTTAGTCTAAACTAATACTATAAAAGGAAACATTTATGTGTATGTTTGTAATGTTTTTACACAATAACTACTGGACCGATTGCGATGAAACTTGGTAGATATATAGCATGTGTATGTACGAGTATGTAGTAGACATATATGAGAGGTAGATAGCTGGAGACCTTAGGAAAACTAACTCAAACTGACCCTAGCCACCTAAAACTGTAACCCTAGATTATTTCGTTTGCTTATAATTTTATGAAGGTGTCTAGTCACCTAACTATTATGGAATTGACAAATACGCGATAATAAAAATATTATTTTTGTAGGGGTAAATAAATACACAATTCTAAATATTATGACCACGGCCAGTGCAACCTGGTCGAAACGTCTTCGTCTTTCGTGGGAGACCCATGCTTCAGCACGTATGGGCTCAACTGAAAACCGGCAGTAAAGCCCTTTCCTCTCCCCTCGTCTACCCCTCTTCCTCCCTTCCCCACCTTAAAGGCTGGCAACCCACTTGTGACTTTTGAGTTGCAGGTGTCCATGGGCGGCGGTAGTCATTTACCATCAGGATACCATATTAAAAAAAGTCTAAAACCAAAATAAACAGGTGTTAATATCTGTCAATATAACTATATACTATTTAGTGTTCTAAATTGATCGAGTTGATGAAGTTCAGGGGTCCAACCACAAAACTAGTTCGAATCTTGAAGGAGGAATCTTTTAGGTTTAGAACAGCACTAAAAAGACAGGCTTTCTTAATAGCTGTACAAGGAACAAGAATTGCCAAGAACAGCGCCTCTTTGAACCAGTAACTGTTATTTTTCAATATTTTGTTAAACAGTAAGTTATTTAGAATGGAGTGACTATAGCAGGTGATTATGCTCTGAGATTGCACTAACCGACTTCTTCTGTTATAACTTATATGTAATCATAAATATGATGTTCCTCATAGGAACCCACACATTGTTTGGTATCTAATTGCACCCCGCTAGCCGTCTCATGGCGTACGGTATTTTATCTGCGTGGATCGACACGCCATGATTTGTGAGAACCTGTGGTATCTCCTCAATCACACGGCTCAATGAAGACAGTGTTTAGCTTACGGCTCAATGTCGTGGAAGTTTGGGATGAATGATAATTAGACGTAATAGTGACTTTTGGCACGAGGTAAGGGATTCATTGGTTTGTGAGTATTTTATTTCAATACTATCTACTACCATACCACAAATAAATTAGTTTTCTTTAAAATAAATTATTCAATAATCTTAAAAATAGTGTACATATAACAACTTTATTTACCCAGTTTTTAATCTTCTGACTCTGAAGATCATCAATATATTGCAATATGTATTTTTCTTAAAGTTTTTCAATATCTCGTTTTCTTTTGTGTAGTCGCTCTATATGTTAAATTCGTCTTTGTCCCTTATTTTCCTGTTTATTGGAGTGAGTGGTATGAATGCTTTTTATGAACGCACAAATCCTAGAGAGAAAAATATAGTAGAGGAAGCATCTTATGTTTTTAAAAGCAGTTTGTAATCGTAGAGGTACACATTAATTACACGAAGGCATTATTACAAGTTCGCTACTTAAGCATTTTCGTATCTTGACCAAATTATCGGGATATAAGAACATAAAGTCCAAAAAATGAAACCTTACCCCCTGCATAAAAATAATGTAGCTGGCTAAGAGATTAATTTGTCCAAATGACAGATTCAGAACTTTAATATTATGCACAGAGTTTTTCCTGTCCATTATAGTCGAAAAAATAAAAGACAGATATGATGCTGCATAACGCCTTCCTATATTGAAATAAGGTACTTTCCTATGTTCAAAATAAACTATTTCGCTAAAGTCATGCCACGTATCATCTTAAGAATATCATATTACTAATAATAGTTGTTGTTTTAACGTTTGTGATTTTTTTTATAATCTTGAAATCAACATTAAAAGTACCTACTTGGTTAAACAACACTAGAAGTGAAGTGACGTCATACCTAGTTGTTTCATACAAAAATTTACCGAACCTATCATTTCGACGTTTGGTAAAAAGAGACTGATATTTCTTAGTTGTCATCTACAGTATTGCTTTACGAGGAACGGGTCAGTTAAATATCTTCCATGGAAATCTATGTTGTTTGTCTACCAAGTTAAAAGTTTTTTTTTTCAATTTGATAAATATCCTGAAATGATTTTAATTATATGCTACATGGCTACTAATTATAAACTTTAAATGTTAATTCAATTTTGGTATAACTTATCTAGATGGCTATTCTAATTTGTGTACATACATAGATGATAATTAATTACTAGTTGCGACTGATGCTATCTTTCCATTGTCTTTTAGATTTCAATTTATTTCTTTGTCTCGTTTGTTCAAAACACTTTTTGGCTTATTCTTTATCAGCTTTAGATCAAGCTTACGTGCACCTTAGTCTGGAGAGTTGGGAATTTTCTCTGAGAATTCAAGTATATACTTGAAAGTCGAGGTTATTGAACTGAACTGTTAAATGTTACATCATCCTTACTGTAGTCAACATGTACGTTCATCTTACGATTATTTTTGAGTTATGAGTAAGATATTACAATGAATACTCCTTAAAGATCTGCGTTTCTTTCTCAAAACTACAGTTTTCTTTGGACGAAAAGTAAAAAGCACAACAAGTACGGTTAAAGAATCAGTCTGACAAAAGAGCTAATTAATTTAGCCTTAAGTGTTATCAAAAATCACTTATGAAATAAAATAAACAATAAGTCAACTTAAAATCAAATATGGTTAAAAATGTCCGCCTACAGTTTAAAGTTTTGAAACAAAAAAAAACACTCAAAGCCCAATGAGATTCGACAAAAGATTGCAAATTTCATGCTCGGATCTACAGCCATCAATTTGCACTCAACCGTCGAGATTGTGAAATTGTCAATCTTCAATGGGAAAATACACCATAACAGCTGCAAGATGCAATTTGATGCGGAGCGGAGACGCAACATTCTTGTAGCATTGAAATCTAGGAAGTCTCGTTTTCGGTTAAGCAATATCTTGATATTACCGAAATACGCAATCTGTAAAGTGTAAACCAATATTGGGAAGATAAGATCAACTTTAATGCTACTGTCAACGTGTGTTGCAATAAAATAACTTTTTGGATGATTTATTGATTTTTAGACTTATTACATTTTAATATGATAGCTATTGCTTCTGAATATACATAAAATATTCTTCAATTCTCAGAATTAAAATTTAAAGAATATCATTTTTAATTTATTATAGATCTGCAGCTAACTATGTACATATTCAGTTTTACTTAATTGTAATTACAATTAATTACACAATAACAAAAGAAAATCATGTTAATAGTCTAAAAATGTTAGTGCAATATCAAAAATCGTATGAATTTCGAGACCTTTTTTTTGACAATTTGTTATATTTTTGTTTTCTTTTGTGTAAAGATACTAATACTGTTTACAACATTTAACATTCAAAGATTTTAAAATATATTTTGGATATTCTTCTTCTTTTTTTTTATATGGACTCTATCTCGCTTGTAGTTCTTCTTCTTTCGAAGACCTAAAAACTTGGTAGTTATCACAAAACTCTGACTAGACTAAAGTAGTCCATTTTGACCTTTATTGCAGACCGAGATTAAGAATCACTTTTCTTTTCTTAGTCAAATTTCGAAATACATGACTGTATGGCCAGTGTGAACTATGTATTATCCGATCACCTATCGCTGACAGTTTTTCCGTACTTAACAATAGAAGTGCTACATATTGTATGTACTCTGATTGTGGAACATGTCGTAACCTGAATAAATACTTGTACTAGTGGCCTGATTGTCTTTAATGAGAACTGTTATTGTCATGTCATAGAGACTTCTATTTAGTTGTAGTCCTATTATACTTGTGGCAGCGACATCTAGCGAAGATAGACCGAAGTACGTAGTAACTTCTGCTCCTTCACGCAATTAAATTTCTCACAAAATCCCAACATTAACCTAGCCGGGTTGGAGGATCTTCCCTTTTATTGGAGTACTAAGTCTGTGTTGGGTTACACAGATTTTTTGTCTTACAAATAGAATATCATAGATTTAGGATCTTTTAAAGTCGGTAGTATTTTGGGAAGGTATAGTACACCATCGTGTTGGACCAAAATGTATTATATAAAATACTAGCAGTGCCCCACGGTTTCACCCTAGTAAGTCCCGATCCCGTGGTAATATCGGGATAGCCTATATGTTAATCCAGGTCTATAGCTATCTACATATCAAGTTTCATCGCAATCGGTTCAGTAGTTTTGGCGTGAAAGAGTAACAAACATTCATCCATCCATCCAAACTTTCACATTTATAATATTAGTATGATTAATTAGTGTATGTTATTTGTTTCAGGTTGTAATTTCTATCCAGTGGGTGAATACCTCAGATTCGTCAGGATACCTGAGAACCTGAGAGTGGGTGATGAAGTTCTCAAAGTAGAAGTACATCCAAGGTAAGCAGCTTTAACTATAGATTGTTAATAAATTATATTATATATATATATATATATATATATATATATATATATATATATATATTGTTAATATATTATATAATAAATTACCCAAATCTATGTTACTAAATAAAAGTATTGACTCATTTAAAAAAGAACTTATGTCGTTATTAATACAAAAGGCCTATTACAGTGTTCAAGAATATCTTGTGGATAAAACTTTTGATCTGAGACAAATCGTTTAAAAGTCTAGATGTCTCTTTCTGGGTGCGATTTGTGCTAGTATATAATTTAGTTTTAAGTTAGCTAAGTAAGATATATTTTGTACGCCATTAATTGCCAAAACATAGAGAAACATAAATAACTGTACCTACTATGCACACCTTTGTGACCTATGTTTACAAAAATAAATGTTTGATTTGATTTGATTTCATTTAACTTTGGTGATATTTAGTAGAAAATCTAAAAATTATTAGGAGTAACACAAACTTAATTAATAACTTGACCCAAAGTTCAAAGCTAAATATATATACAAGAGGTTTTAAAAAATCATATATTAAATAAGTAAGATAAGAACCGGCGAAGTGCGAGTCGGACTCGTACCGAGTGTTCCGTAAAATACTTTTATTATATGATGTAACAAAAAATTTACGGTTTTCGCAATTTTTCCTTTATGTGCTATAAGACGTTGCTTCGTACCAAGTTTAATGATTCTGAGTTCACGGGAAGTAGCCTGTAGGTTTTGATTCCCTTGCGAGTGTCGAAAATTTGCGGCATAAACGGCTGTATTTTTTGATTGCGTTGGCTTAGAAGTTTGATTTTTTCACAGCTCCAAGGGACAATAGACTTGAGTATTTGATATAAATTCCAGCCTGATATCTCCACGCGTTCCTGAGAAAAAGGGTGTTGACAGACAGACAGACGGACGGACGGACAACAAAATGATAGGATAAGGGTTCCGTTTTTCCTTTCGAGGTACGGAACCTTAAAAAGCATTATTATGTATACAGTTATGTTGTTTCCTTTTAAGCAGTTGTACAGATTGCCATAAAATATAGTTAAGAGCAATTACTAATGAACTAGGCTAATATTTTATGAAAAAATATTTCAATCGGTTCAACACATTCAATACATCCATGCATCACCACGGTAATGCTATACATTAAAGTATATTAAAGGCAGTGTGTATAAGCTTTGTTTTAATCTTAAGTATATACCAAGGTTATTGTTTCAAAAATCCACATACGCCAAACATACCTACAACTTCACATAGACACGATATTTCTTGTCGTTAGACAATACGCTTCTTACAACATTGAAACGCATCCTATTAGCCATCTTACAAAGACCGTATTTCTAACCTTTACGGCCTTACTTTAGAATTTATATTTGTATGTCCAACCTTAGGATTGTGAATCCGATTCTCCTTTAAGGGATGTATTTCTTATGTTCGTGAGAATGGACTCACACGTTATTGACTAAGATGGATTATTTATCTTGCCTATCTATATATATATATATATATATATATTTATATTACCTTTCTTCTTTAGTTCACGAAGAATATAAATAAAGAACTTGGAATAATCGATTAAATATTTTCTAATTAATAATTATAATTATTATGCCGTAAAATTAAGCTTAGGTATAACTAGTCTTTCACAGGGTAATTTTTAAACAACTTTTCGTCCTCGCAGGCCCAAGACCTATGCCTCTCAATAAGGGCTTACTAATTATTTAGGTATTTTCATTAGTGTAAGAGTTTAGTAAAGCTAACAAGTTTATTTTTCACTTTTCAGTTTCTTTCTTCTTTCGTCGGTTTAAATTTTTGTTGAAAGTTTTTATTACATTTGTAATCGTAAGCATTACGCATTACTCACTCACAGTTCACACCCGATGCCAAATAGGCTGACCCATTTCAAAGCTAGTAAATGTGCTTGAAAGTAAATATACAAAATTTTACAGAATAGTGAATGAACTTAAAACAGATCCACCTTTGAAAAGTATTTATGTTAAGTAAAAAAACCTTTATAAGATACTAAATATTTAACACATAGTTCTACCAATGTTTTAACATGCATGTATATTACATATTTTAAATTTAAAAAATAGTCCCGACCTCGTGAATTCTTGTAAGTCTTGAATATATCCAATTTCTAGTGAGCCTTTCCAAGTTCAAATTTTTATACTAGGTTAGCAAAATTATGCAACAAAACGGTTTTTCTAAAAAGTTTTACAGGTTTTGAATAGGACAGCCGAAATAATGTGATAATTTATAGCCTATAATGTAGATGAATTTTGTCGTTTTGGCGTTAAATTTTTAATGTATTTTGTAATCCCTCAATACTGTTTTTCATTACTTACTAATTGTTTTTTATTTATGTAGATGACTGTTTGTTTCTTTTTTTTATGTAGATGACTGTTTGTTTCCTTTTTTTATGTAGATGACGATTTGTTTCTTTTTTTTGTAACGTATGGCAGTTTAAACATTTATTGTTACTCTCAGAAAGGTTTCTTTGTAAAACTTTCATTTAAATTTGTTTAAAGTTCAGGCTTTTTTTCTCAAACAATGAATGACCAATGAATTCATTAAGAATATTTTATAAACGAAAGAGTATGAATTATAAAGGAGTTATTTAGGAGTGGCATGTGAAAATAAATAAAATATCAAATTGCTTGTCAACAATAAATGGTGACTCTTCATCATTATGGGTAAGGTGTTATGAGACATGATATTATGAGAATCAATACTGTGAGAACCGAAGATATCTCACCGATGCTATATATAATCATAAATCATTTATTTGCATAAAACACGGGTAAAAAGATGTTACAGTTTCAAATTTCCGCCATATTCTAACCTCAGCACGTGTGCAAGTTTTCTTAATTAATTAACTACTGTTGATATAATTCTTGTTACTTAAAAATAATTAAAAAACAATTCAATAATACAATGAAAAAGTGAGGAACGAAAAATAATAAAAAATAAAAAAAACAATGTCAAAGGTATGAATATAAAGCATTTTTTTTTTTTTTTTCGTGTGGAAACCCCCACGGGTCATCACCTCACCTGAGCTAATGGTGAAGTGGTATGTCGGAATCGAACCGACTAAAACCACACGGTGTTCCGTCACAAGTGGGTCTATTGCAGGGGACCCGGGAATACCCTAAGAAGGAAGCCTCCGGGAACATGAATATAAAGCATGCATGACAAAAATAAACACTATAATATATTATAGTCTAATTACACAGCGTTCCGGAGCCAACCATTTACTGAATTTTTTTTTTTTTTTTTTAAGGAGTAGCAATTTTAGCTTCCCTTTGAATGTAGGCTTAAGAAGCTCTTGGATGACCAATATTGAAATAAATGTATAGGTGTATATATTACGCTACAACTCTAATTACAGATGTGTTATAGAAAATACATCGACAGTTTGTTGGCTTTCGACAAATTCAAGTTCAATATTGATAATTTTATTACATCAATGTGAAAAAAAGCACCATTATTTATCAATAATCAATCAAACATTAAACTCTTTCGAAGATGTCATGCCGACCTCACCTGCATTTATGGTCACTGCTCAGCTCCGAAAGGTCGTAACGTGATGTTACATAGCCCATAACCTTCCTCAATGTCTACTTTATCCAATGCAAAAATATTTTTCGAATCCGACTGGTAGTTCCAGAGATTATCGCTTTTAAACAAAAAACCCTTCAGCTTTGTTAAATTGGTTTATATGTTATAGATAAAAACACACCTAATACATCGGTGACTGTGACTGCCACTGCCAAAATAATATTTGATTTCCAACTGCGTAATACTGCAGATAATCATGTGGCAATTATAATAAATAATTTAGATTTTAAATATGTGACACCCATATCTGCAATCATGTGAATACCTATACTATGTATGTAAATTACTTTCTCTTGTAATAAAAAAAATATATACATCCATATACAAAAAAAATAATCCTTATTTCCCTTGGTCACGGCATCACGCGTGAACGGCTGGACGTTGCGCGGAAAATTAGAAGATTCAAGGAAACTTAACGACCATATTAACTTTTCTAATGTAACCTTAGCGCTTTTGACATAACTGTCAGTCGTTTGACATTTGGCGCGATTGATAGAATGCGCGCTGCAAATTCAGTATTCATAGTTAAGACAAGACATCGTCTGTTGGGTCAGCTAGTTTTAAATATTTTTATCAGATGTTTTGCACGTCTCTCTTCACACATCAAATTGTAAGTATCTCACAATCTACAAAATCACTTGTTTTATACGCCGAAATTACATAATACCAGACTGTCATTTCGTTAGAGGGCTCGGACTTCCCGGCAGCAGCCACTTCGAGTTACAGGCATGAGACCCTGACCTGCTTGAGCAGTGTAGGGAATAGCCTACACTCCCCAACTTTGCATCTTTAATTCTCAAAGGGCCCAGTAAGCAATAGACTTGCCGCCTACTACGTGTGTAAGACCAAATTATAGTTGGCACGTACCTCTTCGGGGTGAGTGTATATGTATGTATGTGTACACATTATCGAAGCAAAACTCAAACACTGCGATTTGTAGATACTATTCAGATATTCTAAAAGTTCTCATGCATTAACATATAATTTATTTCAAATTAACAATGGACATGAATATCTTATTTATGAGCTATAAGCTGAATATTTCAGGTATGATTGAAAACACGTTAGAGCATTCAACTGCAACGACAGAGGTCGCAGGTTTGATTCCCGCTCAGAGAAAATACTGACACGAATATGTCTACTTACAGTGGTCAAAGTGTTTCTATGTATAATATGTAGATATGTACTTATTAAAACAAAATTAAGTAAGTATGTTTATCTATGTTTTAGGGCACATAGTTAAAGCTTGGGCGCATAGTTTGGGTCTAAATAAGGTTGTGTAATATGTTCTAGAATATATTATTACTATTATATTCCTATTATTGGGGCTTGGTCGAGTTCAGGTTCATTTAAAAACATAGCCAACGTCCAAACGAGTAACATTTAATTAAGATTAAAGTTAAAACATCTTTTTTGCTTGGCGATGTCCTTAGTTTTAATTAGCAATAAACTTCGACGCTTATCACAAGGCAATTGAAGTAACAATTTTAACGTGATTTTGATTAAAAGAAGCCAAACAGTAATTTGCTTATGATGATGAGTTTACAATGGTCAGGACTAATTATTATCAACCGTATTTTATTTAAGTACCACTCTAACACGCAACTGATTTTAAAAGTTCTATAAATTACACACTTACTTCAAATATAAACAGCAGGTAAATCTCAGATCGCTGTATGACTTTGTTTAATGTTATTTAAGACAAAGTGTAGACTATTAATTTTATTCTTTCAAGAATTTTAACTATTGATGTTACATGAATAATTAAAACACCTTCAATCAAAATCACCAATATTTTAAATATCTATTTGCCCGAAAAACTGACTAATATCTCTTGATAAGCAGAAGACATAGTCACTTTGTGACCCTTTTTATAAATTACGTACCTACTTTCTGATTACGTATTCAGGTGCCTTACAAAATTTAAAAGCATCTTCCGAGGGGTATAAGAAACCACCTTCGTCTCGTACACTTAATAATTTATGAAATTTTAATATTTCGTCTGTTTTAATTGTAACACGCAATTACATACAACTTATGACTATATATAATAAAACAAAGTCTCCCGCCGCGTCTGTCTGTCTGTCTGTCCGTTCACGATAAACTGAAAACTACTGAACGGATTTTCATGCAGTTTTCACTAATAGACAGAGTGATTCATAAGGAAGGCTTAGGTGTATAATTTGTACCCATGCAAAGCCGGGGCGGGTTGCTAGTGCATAATATAAGTGTACAAATTCGTCTTACAATAAATCCTGCGATGTACCCTACCAATGTACTTCCACAGACAAAGTGATTATTCGGTTTTGTGAAGCAATATGTAAGCTTATGAAATGGTTCATGAATAAAGACTTTTATCTATCTATCTATCTACTTGCTCGAAATAATCTTTATATTCTGTATTTATTAATAAAGAAATGTCACTATTGTCACTCTGATTTTTATGTAAGGGATATCCCTTACATTACAGTATCCGTTAGGTCAACTATTCATCATAGATATTCAAATACCAATGACGTCGGTGACACGCGAGTTTACGAAATATAGTCGAGTTTATTAGCACCCGTTCTGTACGGCCCAAAATGTCATCTAGAAGTATATAAGTGTCTAAAGCTTTTTACAAAACTCAAACATCGAATGCCTTTTCAAGGTTAATTTTAAAAGCAAAACTCGTACAAATAACCTACAATTTCATAACAAATAAGATTTTTTACCGCATTCTTACGAGTCATACAAACTGTCATCTTTCAACATCTCTCTCTTTCTAATATGTAGTTTGTACATGCATATGTATATACCTACTTAATAATTTGACCCAGATCAGAAGTTAAGAATTCACAAATCACCTTCTAATGTAACTTACGCAACACTACGAAGCATTTATTGAATGTATTTTATAATCTGCAAAAGTTGTGTAATACAATAAAGTGTGGTACGGTGTCATCTTTAATTAATTTTAGCTACAGGCAAATAGTAGTTGCGTTGTATGTAACACATTTGTGTTGACATTATAAAATCTACATAATTTGACTACAAAGGTTTTTATCTTCTTTAAAATGTTTGCGTTCGCAAATGTTTTTCAGTGTGTATAATTAAAATGTTAATATTAGTTTAAAAATATAAAAATATAACGTAGCTGTATGTTTAAAAGAATTAAAACTAGTTATAGATCTTGATCATTTTATGTAGGTATTTTATTAATTTTGGTAGTTGCTGACTGAATTGATATGTCATAGAAAAATAAATGTAGAATACTTGCTGTACTAACGGTTGTTGCTGAAAAATCAACATTTATTACATTTCACAAGGCGCAACGTACCTTAGTGGCAAGAGATGGCAAGTTTTCTTTTTAGTTTTCATCTATAGACCTCATAAAAAGACGAAGTTACCTTTGGAGAAAGATACACTTAGTGCTTCTCTACGAGATTCGATGGGGTACGAAGAGTTACGTACATAAAGCAAATTTACTGACATAGCCCTTGTCTTTAGCAAGATAAAGAGGTGACGACTATGCATCAGACCTTTGGGAAGCAACAAATGTAGAGGAAAATAGTTTCTGGAGTCACAACCAAGGAGTAAAAGAGTAGCATGGGATGTGCCACTACTAGATGGACCAATGTCATTTTCAAAGCATATTATGTATTTTTTTTTTTTATATTTGAGCTGCCAAAATGACTCTGCCCCGCCTGATGGAAAGCACAAGCAGAATCCAAGACTGGTGGTCACCATCCTCACTGTGAACAAGGACAGTGCAGCATGGTGACCAGCACTATGGCGGCCTAGTGAGATGCTTTTTCACGCCCCGCTTAAAGGACGTGTACATGAATAATATAAGACAAATTAATAATATAAGTAGAAGAAGAGAAGCCAGCTGGTGTTCCAGTCCTAGTGGCCACTCCGGTCACAGGAAATACAGGACATTCGAGTACGCGGTCCCGGCCTCTGCGAGCTACTCTAGTCTCAGGTTCCTCTCCCTACTCATTTTTCCTCATACAAATATACCTTCTTTCCCGGTCGAGCCAGCCCACGTTTATTCAACTAGTCTTTACTAATATAATAAAGCTAAAGAGCTTTTTATGATTGTTTGTTTGTATGTCTAAACGCACAAATCTCTGGAATTATCAGTCAAATTTGAATAATTCTTTTTGTATTGGATAGAGTATTCATTGAGGAAAATCATAGGCTATGTCACATTACGATACGACTCTTAGGCACGAAGCAGTGACCATAATTATAGGTGAACTGCCGACAAGGTTGGCAAAATACGTTCTAAGATTCAATGAAATTCATGGGTCAATCATAGGTACCAGTATTATTTAATAGTGTAATATTAGTTTTCTAACAACCACTTTTTAATTTGCTTATTTTGTGATTATACACTTACAGCATTAGGCGTTGGCTGGTGACTGATTCAAATTCAAAATCATTTATTCAATTAAGACACTAAGTGACATTTATGAACGTTAAATTGAAGCTACGTTAAAAATCATAGATCAGCGCAAACAGACGCCACAGCATGTACTGGATTGTCGAGGTAAATTAGGTAAAAACACCAAAATCTACTGCCTGCTTGTGTCGATATATAACTTCAAGTTTCCAAAATGCGTAGAGCCTTATGAGAAGAATACTGGCAAAGAAACTCATGGCCATTCTTTTTAGAAGTCAGATCTTCAGGTACAATAGTGTTAGTGTTACATGAAAGGTAAACAGGATACAAGCTGATGCCACCTGAATTTCATTTTATTGATGATTGATGATGATCATTTCTGACTTAGACTTATACTGAGTAAGGTGAAATTGATTTCTGAAAAACACAAACATTTCGTTCAGATATGTAGGTATATCTCAAGTTAAAGCAAAGCTTAGTATGTGAATAAAATTGAACACAATCCTTTCAATTTCAAAGCATAAATTGAAAGTTTAGAAAACGAAGCCGATGCGTTTTGATAACATTAGCAACCACTTGAATAATTCAACTAAGATAGAATTTTATTGTATCTACGACTATTTGTGCCACTTTAAAGATTGAATTCTAAATATATAATTCTCACGAAACGGACTAGGTGACAACAACAAACTGAATTTATAATATTTAAAATACGAATTTTTATACGAGGGGTTGAGAAATCTTCACATTCAATGGAAAGCGAGCTAATCCAACAATATTTGTTGGTCCTACTAAATGTTGTCAAACTTCAAACTTAGTTATGAATGTAAAAATATTATAGATCGCGTGGAGGTCAAATTTCGACTATGGTTTTTATTGCCCAGTATAACTTGAGCTGTCATTGTATAGAGTTACTTACCATGACAGGTCAACGCATATACATACATAATTTCATTAATTTTCATGTAATTTTTAAAGTTGTAAGACATATTATTTAAAAAATTTTGCTTTCTGCACTTCTTCTATATATCAACTGTAAATATTCCAAAACTCACGTTATTACAAACAATACTCTTCACACATTAATATAATGATAAGTAGGTACCTAGTCTTTACGGAACAATTTTAAGATATATATTTTTCTTGTAAACGTTATTTAACTTCGTTCAGTATTTAAATTAAATTATAAATAGATAAAAAAAAACATCTCGTGTCATGTTATGAACAGTCTTTTTTAGTATATTAATTTCAAATGTGGCATAATCATGCATTTTAATTTTACATTTTTAAAAGATGATGCCGATGCCGAGAAAGATGCCGTGTTGCTTTATTGCAATTTTAAAATGAGGTAATTTATTGTGCTTGTGACTAGCGATGGAGATAGAACAATACATACATCGAAGTTAAAACATTCCGTAACTTGGCAATGCACAAATCGAGATTAATTGCAAAAAAATCCTATCATGAAAGAGCTTATTCTTGATAAATTTGTACTTTATACTCATACAAAAACCGTTGTCCATGGTTATATTTAAGTAAAATAAGCGGGAGAGATAAAATATTCATGACTGCAAATTTACAATTTACCTAGTTTTTCACTGACGTGATGACGTAACGTCATGGCTGCTTCCGTATATTATATCCGTATGTATATTAATTGTAGAACAGATAAAAAAATGAAAACTTTGAAATTCATTATGAAATTTATTTTCTAAATATATGAATTACATACACAGATGATTAAAATACCTTATTGTTACAGTGATCTAGATTTATCTCATACCATTATATAACGAACTGAGGGCCTGAGCAGCAATGATCTATTACCGCCTGCATTTATCTCCATTCATCTAGCCTACAGCTGCATAATCTATCGGTTGATCAATCTAGCGTAAATGACTCACAAAAATATATTAACACTTTATTCTTTAAGAGCAAGAGTACTGACTGGACAGAACGAAATGATGACGAAAGTTGAGTACACATTGTTTGTCAATTATAAAACTAAAATTCCTATACATCTATCGACCTACAGTTATTTTTAGTGAACCAAGCGATTTGACCTATCATCTCGTAATACCTGAGATAAACACTATATGAACAATAAATATACTTATTTTAAGTTTCATCACGATGTTGCACAACTTCTAGCCAATAACATTGTTATATGATTATAAAACGATATTGCATTGACGAAGATTTCCGATTTGGCAAAGCGGATCAGCAAGTTGAAGTGGTAGTGAGCAAGGAACATAGCATAGCGATGAACGGATGGCCCAAAGGCTCTCAAGTGTGTAGACCAGGGTCTATCAACAAGGTGGATAGATGAATTTATAAAGAACGAAGGTGGTCGGTCTTCTTGGAAGTCATTGAGGAAGGCATATGAGAATTTTGATTGCAATTTATTATCGTTACAATCAAAACATTGCGCACTGAGTTCAATATAAAATATAAAATACCTATGCGATCAATTTCATGTTAATAAATGAGATTGTTAAGAAAGATGGTCATGTATTCTTACTAACATCTTCAATTTAGTTAACAGTAGTCATACAGTTGGGTTCATCAAAGTGACGTCAGGATCCTACAATTTATATAATCTCTGAGTCTTATAGGCATTACACGACTATTGCTTACATTTAAATACTTAAAGTATTTTTTCTAATTTTACTTGCAAATTGTTTTACATTTAGTATGTATCTTTGTTCCTTTTACCTTTATATTTACTTATGTCATAATTATCTTACGTAATATTACATTGCAATACTTTGTTAGTACTTATATTGCGTCACAGATGCGCTCATTATCTCTTTAATAATATGAAAACTAATCATTAATTATTAACTTTCGTCTTATCAATGTTTATATAGTGTTGACACTGTTTCAATAGTTCATTGTTAA
This sequence comes from Callimorpha dominula, assembly GCA_949752705.1. Taxonomy (NCBI): domain Eukaryota; kingdom Metazoa; phylum Arthropoda; class Insecta; order Lepidoptera; family Erebidae; genus Callimorpha; species Callimorpha dominula. Next base: position 779,502 of record OX457002.1, read on the forward strand.
TAATAGAAAGAATATATCTAACTCACATATAATAAAACTGTAATGCAATATGATTGACTGACATAATTAACAAGATTATTTTAACTTAACAGGTAGTAAGTCAATCGCGCGATAGAAAAATATTTAAAACGCTGACGAGAGGAGTTTATTGATTCATATCTAAACAGTTTTCCAAATCTACTCAATTGTAAAACATTTAATCTATAATCTGAATACTTTAGACAGTCAGTTCCGTGTTAATATTTTCCTACAACGATACATAACAGACAACCATTTTGAAATTATCATAATAAATATATAAATATGTTATATTTTTTATTTATGTGATCTAATATGTAAAAAGGTATTTAACAATATTTATCGCTAGTTTTACATTCCAATAAATACAAAAGCTTGCCGTGGACTTACTCCTTAAGATAAGACCTGCAGGGTATAGAAACATAGAATTTATATCGTAAAATAAAAGTATAAGAAATGGTTAACACTAAATAATAATAATATTATCGGACATTATTAATTACACAGCGTTATCTTGACTCACACTATGCATACTTTGGTTCTAAAACACGGATAAACATGCCTACTCAGTTTAATTTTATTGTAAATATGCATGCAACCAGACAGGCATATTCATGTATAGAAATATTTGTAGTGAGCGGGAGTCGAACTCTGCCGATTTTTCGCTAGATCGAATCATAGGCGTTAGGTAATAGTCTAGTTTTCTCTTTTTCATAATTCGGTATTCAAATTGAACTGCGGTTATAGTAAGTAGTTGTCTAAAGGTAATCTGCAGTATTACCTTCAGTAGTTATGATATTCAAATAACTTAGGCTTCACTTTCTATCTATCTATTATGTAAGGTAAGTATTGTTGACTAAGACCTTTCTTATTGTTAATTAAATTGCAATTTTACGTATACTGTAATCGATTAGTAATTTTAATCGGTAATTTTTTACGTATCTATGCTTAAATTGGTAAAATTTGTTAACTATTCGTCTAAGTATGTTAAGGTCGGCTTCTTTTACAACTTTGGAGGAACACTGTATGAAGTCCCTTTATTACAAAGACAGAGAGATCAAGCCTGGCACTGCCCGGCAGAGGCCGAAACCTAACAGTAGGCAGTTCCAACGTAGTTCGCTTTCTCTCTACTAGATGTCGTTAAAATATGTTTATGCTGAATTGGATGTCGCTGTCGCCACATTACTATACATATAATAGATAGTCTTTGAGTGGCTACCTTCTCTTATGTCTTTTATAAATTAATTATTACCTTTGAAGGTAAAAGGTCACAAACCATTTATTTAGGATTTTTCAGAGATCTTTGAAATTCAAAAATTACGAACCACTAAAATCAGTAAACATAAAATTTCAATATACAGTGTTGCAAAATATTGCAGATCTGTTATAATTTACTTATATACATTTTGCTTAACGTTAGTTAAAATAAGTACAAGTAAACAAAATACAGTTAAATGGTGTTTGAAATGACTTTTATTTTAACAACATTAAAATAATGATATTTATTAGATTGTTGTATTATACACAATTTCTGATCATTATTATGTAGATGTAGATTTATTTATAAGCAGTAATGCCGTTATGATGACTTGGCTGTGTGTATGTGTTTTTCTGAAAGAAGTGCAACAGAGTGTGTATACTATCAAATGTAGTGTTTATTTTAAAATAATGTTACAATTACATTTCTGTTTCACATTTTTTGTATGTTGTCATCTTGATAATGCAGAGTTTTCCGGTAGCTAAGGCTACACTATATCTTACTTATATTTCTATGGAGATTTCTATTAATGATCAGTTACGCAAGTAATATAAATGTAAGTGTTAGATACTATGGTTTTGTTTTCATTTTGCAAATCCAAACTTTTATTGCATTTTAAGCAATTCAACATAAGGTTAACGGTTTTTTATACTATTAGTTATTTTTAAACATAAAACTCGATGATGCAACAAAACGCAACGTCACTACAAGCTTTAGACCATAAACGATTTTGTGTAAGCTTCTACGACATAATTATTATAGCTTGCTAATCTTTATTGTTTTGCACAAAACCATTCAAACTCTAAATCGCTTTTAAAAATTACCTAAGCTATTTCTTAAACCTAGTTTTAGTATCAGTTAATCAGGTTATAAAAAATAAGAATTATTTATTTAGTATGTTAACATTTAGCAATTTCGCAAAACATTGCACTACGATTTATCATATTGCATTTATTATTTGCGTAACATTATTGGTGTTGTAGGTTAAAGCTGATACTTAACACTAAGTACAAGTAGTATCTCAGTAATGCTAAGAAACTTGGCATCAAATGTACAAGTCTCACATTGGATAAGGTTAAGTGGAATAGACGTACAGATACACTCCAATAGTAGGTTGATGTCTGAATATTCTTTTGGGTACTCTAAATTGCAAACGAAACACAACCCTTTAAACAAAATTAAGGGTAGGTGGTAAGTACAATGGGCGGCTAAAAGCGCGATATCTTCAAGACAATTTTTGCATGAAACAGTAGTCCAGAAATATACGTAGATACATAAACAAAAATATATATTAACTTATAAATAATATAAATAAAAATGTAAAGTTAATAAAAGAAGATTTTCACAGGTAGCGCATTCCACAAACGGATTACAGTTACCGTAAAGAAAATATCATAAACTGCCGTAGAATGTACATTATATTACACATTTTAAGTTGCTTTTCTGGAGGCTTTAGACATCGCGTAAAAGTACAATAAAAAAACTCAAATCGTTCTTTTATATAAGAAGGTAGCAAAACGTTGCATAAAAATTGAATGGTACAGAAGAATTTTGTCTCAGAGTTAAGTATCACAGTTAAGTGGTAGAAGAGTCGGAGTCAAAACAATTAGTGATTTTTACAGGTTTTACTTATAAATTAATTTCACAATGTTAATTATCGTAGACAGTCAGATTTGGTGATTTCGATATACTTATTTCCCAACTCTTTTCCATCGCCTTTTATATTTTTTACATATTTTCAGGTATCACTTGGGAACAGTGCTTTTTGTGTATAAAACCTACCCTATGTCCTTTTCTGTAACCCTGATGATTGACTGAATAGTTAATGCGTAACAACAAACAGACAATCATTGTCATTGGTGAGAGTTGAGGGTGAGTAGTGATTATGACAGTAGTTCACGGAGAGTATTACGATTAGTTATAAGCATGAACAAAAAGTTCATGAGCTCATTCATTTCAATCACTTATTTTATTTTAAATGGTCTGAGTGAGACTGAGACTGAAGACCTTGCTAATAAAGTGTTTATCTTGTCTAAAGACGATAACATTTAGTCATTGCTAAATATTTAAAAAACTAAATTTAGTTTAATTAACTAAATGGAATCCAAATTGATAATGTCTGATAAAATATTGATTGCTCCAATTAATTCGTTTTATGTCAAATTTAGTTTAGTTATAAAGACGTTATTTAATTAGCAAATTTATTTCTACACAGAACTACTATTAGTCTATATGTCAAGGTATCCGATAAAAACAAATTAATTAAGATTTTGAAATTATTGTGTTGAGGATTTAGTATGAAAAAAATGTAAAATTAAATAATATCATGTGTTTTAACCCGGATGATCCATAGCGGTATCGCATTCGAGAATCATAAAAAATACTGATTAAAATATACAAAAAATAGCCGCTATGTTTAGTGTATTGCCAGAGCCAGTACGTAGGTAATACATAAAAATCAAATCTTAATCACCGTATCTTTTTATTGCGTTGACTTAGAAGCTTGATTTTTGTACAGCTTCAAGGGAGCGCAGAAATAAGTATTAGGTATTAATTTCAAATTGATGCGTCCACGGATTCCAGAAAAAAAGGGTCTTGACAGGTAGACAGACAGACAGGCAGACAGACGGACAACAAAGTGATCCTAAAAGGATTCCTTTCTTCCTTTTGAGAAATGGAACCCTAAAAATGAGTGACTCGTGGGATAATGAAACTTGAATGATTATAAAGGCCGCAGTAGCCATACGAAACCGAGGGTTTACAAGGAACTAAGTGACAAGAAGGATGGCCTTTTTCTTGCATAGAGAATTAGCATTGCCATGCAACGTGGCAATGCTAGTTCTGCGGCCTGCCAGTCTTCTGTGAACGCGACTATGTAATGTTCTATGTAAATAGTCCGATTTCTTTATTTTAATATAGCTGTAATACTTTTCTAATTAAGATTTAAAAATAACGTACAATGTTCCCAATTTGTAAAAAAAAACTTACCTATTTCTATATCAGCAGCGATTCCTTACCTATGTTAATTAATTTACACAAAAAATCAGTCTATTTAAGAGTAAGGACATTAGCGAAAATTCGCTTTTGTACTACTAATACTTCAAGTTATCACTCGTCCATCTTCTACTAACTTCTGAATAGCAAAAATAATCAAGTGCATTTTCAGATAATATCCCACGATATATTATCTTTTAAACCAACTAACATGAATATCGAATGCATCACTAATTACAGCAAATAACTTTTTAACAATGGATGGTACTTTTTGAACAAGATGTTTATCTTGTCTTTGTCAGCTTCCGGACATGCACCGTGTGAGTTGCCACAAATACTTTGGTCCTAACACGGGTTATTATTATTTTCTCACTTATTTTATCATTATAACACTTTATGAATACTCGCTCTAACCATTATTGGACGTGGAAATGTTATATTAACGGACATTACCGTTTTTACGACGTTTAAAACTATAGAAATCGTAATAATTGTCTTTTTAAAGTTATAATTACAACTTATGTATAGTGTAATCGCTCTTTTTTACATAATTTGTTACAAATAGTGTCATCTAGTGAAAATTTGAGAAAGCTTATGAAGCTTTTAAATATTCCACTCAAGCTATGTTGAAAGTTGTTTGACATTTTAAAAGAAAGATGGCGGGTTTACAAACTTTTATATAAAATATTATGCATTTATTTCATAATACAAGTATCTATTAAGAAAATGATTTACTAAGGCTGGATTCTAATTTAAATGTAAAATATTTCATTACAATTTTTTTTAAGAATAAGCATCTATGTTGAAAGCTTTTGCATGACACAAGCATTAGCTGTAGTAGTACACTAAAAGATCCATAGGTAGCGCTTTTCTTCATATAACCTTTATTCTTTCGTTCTAGAATTTTGGTTTTACACATAAACGAGTATCATTATATATTATGATAATACTAGCAGTCTTCGCTCGTGTGTACATATTTACTTAGATATTTTGCGTACAAAATAAAAGTAGCCTAAGTTACTCCTTATAACACCAGCTATTTGCGAGTATTAGTCCCGTGGAATTCGGTCCACCCGTTCCGGAGATTAGCCGAAACAAACAGAAAGACAGAAGCACAAAAATTTTAAAAACTGATTATTAGGCATATGTATCCTGCTAATAACTGTATGAGCTTAAAAAAAACTATTATTTGGAGATAACAAACAGACACTTCAATTTTATTTATTTTTATGTATTAATAACTTGCAGTGCTTTTGCGCTAGTTTTGAGTACATTATATGGCTATGATACGAGTACTATTCATTGGGACATTAGCTAACCTAACTTAACGGCCTTTGCACAATTCGAAATTAGAACACTTAAGTAGCTCACATTAGTGAGCTACGTAAGTGTGCTTACGATTCGGCATTAGCCGAGTCGTTTCTTGACTATAGGAACGCGGCATAAATCACTTAGCATCCTGCAAATATAGAGAGATATACAGAATATAGCCGTGATGTGGTTCAACTTTCCTTCCTTGTGGTTGCCACCACGGGAACCGTACATTTTCCTATAAAAAGTAGCCTATGTCCTTCCCCACGATATAATCTATCTCTTTGCCAAATTTCATTGCGCTTAGTTCAGTCGTTTAGTCGTGAAAAGGTAACAAACAAACAGAGATTTTTTTTCGCATTTATAATATTAAGTATAGATAGGTACTAAATTATAATTACGATTTTGACACAAGTAAGTTTTAGGCAGATTTTTAATCACTATTTTTACAAAATTCCATTGTAAGTGAAAGTTTTAGTACCTATCTTATTAAAACTAAGATAAAAAATAGAATAAATAACATTCACCAAGGTTTTTAACAAATACTTTTCTAAAGTCACGATTCTCAAGTTCTTCGTAGAAAGTTAAAAGTGTGATTTTTTTTAAACTTATACAAATTTAATTTTGTTCACAGGAAAAACTTGAGCCTTCAGCCAGTAGACCGCGAGGAAGACGCCCACCTGTTCACATACCGGGACGTGAACCGCACACACGTATCTGTCGTGTTGGCTCAGAGTGTCGAGGAGCTGGTCGACAGTGACTCTCCACAGAACGTTGTGAAGTTCCGACTTGGATGTGACTTCGATTCAGGAGATGACCTTGTAAGTTCGATATTTTTACAATGTTTTTCAATAATAAATAATACTAGCAGCGTCTCGCTGCTTCACCCGCGTAAGTCCCGATATCGTGGGAATATCGGGATAAAAAGTATGCCTATGCGTTAATCCAGGTCTCCAGCTATCGACATACCAAGTTTCATCGCAATCGGTTCAGTGGTTTTTGTGTAAGAGTAACATCCATCCATCCATCCATCCATCCAAACTTTCACATTTATAATATTAGTGGGATTCATACTAGGGGTTCTAGAAAAGGTATATAAACATAAGTAGACACATATTTTTCTAAATATATACTTGCTTATAAAATTACCGACGCAAATGCAAATTTTATTCATTTATAAAAATATAAGCACCTTGCGGAAATCGAAGCCATGACCTCCGACGCAGCATCGAATGCTCAACTATTTTACGTGGGAGAGCCATGCTTCGGCACGTATGGGCCGGCTCGACTCCACTCGATACCACGGCCTCACAGAAAACCAGTAGTGAAGGAATGCTTGCATGCTTGCCGCGTGAGTGAGGTTACCGGAGGCCCTAACCCTTCCCCCTCCCCTATGTGCTCGCAGCATCTGTTTCATTTTTTGTGAAATTTTCCTACGATTTCCTAGATTTAGGAAGGAAATTATCGAAACCAATATTATTCGAAGCAAATTTTCCTTTTACAATACCAATACAGTACAATTTTTACTGTGCATATTATATAAGATACCCCCCGGCCATGTTGACAACTAAATCTGTAATGTTCTATCTGACAAATACTTGTTACTGTTAAATATATTGCTAACCACTCTTCTCTCACAACTAGATTGCTGGCATTTTAATACATGAAAAGCTCACAAACTCAAAAATAGACCACGCTATCGCTTTGACAGCAACCAACAATAAACAAGATGACATGTTAATGACGTTTTAAAGTAACTCTGGCACCTAAACTTGGCACTTAGTTCTTTTGTTTTGAAAAATAACATCTTTCCGATACACACTGAAGTAATTAGGTCTGGTGACATAATATATTTTCCTTAAGAAGACTATGGCTATTGTAACACTTTCTTCGGTAATAATTGTGATAATAATGTAGGTTTGTTAACTATTGTGACGTGTCGGATCTTTTGTGTAATCTGTTTATGTATCACCAGTTACTATAAGAAATACTTAGTACACCCATTTAGATTATTTTTTCTGATTTGATCCAATCCTTTAATTCGTATTAGATATATATGATGTGTAGACTCCGAAAGATAAAATACACGTAAAAAAATATTTAAAGCCTAACAGCAAAATCCACCCGTCGCTCCATGTTTGTTAGGAAATACCTTAATTTTTAATTTCCTTTTAAATCTTCAAGGCTAAAAATTAATGAGATACAAGAAATCCTGCAAGCAGTCAATTTGAATGAGATATTAGAAACAAAATTACAAGAGATTTACGCCCCACTTCAAATTTAAATCCAAAGTTGCAAGGATTTTCGAAAGATTTGCAACCTGATCACAAACGTAATATATGCGAGTGAAACAGACAAAAGTAATCCTTGTGTTCCTTGGATCAAAGATTGTTTGGGGTGAAAACAAAAATGTTTGTAAAACAATGCGGCAGAAAGTTGAGAGCCAGTCACCTCAGATAGCCGTTCGTCCTTCACCCAGTTACTGGATCATTTGCCGTATTTTTAAAAGCCCAAGGGATCGTGAGCCGTCCTTAATTTGTCCACAGAATATAATAACATTTTTAATCTTATACCCCGTTTAGAAATTCATCTGGGATCGTTAAAGGGTTGTGTTTGTTTAACTGCTCGTGTTGATTGTGGTCGGTTGTTACAGGTTTGTCCTACTTTTTTTCTGGGGCGCCAAGATATGTTAGTATTTGGCTTTAATTTTGTATTAATTAGAGTTCCGTACGTCCAAATAAAAAACGGGTACCTTATAGGATGTCTGTCTGTCTATCACAGCCACGTTGCTCCGAATGTACTAGACCGATTACCCCATTGGTGCCCAATAACTCTGCAGTACAAATAACGAAATTTAAATAATTATTATAACAAAAACATAAACAAACTAAAAAATATTATCCTTCATTGAAAAAAAACCCCTTCCTTATATGAAAGTGGGGTTAAGCGGTGTAAAAATTTTCAAAGATTTTCTTTTAATGCATAAACTTTTTACATACTTTTTGAAGTTTTAACGTACATTTTTATGACACACGGTACATCAGAGTTCTTGTGAAAGTTTTTGAGGATGATGATGATGATTATAATATTTTGTGTAATACGTTAATGGATTCTTAACCATCAAATATCCACAGTAGAGAGAAGAAAAAATGAAATGAAATGAAACATAAAAAATTGGGAACTTGTTTAGGTGTCCTTGGGCTTGGGATTTGGGCACGGCGGGCGTAAATGGGTAAGTCGAAAGTTTGAACACATAGCAATATCTGTGACCTAAACACAACGGAATATGAGGGAACTTTGAGAGGCCCAATTAGAAAAACAAAAGATATTTGCAAACTGTACCGTGTGCTACATCACATGAAAGGGATTGTTGTGAGGGTCTGAATTATTTTCTTAATTATAAGATATTTCTTATAAATTTATTTAAAAAAAATATCTGAAAATTGATTATCAGCATCAGCCTTAAATTAAAAAAAAATACAAACAATAGTTCTTTACTTACAGATCACAGGAAAACCAATGAGACGTATATGGCCCTAAAAAAACATGGTAAATCTCTCAATATTGTGCGTAGAAACTTGCATTTGCAAACCCTCTCCACGCGCGTTCAACTCGAACTTGGCCGTTTTCTTTTTCTTAAATACCTTTCTATTTTCTAAACTATAGGGTCTAAAAATATACCTTAGAGACCAGAGTCTGGACGCTTAATGTTTATTATTGGCCAAGGAGACTATAATATGGACACATACATATATTTTCTCTGCTTGTTTAATTAATTTCTATGTCTAATTACAGAGTTTTCGGATATTTTACTTAACAATAGTTTACTTATTATATTCATCACTCTTAATACCTTAAGCAATATAATATTATCTAGAGTTCATTTTGCAGCTCATTAATTTACGAATAATGGTAGCGGTCTCAGTCAGGGCTTGACTGAAATGAAGAGAATTGAATATTTCAATCCAAAGTTTCAACTGACTTTGAAAAACCTCACTTTTATTTACCGAAAAGAAATATCAAAAGCTGTCCAGTATAATTCTTGAAGCAATTTAACATCTTAACGATACCTTACCCCCACTGAGAGCAACAGGGTATTCTGTACATTAAATATTCAGGATTAAATAAATATCTGGTAGTACCAAGTAGAAAACAATTACTGTTACCTAAGATCAGGTTAATAAACTAATTTATGAAGTAACAAAACTATTAACTACAAGAAACTTACAGTTCTGAGAGATTATCTTAATAAACTATGTATAAAACTAGGTTTAACGATAGATGGATAGATAATATTAATAACTAATAAGAACTAGAGACACCTCATACGCGGCCGTCTGATCCCAAACTAGAAAGAGCCTAAACTATGGTAACCAGACTGCTGATAAACATACTTATATATTAAATACACACATATTGTAGATAGATTACACCCAGACACAGAACAAATGATCGTGCTCATCACACAATTATTTGTCCTGCTTGGGTGTCGAAGACACGGCCTCTGGCTCAGTAGTCAGCATCACTAACCACTAGACAAATTGATAGTTAGTTCTTATTTGTAGAAACACGTTAATAAAAAATAGTCCTTACATGTTTTGCTTTCAAAAATAGCGTACAAATGTCACAATTTTAGTAAAAAATATTTTTTTTTGCAAATCCAATAATAATCCGGACTGGTCAGTCCGGTCAGTAGGTTAAAAAAATATTTATTTTACAAATATACATTTGTAGTGATTAAAAGAGATTAAATATGAATGTCTTTAAAACTAACTATTGCATTTTTAATGTAATTAAATGTATGCTTATATCAAATATATCGAAGTATATAATATTAATTTTTTTACTAATTTCCTAGCCCATAATTCCTCTCGTTCCCATAAACTCCATCTCCTTCTAGAGTCGGTCAGTCTTCACGTTTTGCCATTACAAGCCACTCACCACAATAACGTTGGCGAGGACACATGGCTCGACTTAATTATCACTTCTAATCCTTCCCTTGTTTCCTCTCATGGACAACTTGACGCTCCCGGATTTTCACATCACGACTTAATATTCCTTTCCTACGTCCTCAAACCCCCAAAACCCAAACCTAAAATTCTGTACAGGCGTTGCTTTAAGCGAATGGATGTTGACAAACTGAGCGATGACGCGTCGTATATTGACTGGGGCCCCCTAATTGAATCTACTACTGTTGACGACAAGGTGTATTTATTTAATGAAGTGGTGACTAAGCTGTACGATACTCATGCACCGGTTAAAAAGGTAAAGCTTAAACGACCGCCTGCCCCTTGGATGACCAAAGCTATACAGATGGCCATGAGACGTCGAAATCGCGCGTTCAAAACCTACAAAAGGGACCGTGTGGAAGTCAACTGGCAACTGTATAAAACTGCAAGGAATCGGTGTAACCAGATGATACGGAATGCTAAACGCCGCCATATTCTAGATAATATTTCCTCCTCCTCTCCTGCCGACATCTGGAAGTTCCTCGGAACTCTAGGTGTCGGCAAATCGCGACATGTAGACTTTCCACAATCTCTAAGTCTCGATTCCATAAATAAACATTTCACCGACTCTCTCATGTTGGACAGTCTATCTGAACAAAATACTCTAAATTACATCAATAGTCTACCGCGCCCTAATTTATGTCATTTTCACTTCGGTCCGGTTGCAGAAGGAGAGATCAAGAAAATTATCCTGTCTATCAAATCCCAAGCGGTTGGTTGTGATGGCATTAGTCGGAGAATGATCATCACATTGCTAGACCACCTCCTTCCCGCTATATCCCATATTGTTAATTTCTCCCTCATATCTGGCACTTTTCCTTCTCTCTGGCGGAAAGCGTATGTACGCCCGTTGCCCAAAACCTCGAATCCGTCTCTGCCCACTCACTTTCGTCCTATTTCTATTCTTCCCTTCCTCTCCAAAGTGCTAGAAGCCTGCGTTCACAAACAGTTCTCCCACTTCATTTATGACAACAACTTACTTAGTTCTTTTCAGTCTGGGTTTCGACCTGGCCATAGCACGGTCACTGCTCTCCTTAAAGTGACTGGCGATATTAAAGTAGGTATGGAGAATACCATGGTTACTACTTTGGTCCTGGTTGATTTTTCCAATGCCTTCAATACCGTCAGTCACGAACTCCTCCTTGCTATCCTATCCCATTTCTCGGTCTCTCAAGAAGCACTTGACTGGTTTTCTTCTTACCTTCGGGATCGTCAGCAGTCGGTCCGTATTGAAGATTCTTCTTCTAGTTGGCGTGGTCTCGCTGCTGGTGTCCCTCAAGGCGGTATTCTCTCACCTCTTCTATTTTCGATCTTCATCAATCTTATCACCCCAAGACTTCAGTGTTCCTACCATCTTTACGCTGATGACTTGCAGTTATATTATCAAACGGAGTTGTGCGATATTTTGTCCGGGGTTTCGTTAATAAATACAGACCTAGCGGCCATTAAACATTGGTCTGATATATTCGGCGTATCAGTGAACCCGAATAAATGTCAGGCCATCTTCGTGGGAAGTAGCCGTAGTATGAGCCAACTCGACCTTGCTTCACTCCCACCACTTACTTACGATGGTATGGTTATTCCATACTGTGAAAGTGTGAAAGACCTCGGATTGTATATTGACACAACTCTGAGCTGGCGAAAACATGTTGCATCTATTTGTCAGAAAGTAACAGGGTCATTGCGGGCCCTTTATAGGCTAAAGAACTTTCTGCCATCGAAAACAAAGGCAATGCTTGTACAGACTCTAATACTCCCTATAATCGACTATGGCGATGTGTGCTATTTTGACCTGAATGCATATCTGCTCAATAAACTTGACCGTTTTCTCAATAATTGCATTCGATTCGTTTTCAATTTACGAAAATATGATCACGTGTCTCAGCACCGCTCTAACTTGAAGTGGCTGCCAATTCGCCAACGTAGACAGACACGAGCATTAACTACTCTATATTCTGTACTCTTCTCTCCAAATCCTCCTTTTTACCTAACTTGTCAATTTCAATATTTAGGTGCCAATCATACTGTAAATCTTAGATCTTCACACAACCGGCTTCTTCATTGTCCCACTCACCGCTCCGACTTCGTACATTCCACCTTCTTTGTTCAATCTGTCCTGTTATGGAACGCGCTCCCTCTCGAGATCAGGATGGCAAAAACTCGGCTTACCTTCAAATACATGTTGCGGAGACATGTATTATCAGATTCTTTTTAATCTTAGACTCTCTCCTTAACCAGTTTATATTATTTGTTTATATATATTTATTTATATATTACGTATTACAAGTAATAGTATTATTATAACTTATTAAATGTACATGTGTATGTATTATATTAGCAAATAGATTATAAAGTACTGTGGGTACTATAATAATATTATTTTATCTAATTTAAAATAAACAATTCTTAACCTCTGTGCATCTACCTTGTTTTGTCTCTGCATCGCCCAAAGGTCGACTGGGAGAAAATGCCTACGGCATTAAGTCCACCTTTGACACATTTTGTGCAAAAAGAATAAATAAAAAAAAAATAAAAAAAAAATAATAATATGGTGTACATTTGCTTTTAGACGTTCATGTAGGGATGTACGATTTATCTGTAGATTGCCTGGCATAAAATTGTTCACATCGATAAGGCCTCCTTACCTGGTCTACTGCTCCCGTATTCTTAAATTTAGTAGTTAGACATTTTCTTCTACCAGTTTGGCGTACCCACAATCTATACTAATATTTTATAATACAGCTTTATAGCTGAAGAGTTTGTTTGGTTGAACGCGCTAATTTCATGAATGACTGGTTCGATTTGAAAAGTTCTTTTAGTTTTAGATAGCCCATTTATCGAGAAAGGCTATAGGTTATATAACATCCCGCTACAACCAATAGGAACGGATTATCAATGAAAAATATTTCACAAACACGGAAAATTTACAAACGCGGCCGAAGCTGGGCGGGTCAACTAGTAAAATTTGTAATAAAAATAATGATTGAAACCACAAGTATTTATAATTTTCCTAATTTTAACCGAATCCTGCTTATTGGAAGGTGTTTAGTTCAGTTTGTAAAGTTTCTAAGGACCCATACCCATATTTCTATTATAACCGATAAGAAATCCATGCTTGTTTAACCTAAATACCTTTCTAAATACCTTTCTCTACAAATATATTTAACTAAATTACCTACGTGCGCAACCCATCTCCCAATTTGCTCTCAATGAACGTTAAAACGCTCATCAAAGGAACTGTGCTTCATGTGAACCTACCTATAGTTCAATGGCATTTGAAGACGAATTTTTATGTTTGGCGTAAAAATAGAAGTAAAAATGTTCAACAAGGGTCTCTCTGTTAAATAGGCACATTTAGGTTCCACGTTTGAGGTTATAATTCTTGAATATTTTTATACGGTGCTCGATTGTAGATTTTTATTGCCCATTAATGCCTGCGGTGTACGTTTCAGCTGTATTTTCCTTAAGTCGTTAAATCTGAAGGACATGAAATATTATTGAGATAGTTTGAATCAAAGGAAACGTATATTGTTTTGAAATGAATCTTCAAATGATTGAATACACGCTATTTCAAAGTCTCCAATACGAACATGAGCATGTTGTTTGTTTGTTACGCTATTACGTCTTAGGTCAAGTGATCATGGTTCGATTCCCACTCAGGATAATTGACTGTGTGAAGAGCATGATCATTTGTTGTGTCTGGGTGTAATTTATCTATAATATATGTATTTATTTAGAAATATTTAAGTATGTTTATCAGCAGCCTGGTTACCATAGTACAGGCTCTGCCTAGTTTGGGATCAGACGGCCGTGTGTGAGAGGTGTCAAGTCATTATTATTATTATCATCATGTACTATTGCACACACTTTGTTAGGGGTGCAGAAAAAGACTTATAATATATAGTACCTTCATCCAAAAAAAAACAGTTTTTTAATTGTTTAACAAAATGTATATTAGAGCGAGCGAATCCTGTAGTACAATTTGCTGCACTAGTTAGATAAAATTATTACAGACTTATCTTGTGCTTGTTAGGAATAATTTTTGTAAGTGGAAATCTTTAGGCACGTTGGGCACTATTGGTATGGGGAAAAAGCACTGAACTCGTGTGACCGTCACGTTTACGTTATGTTTTCACTTGACGTGCAGTCCTACGACTGACAGTTTTTTAATGGTATAGGGGCAAACGAGTAGACCGGTCATCTGATGGTAAGTTACTACCGTCGCCCGTGAATACCTGCGACTCAAGAGTCACAAGTGCGTTACCGGCCTTTGAGGTGGAGTACGCTCTTGTCTTGAAGGTTTGAAGGTCGTATCGGTCCGGAAATACCGTAGGCGACAATTTGTTCCACAGATTGGTTGTACAAAGCTAAAGGTTCTGAAGAATCGATCAGGTTTTGCTCGGTCGAGCAGTTATGACGTAAAAGCGAAACAAACAAACAAATTCACATTCGCGTTTATAATATTTAAAAAAAGTTAAAGTAGTTAAAAATAAAGCATTTGTTGTTCCCAGATCTCAGCATACCTGTCAGTGACTGTGTACATAGAGGACGTAAACGATAACGTTCCCAAGTTCCAGGATACGCCATATCATGTCGCTGTGGATGAACTAACACCTACAGGTAAGACAGGAATTTTACTTAATGATATAAAAATCTGGAAAATAAACCAGTTGAGTCGGATCCGAGACATCTCGTGCAAAAAAGATAGGAAATACTTTCAACCTTATACATAGAAAGAATAAGATGATTTATTTAAATAATTCATTAGCTTTCAAAAGTAAAACTTTCTGGCAGCTGATTCTATTTAAAGTCGTCTTTGTATCCAACGAAGCCATAAAATATTCATTCAAGGGAAGTTTACGCATTTTTCGCAATATTAATAAAGTTCAAAAGCATTGTTGTCTGTGGACTTATTCTGAAATATTTTATTTTATCATCGATGCCAAAGACTAACAAATTGTCGTCGGCTCAAATTGTTTCATACAGATTTTATTAACAATTTTTGGGTTTCAGAACTTTTTTAAAGGTTTTGTTATAAGATATTTTGTAGAAATATTACTTTACTACATTCAATGAACAAGACAATTTTTTAGAAATTTTGTTAATGTCTTATCTAAGATGTAAGGGTTTTATCTGTATATAATTCATTGAAGAAACCACGCATCCATCGTTTCGATATGATAATATTAATTGTTTGCGAAATGAATTATCAAAGTTTTTCTTTTCCTAAAGAAAGGTCTGATTTTTCTTGGAAATACTCGTATGACATAATCTGATATCTTGTGACAACGCTGTCAGTCTTCTGGATAAGGCTTAACTAAATTAAAATCATGGTTATGTCCATGCTCCGGAGTGAGAGTGCGAAATATTGTGCCACCGGTTTTCCGTGAAAATGGAGTACGAGTACGTCAAACAAGCGGCGGAAAGAAAACGGGGGAGTACTAGTTCTCTCCCATCCCGCAGATGACTGTAAATTGCCATATTTATCGTGACTGGCAACCGATTTGGGTGACAGCAGTGCCATACCCCCTGCATCAGTGACACTGTTGCCTGTCACTATTGTGCAATATTTCAGATAGCTGGCGGAGATAAATCAGTCAAACACAGCTTTATTTGTTAGCTATAGGGAGTACCATAGGCAGGTTAGATTAACGTTTGGGAAAACTATTACTATTAAAAAGTCATTATTTTATTTTTACAGGTCTAACAATCTTCAAGGGTATTCGCGCCTTTGATCGTGACAAGCCCAATACGCCCAACTCTGATGTCCAGTACAGCATTATTGCGGGTGATGCCGATGGCCACTTTGCTTTAGAAAGCTCACACAAACCTGCTTTGGTATTGAAGAAACCATTGGATTACGATGCGGGGGATAAAGAGTTCTTGCTTGTCGTTACCGCTTCGGTAAGTAAAGATTATATAGTACCTAGATATAGCATCGTTCACAACTGATAATGGGGGACAACGAAACAAAAAAAAAATAATGAGGAGGGATCTTCCATGTCATGGGTAGGGTATGAAATATTCAAGGTACCTGCCTCAAAAGACTGTAGTAATTTTCAATCTTCCGCTAGCACGAAGCGCTTTGACACTTGTTTCGCCTCTACACGAGGTATCCTCAGGAATTATTTGGCTGACAATAACTCATTTGAGGGTAAGTAGTGGGTGTTTCCTCCTCAATTATTACTGATGCCATTAATTATATAATAAAAAGGGGTATATATATATATATTCAACTTACCTTATTAAATCGACTTACTTTTATAGAATAAGCATTAATTTGACTTCAAATTAGGACTATGTTAGTGTTCGAGTAACGCTATAATTTCTGGTTAGGTTATATAAACCAACAAAGTCAATATAGGTAAATGGGATGGCAGATCTTCACTTCACTAACTAAATCTTTTTTTAAAATCTACATTTTCTTTTACGAATAACAGAAAATTATTACGATTATGAAAATTTTAAAATGATAATGAAATATTATGACGAGTAGATTCTAAATGACTACCAACGCCATCTACTAAAAGTAAACGGCGATAAAAGAAATGTCAGTTTTGTATAACACGTCAGTTAGACGTTAGGTCCGTCACGTGCGTCATCTATTAAAAGTAATCCAAATAAGCGGTTTCCATATAAAATTATCAATTATAGTTTTTTAGATTTTTATCCGTTCTTTTGGGTTTTCCCTATATTTTTTCTTTTTAAACATCCCCTGTAGTGGAGCGAACAAAACAAAACAAAAAATATTCAAATCCGTCGAGCCACCAGCCGTTTTATAATTATCTTTTAAAAAAGTATCACAAGCTTCAATGCGCCTCAAAATACCCAAATCGCTTCAAGTGTGCCTATAAAATTTTTAGAGTTCCCTCGATTTCTTCAGGATCCCATCATTAAATCCTGACCTGAAGACCATGGGACTACCTAGGAAGTATGCCCTTTCAAACAAAAGAAGAATTTTCCAAATCAGTTCAGGCGTCTTTGAGTAATCGGTGAACATACATAAAAAAAGTATATAATATATGCAGTGGAACATAGAACCTCCTCCTTTTTTGAAGTAGGTTAAAAATGTTAGCTTTTACACTTTTGGTTCATGTAAACATTAAATATTCCAAATTTTACATCCATGCGCAAATTTGCCTAAAAAGGGGTAGAAATAATTATCTTTATGGCTCATTGCGTATTAGGTTTGTTATAGATGATAATAAATTGACCATGTTTAAATAAGTGTGGAAAAATATATTAAGTACAATTAAATCTGCACTTTATTTCTAATAAATAAAGTGACAATATCCTCTAAATTGTTCGCAAACAATTATCCGGTAGACTAGACTGGTAGTTTACCAACTACCAACTTGTAATTAATCTATCGCAAACTTTGATTACAATGATGAGTTCTAATTTATACAGCAGAAACTTCTAGACTTAAGATAGATGAAATCAAGAACATACTTAAATAAATCTCTTGAGAAGTAATTGAAAATGGATATCCTGCAACATATCGTATATCCTATCTAACATTATAAATGTGAAAGTGAGTTCGTTTGTTGCACTTTTACGCCTTAACTACTTCGCCGATCATCATGAAACTTTGCATACACATGTCAAGGGTACTTGAAAACCTTTCATTCTGAAATAAAGTTCTATTCCCGAGAAAAAATCTACATTAACGAACCCGCTGACAAAAGCTAGTTTTACATTTATGGAAACAACATTTTTGCAGTTTTGGTACTTTAAAAAATTTCACAAATCAGCCCTTACTGTTATCTATGAGCCATTTCAGTTTGCCATCAGTTGTACATCGATTCTCTTCTTGTGAAAAATTCGTCATCTTGAGACTTCAAATTCAATATCTTTATTTGATAATATTGTCCATCAATTGTACGAATAGGTCAATTAAAAAAAATCTTATAGATCAACAAACACAGAGTCACCGCAACTATAAGTTGCTATGTCAAATCTAAAATTATAAAACAAACAAAATAGATAAAAGATAATACTGTATCTGTCTGTGTCTATCTATATCGGCCCGTTTCCAATTTGTTGAGCATTATGAGAAGAAATCGGGCAAATAAATTACCAGAGATTCAGAGGTCACTAATTTTTGTTTCAAAAAAACAATAACTTGCCTGATTAAGGATAATACATACTTATATCTATAATGTTTGTGATGCAAATGTTAGCTCAAGTTTCGGTAAAATTCCGTTCTTTATAAAGCTTATGAAGAAAAAGCATGCCTGAATAAATGTTCATGGTCAGGAGAAAATTTTAAGTTTAACCAAACGAGTTATGATAAAGACAAAATATTTTTCCTCTCTTTTAATTATTTGTTTGTTTATCAGGATCGTGGGTCTCCGCTTCGCAGCACTAACGCGACTGTTCACATCACCGTCCTGGACAATGACGACCTTCCTCCTAAGTTTTCATCAGAACTGTACAGAACACAAATGCCGGAGTTTTATCCTCTTACGGTAAACACATTTTTATTAATACCATGATATTGTTTATTGTAATAAAAAAAATACAAGACATAAGACTGTTCGATCTCTCGTCTCCCTATAATTTATATATTTTATTTTTTACTTACTCAATTCGTTCAAATTAGTAACAAATCTTCTTACAACCTATATGCCTAGCCTGTTTGCCTATTTTTTTTAAAGAAATAAAATCGAACATAAAATAAAACCTTCTCAAATGTACATTAATGTACGTACTTCTTAGCGTTAATATAAAAAAATCTCGTATATTTTTTTACAAAACAGAAACACATTTGTATCTACTCCAAATAAACATGTTATTCCATAAGTTTTCAACTTATTGCAAGTTCACGTTTACTACTTTCTCAAGTGACAAGGACGACACAAGGAAACTACAAACACATGTTTTACGATGTCACTTATCACAAAAGTTTGTCACTTCGCTTGTGCCCAGCAGGGAACTATGGATATTATCATATAAATCATTATTTTGATAACCTATCGAATATTGATGAAGCTCTCGAATTGACTTTGACTTCCATCAATGCTGGTATTCTGATGACTGCTTCTCAGTTATTTAGGATATGCGTTTGTACTCACGTGTGTATTTTCCGAATTTTTCGAGACCAACAGGGCCAATTTATCAAAGTGTTACTTGATGTTGGGAGCGTATGGATGAAAGCGATTGCGTTTCCGTTGTATTGTGTGTTGGGGTTGTTTTTAATACTCGTAGGTACTGTTATCTCTTTCAAAACGCTCCCCCGATTATTAGTCGCGTTGTCATGCAACACACACGTGCTAGTATCCGTATATCTTTAAAAACTATGAATACTGATTCTAACTGAAAATCGAGTTAAAACATTTTTATTATAAAATAATTGCAGGGCAAAAGAATCCACAAAGAGCTGCTCTTCCCCGAGTCAATCAAAGCGTTTGATCAAGACCTTGGAGTTAATGCTGCGTTAAAATACGAGCTGGTGGCAGGCAATGAGAGAAAGCTTTTCTTCTTGGACCCTCAAAATGGCACATTGTACCTTGAAAAGGAGGTTGATTTGGACGATGAAACTGGATTATCAGGTATTTATGTTTTATTTTTACTTTAAAGTCCATAAATTGTGGTATGTAACACCTACTTGTAGGTTGTGCTTAGAAATTAAGGATGTTAGTTATACTTCAAAATTATCGAACAATTCCTAATTTGTAATGAAGGTACATAACTAAGAAACAAAATATATTAGTAACATTATATCAACGGTTCATTATGAATTAAAGTATGTTAGAATTAAAATTAATAAAGCGTATTACCTAGATGCTGTAAAAAAAACATAATCTACCATTAATAAACTAGTTAAAACTGACAGTTATTTATCAGAAATATATTAGGCAGCTATTGTAATTGTATAATGGTTGCTTAAAATGATTGTCATTTTAAGTACCTGGGAAAATAATTATAAATTTTCTTTCATAAATTAAGTACACAAATGATGTCTTACATCATTCCTAAATAAAATATAAAAGTCACAGGTGTAGTTGATTTAATAATCTGTTATATATTTTTATTTAATAAAAGTATTTTCAGGAAACACGTTCGTGCTGCAAGTACAAGCGTCTCAACACGACAATCCCTTGAAGACAGCTCAAGCGAGAGTTGAAATTGAACTCCTTGATTTAAATGACAATCTTCCCGAGTTTGAAGTAGATTTTTATAACATAAGTATTGTTGAAAATTTACCTAATGGTAAGTATGTATTTCCTTTTTGTACATAATGTACTAATATTAGTAAACTTATATGATTTTTTACTTATATATTATGAAATATTCTATTCCAAGGTTTCAGTGTACTACAAGTGATGGCAACAGACAAGGACCAAGGAGACAATGGAGAATTCACGTACCAATTAAACGATCCAGAAGGTGCATTTATTATTGATCCTAGAACTGGTTGGCTCACAGTGCGGAATCAGGTATTTCTTTTTTAAAAAAAATTAAAACTCATACTATGAGTATATTGATATTTGTTAAGTTAAAAACATATTTATTTAATACCGGTTATCTATAAGAACTTGATTGAATCCTTTTAGTAAATGCGACTGCATTGAGTCAGTAGTATGATGAATTAAACTTTAAAGCCACTCAACAACATTTTGATAGCAAGCTTTATACCTAGGCGTCTAACACTAAATTGCTTACTTCGTATTCTAATTCGTTAAAATATTAGTAATATATTTTAACGAATCAGATTACAAGTTATTTATTATAAGTGATTTTAATAACCGAAATCAGTTTTGATATTTATGTTACAGACGGTACTAGATAGAGAACAACATGCATCATTGAAAATGAAAGTATTCGCTAAAGAAAAAAACCCTAGCGTCGTTGGAACTTTTTTAGATAAGCAACGCCTCTCTAAATACCGAAGAACTCCAACTACTCCTAAAATTCCACCACTTAAAGACAGGACCACATACATTTTTCCAGATAAATTAGGAACAAAAAACGAAAACATAGAATACGTTGATAACCAGCTAATGTCTTACGTTAACGTTGAAGTAACCCTTTTAGATGCTAATGATAACAATCCAGTATTTATACCAAGTAACTTATACGAATTTATAATCAAATCAAACGCTAAAGTTGGTACTTTAATCGGTAGAGTAAAAGCGGTAGATCCTGACCTAGGAAGAAATGGCATGGTATTATATGATCTACAAAGAACGAGTAATTTAACCATAACTTCGCCTTTCCAAGTAGACGCTAAAACTGGAACAATAAATGTTGCTGAATCACCGATTGTTGAAGGAAGACATGCCCTTTTCATTGAAGCTTCTGATCATCCGGCAAACCCTAGTGAAAGAAGATATTCGCTAGCCGTTGTTACTGTCGATGTAACTAGAGCCACCAAAGGTAATTTTGAAAACTTTTATATTACTTTACAGTAACAACAATATATTTTAACTATAATAATAGCATATTGTTGCAAAATATGAAATTGTTTATAGGCTCAAAACCAGACAAGCCAGGTTTCATTGGAGCACCATATGAGTTTTGGGTTGGATCAAATGTTGGCATTGGAACAAGTATCGGCCAAATTCGCATTAATGATGCAATGGAGAAGAGTGATGTTTCATATGACTTGTTACATGGTTATGAAGATGGAGGTAATGGTAAACCTACTATTATTCATCTCTGAAAATAAATAGTTTTTTAATAATCCTATAACATTTTTTGAACTTTTTGCAGTACCTTTTGCTGTAGAAGAACGGTCTGGAGTAATTACAGTGGTAGATGAACTGACAAAGTACAGCCGACCTATGTACGACTTTGAGGCAGTGGCAATGCAAGAAAATGCTAATCTAAATATATCTACTAACGCTACCGTCCACGTTGTAGATGTTAATGATGAAAGAGGAGTATTACTAAAGTAATCGATTAAAATCTGTTTTAAGTCAATTTATTGTAATTTTAACTGCCTGCTAACTTAATCTAAATTAAAATTTTAGAGGCGCCCATTCACCATTGGTGTTCAGTGTTAAGGAAAACGTTGCTGGTGCTACTATTGGTCAAATTTTACATGTTAACATGAGTACACTGCCAGTTAACAGCTCTGGAAATATCAGGTTTATAATTGCTAACCAACAGGATGTTACTGATGACATTGCAATAGGTTAATTTCACGTTATAAATAGTTTTTATAAGGTTACACAAAGTTCATAATTACTAAAGTTATGAGGTTGTACCTTTTCACAAGCCCAAAATAAAAATGGTCCAACTGGCCCTTTTATTAAGAAGTAAAGCGTTCTTACACGTTGGTTTCAAGGATCAAACTGTGGTTCTATCGTGGTTGTAGTCGGATGCATGAAATGGCTTTTAAATATTATGCTAAGCATAACGGCACATATTTCCATAACTTTAGTAATTGTGAATATCACTAACGAAAGTCATTAGTATTTACATACAGTTTTTATTAAAATATTTAAAAACTTTTCTAGGTGAAGATGGTACAATATACGCACAAAAACCTTTAGATAGAGAAAAGCGAAGTACTTATCGCATGACAGTTATCGCGGAATTCACTAAAGGAATGATTTCTGGAGCTGGGATTTACCAAGTAACTGTAAATGTAGAAGATGAAAATGATAATCCTCCTGTATTTGAGTTGCCAACGTACGAAGGTTTTATCATTGAAAATGCAATAAAAGATACAGAAGTTAAAATGACAAATAAAATTATAGCTAAAGATATAGATGTTGGACTAAATGCTTTATTTACGTACACTCTATTTGGTGACGGGCGAGAAATGTTCCATGTCCATGAAAGTAATGGCATAGTTACATTTATCGGAAAGAAACTTGATAGAGAAGAAAAAAGTTCATATATACTAAAAATTGTAGCAAGAGATAGAGGAGGGCTTAGCTCTGAAACTAAATTAACAATCAATATCTTAGATGAAAATGACAATTTACCAAAGTTCAACCAAATTACTATACCGTTCGGGGAAAATATAGATTTACTGGAATCAGATGTAAAATCTACAGTCAAGATTTATCGTGAGACGAAGAGTAACTCTACTACCGGTTTGACAAATATTGAAACGAAACCGAAAAACAAGTTCGCTTTGAATGTCGCCTCATCAGGTCCGCTTTTTTTGATACCAGAAAACATTGTTATAGGATCAATTATATTGAAACTAAACGCAATAGATATGGATAGTGGTGTCAATGGTCAAGTGAGATACGAATTTATCTCAGAAGTTTTCATTCCACCGAATGTTATGGCTTCAAATAGTAAGCAACTCAAACGATATTTTGTAATCAACGAAAGGCAAGGTCATATTATAGTCGCACGAACACTACCACCAGAAGCAGAATTTACACTCAATATATCAGCTCTAGATGGTGGTGAACTTAGTGACCACATTTCTATTAGATTTTTTATTAAAGATGTTAATGATCATTTTCCAATGTTCAAAAAAACTTTGTACGGTTTTAATGTAGAAGAAGCTCAGTATACACGCAGGGTCCTCGGCAAAGTAGATGCAACTGATGCAGACTTTGGGCAAAATGCCAATTTAACATATTTTATACAACCTACAGCTAAAGATTTACCCTTTGAGATATCCCCATTTACAGGAGTATTTAGTGTAAATGGTGAATTAGATAGAGAAAAGGAAGATAAATATATATTAACAGTAGTAGCACGAGATAATGGATACGACAAAAAACTTTCGTCTTCAGTAAGCGTTGAAGTACAAGTACTGGACGTCAACGACAATGCTCCAAGGTTTTTTGCATATGATGAACTATTAGAATGGAAACATCCCGAGGCTGATGAAATTTCAAACCACAATTTTGAATCTATAAGGATGATGCCAATTTATAAAGCCACAGTAGAAGAAAATACACCAATTGGAACAGCGGTTGCCAAAGTTTACGCAAATGACTCCGATTTTATTGGCAATGGTAATGGTCTCATTTTATACAGTTTACCCCAAAAGAAAAATCAAATAAACCTCTTTGCTATTGATTCAAAAGAAGGTATAATTACAACTACAGCAAGATTAGATTATGAAAGTCAAACCGTTCATAATGTGACAATTGTAGCATCTGATTTGGGATCTCCCAGTTTGAGTTCTACAGCGATATTGATGCTTACAGTGATAGATGTGCCTGATGATGTGGAAGTATCCGACAAGCCCGTATTTATATCTAGATACTACGAGCTTGAGATAGAAGAAAATGTTCACACACCAGTTGAATTAATTACACTGAATTTGACTGAACATTACGAGAATTTCAAAATGAAATATTTCATACTGAATGAGAATGATATCGATGTGAAAAAAACCTTTGTGATTGATCCTAGAAACGGTACATTGTATTTAGTTAGGAGTCCAGATAGGGAAATACAAGATGTATATGAAATTATAATCAGAGCTGAAAGACAGAAAACAAGCAGACAATTGCCACACATGATTTATCCCGTAGCAGATGATGTTATGGAAGGTTTGACTAAATTTGATGTGAAAGTTATAATTAGAATTAAAGACGTAAATGATAATGCTCCAAGGTTCGTTAATGGTGGAAGACCGTTAGTAACGGCAATACCTACAACTGCGCCATTTGGACATCAAGTAATGCAACTGGTGGTATGTATTGATATTGTTTTAGTACTTGGAATTAGTTCTACATCAACTTGTATACTCAATTTTTGTATTATTTCATAATCATATGTAATCATAATAGTGATTATGTGAAAAGCAAAGTGCACGGTATAAATTCATTAAATGAGTTGACAGCCTGGTCAAAGTTCAGTAAATAGACGTGTTATGGCGGCGGATATTGGGATTATTTCGAATTATTGACATTTACACACACATTTTACATCTTAACAAAATATCCACACGTATTATCTCAGGAAGACATTATAATTTATATAACTAATGCAGTTTTAACTGTAAATATAATTTATAAGCTTTTATATTAAGACACAATTTCCGCTATGTATGACCTGCTAAACTATCCATATAATTAAATCACTGAGGTACTCTAGGACGCCAGCCCTACTCGCACTTTTTTCGCACGGTTCTTATTTCAAAATTATTATTGAAACTCTGAAAAATTGTTATTAGTAGCTTCAACTTCATATTGCAGGGTAAAATGCTAAGCTAACTGGCATTTTCCAAAAATTGCGAGATCTTAAAATAATTTATAAAACTAATTTTTAAATTAATAAACAACATAATCTCCCCAGGCTACGGATGCAGATGTCGGCATGAACGCGGACATCCGGTATCAGATCATAAATGAGCAGGCTCCGAGGTTTGCCATCGATCAAGTGACGGGTCGGGTGCGTGTCGTGGCAGCACTTACTCGTGATGCAGGAAGAGTTTTTGGGTTTGATGTAAAAGCAACCGATAAGAGGGGAGCTGATGATGGCAAGTCGGCGATTGCAAATGTTTTTGTAAGTATTGTTAAAATTATAATAAATTATAAATAAGTTGCCTAATTTATTGAAATAAGATAGGTACATAATATGTTGTGAGTGTGTTGACAATATGGATGAAGGGTAGTCACTATGTAGTTCGGTATGTCTTCGCTAGTTGGTGTAGTTCATATTTGTTGTATGTGTTATTTCCTGAAAAGAAATCCACATCGTCGAGAATATGCGAGGTAGACCATATTGACGAGTCAGCGGTACTCCCTTTCGAAACATATCAGTGAGCAGTTCCGATCTGTACAAAATTTGTGCCGTGAGTGAAATGGGACAGAGTTGATTGTGGGCTACGGAAAAATCTCCAGTGAGTTGGGGCGATTTCTTAGATATGAGAATTGTATTCTTTGTGATATGAATAGTAGGTACAGTGTGCTTTGTCTAGTCAGAGACGGCGCTATCTAAAAGTCTGCAGTAAGAGTAGAAATATGAACAGTGTTTTTTTTATCAAGGTATACATACTAGATGAGAACAAACAGCTGGTGTTAACAGTGAGAGCTAAGCCAATGCAAGTGGAAAAGGAACTTCAAAATATCACCAATGTATTGACTGATATAACGGGTTTTGATATCCGAGTGAGGAGGTTGGAGGCTAACATGAAGGCATCGGCAGACGGTTTAGCGTAAGTATTATTGAATGTATTTCTAGGAAGGGCCCTTTCATGCCTTTACATAACTCCGTTTGTCATATCTAAAGATTCATAATAAAAGCAACGAGCAAATACTTGTCAAGTGCAAACTTAAAAATAAAAATAAAATAAAAAATAAAAAACATAGTACATTAGACAGAGGAAACAAAAATATAGACTTGGTCTTAGCATATACATAATTATGGTGAACACCACAAACTACTACACTATTCTATCGAAGCCAATCATTGTTTAAAAAAACTGTCAGTCATAGGAAGAATCATACCAAAAGTGCCCAACGTGCTTAAAAAGCTTTTTACAATGAACATTTTAACTTATTTAAACATGCAATGTTATTTAAATACCCCAAATAAGACGACAATGGTCGTGTGCTGTGGAGGTTTTACAATCATTTTAAATATTTTTATTTTATGGATATTTTATTTTCCACTTAACTATCGAGAACTTTCCTTTAAAATTCTAACTATGTTGACACCGTTTATGTGTCACTAGAACTACCATATTTGTTGATATTTTGGGCCTGTTCAGTGTCATTGGTATAAAAAAAGAATGGAAACTACTTTTGAAACTAATTTCTGTTTCTTTCAGGACTGACATGTACATTTATGGAGTCGATCCGTTGTCAAATGCAATTATAGATATGGAAATATTGCAAAAGTACGTGTAAATTTTCATATTCATTTCGAAATATTATTTACATATTTGATTAATTTGGTGAAACATGAACTGAAATTTTCGTATTTAGAAGATTAAAACAATGTTTTTTTTCATTTGTCAGATCTCTTCTGAAACGTGAAACTGACCTCCGTCATGACCTGGCTGGTTTTCGAGTCCTCGAAGTAGGAGGTAATACAATGATTCAAGCCAGAAGTGGCAAGCTCCTCAGTACTATGGAGATCAGCGTGGTGGCTCTGGGATGTATTGTGTTTGTTGGAGCATGTACAACTGCTATCTGTATACTCTGTGTCAGAAGAAACAGAAGGTAAGATTTGACATTCATAGTATCACTGATAGATTACATTTAAGGAAGAAGTTGATTGTGAATGATTAAAGACAATTCTAGTAGCTTTCATCCAAGTCAATAATGGGGGACGAGCTGAATAAATTTAAAGGGAGTTACAGGACAGAACAAAAAATCTCTGTGCAATTATCTGCATGTGATAGAGGAGTCTATTATAGAATAAGTAACTAATATAATACGATAGATAATACAAATACATAAATATGTATTTGTTCCTCTTTTGTTAACTGTTCATTTAATAAATATATTACTTTGTACAAAAATGTAAACTAATCTTCATTGCAATGCATGCCAAATTTTTGATAGTTAATCAGAAAAAAAATCAATTTAGTGATAAGCAATATTTGTTCGCTTATCATTTTCAGACATCATCATCACCACAGACGAAAGAATGTGAAACACTATTATATATGAGGCTGTCCTATTTTGTTGCATGTTGTAGTTTTTACTCTTAGGTGTTATTGAAAATACATTCCTTTTCTTTAGAATTCGTAGTATTTTCTTAGCACTTAGCTTTAAGGCTCTTATTTTCCTATACATTTATTGTAAGTAACTGTATCATCTATTTTATTTTCGGCTGCCGCTGCTTTTGGTGTTTAAAGTATAAAATTCACATACATTGATTTCATCAAACTTTGATGTCTACTGCATTCAGTACAGTTATTTTTATTAACTTGGTGTATTGCTTTTTATTATTTGTATTCAATTTCTTTTTTAAAACATCATCTTATTCAAGTTTCTAAAAGATCATGGACGAGATACTGGACCTATTTTTATGACAGTAATTACCAGATCTTCAAATTCTTTGGACTTCATCACTTCAAGGGCTGTCCGTTGTACACTAAGCAAAACATAAGCGAAATAGAAGCGAAACTGCCCGTTCTAACCTGTTGATTTTGTTATGATCTCTTTCCCTTGCCTCGTATCACGTTGCGACTCGCGCTTTTATTGCGTTTCCGCGTTTTTTGCACCTTTTCAAAGTTAATGAGTTAACGTCTTTCAAAGTGACGACGTGTTACTTCGATTGCTGCTATTTGAACTAGCCACTCGTGTGGCGTACCGAATAGTGATATTGTAGGGAGGTTTCACAGCGGAGTTCATTAAACGTTTTCGCTGCTATGGTTTCGCGACGGAGGTATGTTGGATGCCCGTCTAAAAGATAAATATCAATTAATTTAAATTTACAACTGTAAAGTATTTCGGACTTGATTTAATGCTAGCCTTAAAACACAATGTCAAGTTATAGAAGGAATGCCAGATTCAGCGGCTACTAGCTTCACTTAGTAACACTTCACATCTTCTTTTGCCTTAACAGACGCCACCACAAACCATATTCCCAGCAACATCTTAACGCTTTTTCAACTGAGCACCTAACAAAGTTTGGAGGCCTCTTTCCGTCTGGAGGAAACCAGTGCCAGGAGCTCAATCAGTCCTATAGCGAAGCAGATTCTTATATTGATGTCATCAACCACAGTTCAAAGAAGATTTGCCCCCATGGGAACACTGTCGAAGAGTTTGGCAAGGCTCACCAGAAATGCGCGAAAAATCAATATGGAGACGACATGTTTGACCAGAAGCATGAAAGAATGTGTATAAAGTTTAATCAGCGTCCCTTACAGAAGAGGTATGCAGTTTGATTTATTTTGAGACTTGAACATAATTGGAGTTTATTTATGTACTTATTACATTTAACTACAAACTACCTAATACTGCAAAATATGAGAAACTAAACTATTATTTTTTTATAAATTATAAGTTATTTAACTCATTCGCAAATTATAAAAGTCAAAATCAAAGTTTTTCTTTCGAATTGCTAGGAGATGTAACATCGTGTGATATTAGGTAGTTCGCTTAAAAATTACCAGAGTGTTAAAAAGTTCATCAGGTTTACAAAAATGCATAGTTAATATGAAGGTAACACGTGTAGTTTTTTTTTTTTGTTAATGTAACTGTAATAACGTCTATAGATCCCACATCAATCAACATTAAACGTCCTGAATTACGAAAAATAATATATCATCATAAATAAAATCATCTTAATAATCTACATAATAGATTCCACGACCTCTCTAATTTTTGTCTTTTGCATATTTGTCCCTGAAATATACTGTGTCGATAATTAAAAGAAAAGGTTACTTTTTTACTTCGTGTTCTTTTTGCCTAAAGTATGGATACCTAAAAATAACTTATTTCTTTCGAATGCTCGGCATTTCCATATCTAAATGTTTATTGTATTATAAGCGTTCTTGTTTCTGTTGTACAATTGGTTTATAGGAAATTCGTTGCTTTTTTAATCTCAAAATAAAACAAAATTTAAATTTAAAATTAGGTCAAATTCTCTGTAATTTCATAATCCAGAAATTTTTAACTTTACATCAAGAACGATCCTAAAATGTAGCCCTTAACACTTCAATATTTCCCTTTGGTGTGAAAAGAAAAGTTTGAAAGTAATTTGCTGGCACTCAAACAAAAATAGGGTTTGACCTTCCCAAGAAAAGAAAATTTATAAAATTAACTGTATATTATAGAAGTAATTTATAAATACTCAGATCTAATTGTCGATACTGCTCAGCTTTAGCTGAGTAACCAGATAGGCTGACGATAGAATATTTGTAGTTCTGTTTGGTTGCGATTTTAGAGTGAAGATAAATGATTTGTCTCTTGGAAGACCATTACAGGTCGTCATTTAAATTTTCACGTGACCTTTCCTTTTTGATAACAGTCTTTAATTATTATATAATTGCATTATAAATGCTCAAAGCAAAAATGGCAAATTTGTTAGTGTTTTGTTTTCTAGTCTACAAGCCTATCAAATAATGCAATCAATGTGAGCATATGAGTAAAACAGTCCCTGTTCAGTTTGATCTTTTTAGACTCCGACCTAATATTTTTAACCAATTTATTTATTTCAAATTATATAAATAAAATGTATCAAGTTTTCATTTGGATTACTTTTCGTTAATTTTTATACACACACAAAATAAAATAATATATTATTATATCATTAAATTTTGATTCCACAAGTCGCAGATTCGATCATCAATCACAAAGCAAAGGAGATCGTTATTTTTTTATCTCTCTCGCCAAATAATATTTCTTATCGAGATGCTTCATTGATTGACATGATGGAACGCTTCAAAAGATATAGGCACATACGTACTTACTTTACCTCTACCAATACATATATGTGAACCAGAAAGTCATTATAACATAATCCATTGCACCCTTGACTGATTTTGAATACTTTTAGGATCACTCCTTGCATTTATTTAATAGGGGTGCCAAAAAATGTTGTACTTTGGAGGGTAATCGTTAAATAGAAACCAGAAAGGCAAGTTACGGAATGTAGGGTTATAAGTAAGTACCTACATTGTACACGCTATTATGAAGAAGGCAACCAAACGAAGATGCAAATATAATCTCTACAATAGTTCATACTTTTGATATCACTCTATTTTGGAAAACTAAAGGCGTCGCGTATGACTTGCGATCAAGTGGTTGCGGGTTCGAAACCCACCCAGTTCACTACCGACGTGAACCCACTCCTAACACAAGCATTAAGCTTAACTAGAGGGGTCAAAAAGAATATTAGTAATGTGTGACGCATGTTACTAGTATTTTACTCTAAAAAAAAAACAAAAATCTAACGTTTCAGTGCAAAGTGCCATAAATACGAAACACGAAATGCACAAAAGGCCATAGTCTAAAATTACCTGGTTTCTAGATATTGACTGAAATAATTATTGGTAAATTTTCATTATAGTTTTTTTTTAATAATAAAATATTTCATTTGGACTTGGGAAATTGCTGAAATCACAACGAATTGAATAACTGCATACGCTGGTTAGGCTACAATACCGAGTGTTATGTCTAAAATATTTCCTCGATTCTACGTTTGATCCTTAACAACAGCTTCAATCACTATAATATAGATATATTCTATGTTTCAAATAACACAATACCATAAGCCTCCTAACCTCACAACTCGTCACACATACAGAATAACAGGAACACTTTACTATAGGAAAGGGCAAGACACATCGATAACGTCCGTGAATTCCAGCGGTCAAGACTCCGGCATTGCGGAAGCTACGTCTAGATGTCCTTGTGGTCAAACCAGCTTACATACGTCCGAGGAAAGCAGTGGGTGGGTACACTCATTACTTAGCTAAATTCTATATCACTATTATCTTCGGGTTCGATTGCAAAGCTAAATTTGGTTTCCGAATAGAACCATTTAAATTTCCGAAAGAATATTTTTGTGGTGTGTTTGTGTTATGTGCACCAAGACTATTTTGCAAAAGTTTTTCAGTTATATTATCCACACCATTATTACTAACAAGCTGTAAGCATGCATCATCTTTTACTAACTAATTTCACCAAAGGCATTTCAAATTCATCTGCAATTCATAGGTGCAGTTACGAAGATTCCTTGAAGTCCACGAACAACCAGGAGGGTCGCGCAAAGTCTTTTCGAGGAGAACATGAGCCTCGTTTTACAAGAAGGGCTTCATTCGGTCACCAGCCTTTGGACTCCAGGCAGTTCAATCATAGACGTCAATCGTTTTCTGAAAATATGCAAAGGCACTTTCCCCCTCTTGAGAGAATCGGTTCTGGAGGAAGAATAACTCGACAGATATCCACACCGAACGTTTCAAACCTTACACAGTCTTATTTTTTAAATGGAAATAAGAGGTTAGAATCTAGAAGAAAAGAAGTTTTGAATGAACCTATGGTAGACTATGATCATAGTGAAGGAGAAGATGTATTTGATACATCACATAGGATGGATAGAAGAACTAGTGGGAAAAATTATAAAAGAGGGAAGTTTATGGAACTTGGCGGACAGGCTGCGGTGTTCGTAGCTTCGCCAGCAGCTGCTGAAATAATGAGAAGACAAGGCAGCGAAAGACTCATGTTTGCTAGGCCATTATAGTATAAAGTTTTTTAAATAACATTCGTGTTAAAAAAATGTTGAAAATGTCTGCTGATGACAGAAGGCATTTGATGAGGAACAATCTGAATGGGGACAATTATGGTTAGGATATATTTCTCTTTGTCTTACATAAAAATCCTATTCTCGATATTTGAATTTAAATATAGAGCAAGGATGGAGATGTATGTTTGGGAAAACTGAAATGTGTATTTATATTAGAAAGTGATGTATTCATTCGTTTAGAAATAATTGGAAAGAGGCAAGTTTGAGAGTATTTGTCATATTTAAAAACTTATTTTAGGTGAGATATAAATAATGAAAACAAAGAGAGATAAAAACCTCTGAGCCTGATTTTACACATTTGATGGTTTCAGCATCGATAGGTACCTATAATGCTCAATTTTTGTAACAAATATATTTAAATATTACTTTTGCTAAAAAGGAATAATAAGAATTTCTTAATAGGCTCTTAATTTGGTCCAATAGTTTGATTGAATGATATCAGAAATACATTTGTGACAAGATTAACTTTTGAATGTGCAATTTGTAATGATGTATAATTAATTAGGTTGTATATAGTATGTAAATAAAGTTATTGTAGCGATATTGGACATCTAATAAAATATTTTCTTGCCTTCATCAGCTTTACAATTTGGTTGTGTCCAAAGAAATATATTGTAAGTGCCATTTGGATAATGTCTCGTAGACTCCATGTAGAGTTTTGAGTTTTGTAACAGATTGTTAAAATAATTAATATTTAACCACCTAATGATGATGATATGTGTTAAGTATGTGAAGATTTGTACTTATTGTAAATACTTTAAACATAAGAATTAAATTAGTTATATACGATTCCTTTTTTTTTCGATATAATCTGAATCCCTGAAACAGCTCCAACGATTTTCATGATATTTAGTATACAGGGGGTTTCGGGGGCGATAAATCGATCTAGCTAAGTTTCATTTTTAGAAAACTTAAAAAAAAATCGAGCAAAGTTCGGTCAGCAAAGCACTATTTAATTTATATAGTGGTGTAATAAAACAATAAATGCCATTGAGTTAGCAGTGAAAGTGATAGAGATATTCCCATCTACACATTAAGTAAGCCGTTATACACTAATACTCGAATTAGTAAGATTTTATACACCTTGAAGTGAGTACTAGCCAAATAAATGATAATAAAATAAATGAATATACATGACATATGACTTATAAAATGGCCGTTAATCCGAAGAAAACGTTTCTAATGCCAACTGTTTATATAGTAGAATTAGTATCATTGAACAATATGTCTATAGATAAACAAACAATAAAAGGTCTTACTTTGTAAATGGATACCCTTTGAGAAACGTCGCAAATATGTCTTCTCATAAATAAAAAAGTAAGAAAACAAAAGGAAACATATTGCAGGTTATTGTGTACATAACTTTAGCAGTGTGGTGACAACGAGATATGATAGTTTTTGCAGACAGCTTTATTGTTTTTTTTAAAGGATAGGGAAGCAGACGGGTCACCTCATGCTAAATGACTACAGCCGCCAATGGACACTTGCAATTCAAGAGTAATAAGTGCGGAGCGGAGGGGGTGAGGACCTCCGGTGTCATCACTCACTGGGCGAAACACAACGAAATCATTGCTTCACGTGGGTTTACTGTAAAGCCGTGGTATCACCAGGCCTACGTCACTCGATGTACTTGCGCGCACTAAATACCTATCGGCCGCTTGTCCGCTGGCGGACCCTATACGCGCGGTCAGTCTCGCGCAGTGGGATGCCAACAGCTGCATCGCGCTCACACGTTTTTATTTTTAAAGTACAAAAAACATAATTCGAGATCGTATTGATATATTCTTTAAATACTGTAAAATGCATAGTGAAAATTTATTGTGAAAATTTACATGGTTGTTTATGTTGTTTAGTTTTTAAAAATGAGCCTTTCAACCCTATATAGTTTCCTTCAAATTACTCATTTTAACTTTTTGTAAGATTTAGAATATTTTCCATAATATAGTTTAATAATCGAAATTTTAGAAAAGGAAAGTTTATTAATCTTTACATAAAAATAAAACATATTTAGGATTTTTGTATAAAACAATTAAGTACGTTTAACAAGGATCCGAATTATGTTTAGGAATTATGATATACTGACATACTTTTAAGAGCTTTAGTGGGTTGGCTTTTCTACAAGTGGGTTCAGTGACCAGAAGTTGAGGTACTGCTATTGATTGATTGGATGGTACTGGGACCGCTTTGTTCAAGAGCTGTCATTCAAAAACTTACAGTGTTGATTGAAAAAAAGTAATTGCTACGTGGTCTAGAAATAATTTATGACGTGGTTACACAGACTTGATTAGACTTGATAATTTAAATGTGACCCTAGTTTGAAAACAGTGAATATTCAGGCGCTCAAGAATTCCTCGGCACACTAAACAACTAGAATTCACATCGGCACGTATGGGCCGGCTCGACTCCGCTCGATACCACGGCTTAACAGAAAACCGGTAGCGAAGCAATGCTTGCATTGCATTTCGCCTCGTGAGTGAGGTTACCGGAGGCCCTAACCCTTCCCTCTCCCCTATTCCCGTCCATCCCCTCTCCCCTCTTCCCACTCATTCCCCCGTCCCCCTCTTCTCCTACTCCTACTTCTACTACTCCACTTATGACTCTTGAGTTACAGGTGCCCATGGGCGGCGGTAGTCATTTACCATCAGGTGACCCGTCTACTCGTTTGCCCCCTATACCATAAAAAAAAAAACTTGATGCAGTATTTATATACGGACTTAAATATGTATCCACCATTATGACAGTAACAAGACGCAAAGGTGGACATCGTAGCCGTCAGACTTCAGAACGAGCTGCTTCTCATATTGGAGACTGTACTGTACCTTCTGTCGTGTCACCAGTACTGACCGAATGACAGCTTTGGCTGCTGATTGCCAAACTATTTATGAAACTAAACTGAATTTTCAAAGAAGTGTTGTTAGAGCTTAGCTACTTAAAAATGTGTGGCAAATAAGTAATTTTAAATGTATATAGGTATGTTCCTTTTTAAGTTTTAACGGTTATATTTAATTTGTGAAATACCGTACCAAAAATTTGACTGGCCTGTTGGCCTAGTGGTTAGTGACCCTGACTGCTATGCTATGGGTCGTGGGTTCGATTCCCACTCTAGTCTGGTTGTTCTTTGTGTCCGTTGTTTGTATGTTTGTAAAGGAGTAATTCCTAATGCGGGAGTTGTCTTTAAAAAAAAAAACTTAATACAAAATACAATATTTCAAATAACCTTTTCAAGTGTATCAAAATTCCACACGGATGAAGTTGTGGGGTTAATTATTAATAAATATAAAATCCACTTATCCACAATTTACCCTCTCACTACCCTTTAAAATGTGTGACACACAGTACATTAATCTCTGTCCCAAAATTAATACCTTCACTTAACATAAGCCGAGAAGTGTCCGGGAAAATGTAACAACATGGTCCCTGTGTGCCATTCATAGATGGATGACTCGGGCAATGAACCCGCAAAGTACAAGATATATTTAATTTTTGGGGTTTTAAACGTTTCTCTTCTTTGTAGCCTCTTCTTTAGTTTATTTTATTTAGTAAAGTTATTCCTACATTGTTTTATGAGGTAACAGTTTTATTTATAGATTGGATCTAATAAATTACTACTGTGTGTTTGCTGTTACTGAACTTTTATTTATGTGATATAAATTATTCAGCAGCACAATAGATTTCTATTTAAACTAAAACTTCCTCGCTGATATAAATACTAGCCTAGAGCTAGTTTTTATGCAACATGTGGAACTGTTGAGCACTATTAGTGGAGGAAATAAATCGTTTTATACCCTTTTTCCCATATTCATAAGTATGTAAACTTTCAAACAGAATAGGCCTAGTATGTGAGGAGTAGGTGACTGAATTAGGAATACCCATGAATATGAAAAATAAAGGAACCCTTCAACACTTTGGGCATTTTAAATATATTTAAATGTTTTGAATTATGTATCTTATTTTTTATTATATGTGTAATGTAATATAGTATATTTTGTTTTTTTATACTATTATAAAATAGTAACTGTTTGCCTGCATTACCCAAAAATTTAATTGTAGAAAATAACACGAGTTAATGTCATGTAATGTTCCGTGTTGTAAATTATTGGAAGAGAAAAATGCTAACCCCACTTCAAAATCCAAAATCAAAATACTTCCAAAATAGACTCAATTCTCGTTTTTCTTTTGATTTATAAAATAAGCCCTTAATTACCAATAAAACTGTTACAGTCCAGTGAAGAGTCCATAATAGGCAATAAAGCAAGCCACTCCAAACCACGGCGCCTTCTAAATTAATTTGCTTAGTAGATTTCCAGTTAGGTAGTTGTAATTATGATTGATGTTTTGTAAGTTCCATGAGCCAAATAGTCAATGCCACTAATGACTTTTATTTGGTTAGTTATTTTAATAAAATAATACATTTCTGAATCATATTACACCGCGCTTTCAAACCTAAGCACAGTTCTTCTGGCAACATGTATAAT
The DNA here is from genome assembly GCA_949752705.1 of Callimorpha dominula. Classification (NCBI taxonomy): domain Eukaryota; kingdom Metazoa; phylum Arthropoda; class Insecta; order Lepidoptera; family Erebidae; genus Callimorpha; species Callimorpha dominula. Next base: position 816,704 of record OX457002.1, read on the forward strand.
ATATCCACATCAATAGGTACAAATATACACATATTCTTGCATGCAAATATTTGCACTCGCTGGGAACCGAATCCACGACCTCTTAATTTGCAGTCGAATGCCTTGTCACTGCGTCACATGGGTCGTCAATCGTATTTATTTTACATTTGAGCAACAACTCTGTCATGGATTACCTAACTTCGTATGGAGTGCACGATATGAATAATACAGTAAACTCATGGAACTACACAATATTTCTGTCATGCCAATAAATTCTTATTAACAATCGCTATAGTTAACTTATGCATACTAGACTTTATTTTTGTTTAACACACTTCAGAATCGGCCTCTACTGTCGAAGTTTGGTATGGTGAAAGTTGGTATGTAGTTGGTTTTTGCGTGAAAGAACAAGAAACATCCATACATCCACACAAACTTTCACGTTTATACTGACTTATAAACATTAAATATTATTCTACATAGAAACACCCAGACCCAGGCAAATAAACATATTCATGCGTGCATGAATGCATCAACACAATCACGACATACATTCGGGCTATGTCCTTTTATATTAGTCTACATTCATTTAAGTGTTTATATTATTATTCTGTTACAACGTGTTTTAATTTTGATGTTTTATTTTAAATTCTACTTAACTAACTAAACTATATATGCAACTACTCTATTATCTAGAATCAATGTCCGTTACAAAGTGACAATGAGCAATGTACAATCATTTGGTTGCCGCGATACAAGCCACGAGCATGATGCAGCAACCGCAGTAATGAAACCCGCATGTGTGTATAAAACATGTACGAGGTATGTATGAGGATATCCGTGAGGACCTTCCACCCTATCATCAAAAATAAAAACGGTTAAATATAAACTAACAATGACCAATTTATTCCAGAAGGCATAAGTTAAGGAGAAAGTTAGAAACAACAAAAGGTGTTTTGTCACACTCAGTGATACGATGCCTTACTTTCCAAAGTTTCCCCACAGTACGCATTGGATTCAAGTTCTCCATTTAATTGTTGAAGTGAACTGAAGGCTACATTTAGAAAATACTATTTTTGGTGGGTGAATATCATATAATATTTTGTAATTATAGGAAATAAATACTGCTCTGGGTGTCAAATTAGGGAAGGAAGTAAAGTGATTTTGTTGCTTCCTTGATTTATATGTCATGCGGATGTTTGTATTTTTAAAAGCTTTTATTCATAAACGAAAAAAAAAGGAGGAGGTTCTCAATTCGACCGTATGTATATTTTTTTCTATGTATGTTCAGCCCTCACTCCGTAATTTATGAACCGATTTTGATGATTCTTTTTTCGTTAGGTAGGGTATACTTCAGGGGTGGTCCCATGTTAAGGAAGTCAGGATTTTTATTGGTGGTATAGGGGGCAAACGAGTAGACTGGTCACCGGAGGGTAAATGACTACCACCGCCCATGGGCAGCTGTAACTCAAGAGTCACAAATGCGTTGCCGCCCTTTGAGATGGGAATAGGGAAAGAGGGGGAGACCCCGGGAAGAGCGGGAACACGTGAGAGGGGGATTAGAGGGGAGGAGAGGGGAAGGACGAGACTAGGGGAGAGGGAAGGGTTAGGGCCTCCGGTAACCTCACTCACGCGGCGAAAAGCAATGCAAGCATTGTTTCACTGCCGGTTTTCTGTGAGGCCATGGTATCGAGCGGAGTTGAGCATGGCTCTCCCACATCTATATATATAAAAATGAATTGCTGTTCGTTAGTCTCGCTAAAACTCGAAAACGGCTGGACCGATTTGGCTAATTTTGGTCTTGAATTATTTGTGGAAGTCCAGAGAAGGTTTAAAAGGTGAATAAATATGAAAATGCTAGAAAAAAAAAAATTGCTTTCCTTTTGATGTGTCCCCCGTCGTTCAGAAATCAAATTGAAAGAATAATTTAAAATGAAAACTAAAAAATAAAAATAGCGCAATGGCCAAGACACTACAAGTATGCAAATTGATTGTTTGGGATGAATGCACAATAGCCCATAGGAGGTCACTGGAGGCACTGGACAGAACGTTGAAAGATCTTCGTGACAACCAAAATATTTTTGGTGGGTGAATTTCGTCAGACTCTTTCAGTTATTCCCCGATCAACTGTTGCTGATGAACTAAACGCATGCCTAAAATAACAACGATCGAATTAACAACTAACATGCGAGTATTTTTGCAACAAGATGAAACTGCAAATATGTGTGCGAAGCAGTTATTAGACATTGGAAATGATAAAGTCGCAGTGGACAACTCGACCAGATTCATCACATTACCCACAGATTTCTGTCACATCACAGACTCAAAAGATGAGCTTATTCAGCGTGATATCTCAGATATAGCGCATCAGTTCAATGAACATAATTGGCTGGGTGAACGAGCAATATTGGCGGCGAAAAATAAAGGTGAATCGAGGCGGCGGAATCCCAACCACTCTTACTTTGCACCATGGCGAGTATTTTTGCAACAAGATGAAACTGCAAATGTGTTTGCGAAGCAGTTGTTAGACATTGGAAATATTAAAGTCGCAGTGGACAACTCGACCAGATTCATCACATTACCCACAGATTTCTGTCACATCACAGACTCAAAAGATAAGCTTATTCAGCGTGTTATCCCAGAAATAGCGCATCAGTTTAATAACAATAATTGGCTGGGTGAACGAGCAATATTGACGGCGAAAAATAAAGATGTCGAGGATCTCAATGCGACCATTCAGAATTTTTTTCCGGGGGTTTCCTTCACATCAGTCGACACCGTTGAACCAGGATGACGTAGTCAACTATCGGACGGAGTTTTTAAATTCACTGGAATTACCTGGTCTATCCTAATATTATAAAGCTGAAGAGTTTGTTTCTTTGCTTGAACGCGCTAATCTCAGGAACTATTGGTTCGAATTGAAAATTTCTTATAGTGTTGGATAGCCCATTTATTGGGGAAGGCTATGTTCTATATAACATTACGCTACGGCCAATAGGATCAGAGCAATGACCACAGGTGAAACTGCGGGGACGGCTAGTTTCAAATATATTGTAATTTATCCAGATTTCAGAATTGTGATATAGATATAAAAACTGTGGTAGGGACAGAAACCACTTAATATGCTTCGAAGAAAAGACATTTGATTGCGTTTCAAAGTATTTAATATATTAAAAGATAGATAGCATTCAAATTATTTATTTATTTGCTTTAAATGGGGTAGTAGTTGTCAGAGTTTAGAACAAGAACTAAAAAGAAAGGAAAAAAAAAGAACTAAAGAGTAAAAAATAAATAAATCTTTTAAGTCTTGAGCATTGAGCTTACTTACATAAACTATCTAATTTTATACAGGCTAATTTTGGGACGGTGCCAAACAACAAACTGCTTAATTATTATCTAAATTTTATATGTTCGTAGAAATGGAATAGGCTCTACGTAGGTAATTAATCATTTTATTGGCGAGATGGGCGTCATTAGCATTAGTATGCAACCTGTCTACGAGAAGAAAAACTCTGAAAAACGCAAAACTCATTTTTTTTTATTTATTTTAGTTCACAGATCAAGTGGTCTTAAATCATAGTGCATGTCTACGACATCAAACATATCTACTTCTACGAGGAGATGCGTTGAGATGTATAGAATATAGACAAGTATCGCCAGTGTTAAGATCGAACCCAATATCTCAATGTGTTATTCGAGCATCAGCAGCAGAGCAGAGATCAGCAGCAGCTACTCAAGGCCTAGTGACTAGTGGGCAAAGAATCATTATCACATTCTTTTACTAGGTACCCTTCATACCGGACCAGTATTAAGGTATATTTTTTTCTTTAACACGAAGCAATCGCTACTTCAAAATCCAAATAAGTGAGAACTCATAAACTTCAGCTAAGCCAAAACATTCCAAAAATAACACTAAAGTTATTTTTGTCCCCAACTGAATCCTAAAATAGCAGAGTGAATGGCAAAAACTTTTATCTCGAAATGATACTTTATGATAACTCTACAGTTATCAACTTGGCTCCGACGAATTAAGGCACAAATAAAATGGCACAATTTTCGAAACTCGCTCTCTGCGCTTGTAAAAAAAGCTCACTTACAAAATGGCCAACTAATATAGCATTTAAAATTTCGCTTATGTCGCTATCATAATAATCTCATGTTTCGTTAAAAGCAGTACACGAAAATAATTTAGTAAGCTGTGGTTGATTGCAAAATTTATTTAAGTTAAGTTATTTATGTTATGTTAGAATGTTTTGTTGTACATCAGATGTTTTGCCAAAGAGTGACTTTACCATACTTAACTTACCTTTTGGAGTTTAATGAACAGCCCGGATAGTCTTGCAAGTATTTCAGTTTTACTGTAATACTGTTTAAGTAATTTTACTGTGGATCTAATAACGCGTTTTCACAGTTACCTGAAAGAATTTGGACATTTAAAAAAGTTTGCAAATTAAAGGCCCACTTGTTCAATCGTTGCTGTAGAAAATCCGTGCATAAAATAATCATTTAATTTGCTCCCCGAAATACTTAAAAGTAATGCCTTGGAGACAGTCCTAGTTTAGGTTCGAAGTTATTATAATGACGTATGACTTACGCTCATATTTATTGCCCCCAGTATTTTTTTTGTACACAAAGAACCAAGGAATTTCTTCTATGCTTAGTGTGTACGAGGCCAGTGTTGATAACACCGGGTGTGTTGTTAGTTGATTGGCACATGTTTGATCACCTATTTTATTTAGAAGTAGAGTAACTGATTTGCATCTTCTAACTATTTTTTTTAAATACTGGAAAATACAGAACCTGAGAACTGCTAAAATTGTTAGGGTTACTATATTAAACATAATTAGAAACAACAACAACAAACATAAGTAGGTACTATGGGCGGTCTTATCGCTAAAAGCGATGTCTTCCAGACAACTTTTGTATCAAGAAACATCAGATTAAAATAAACGATTGATGGTGGGAATTTGGATACTAAAATATTTAGAATGGGAACAATGAAACAATACAGACATATTATTATACTATTAGGTCTTAACATATTATATTGGCGTTTTGTCTAACTGGCCACTTCGATCTTAAATATGCCATATATTATTTTATATATATATATCTATATAGTTTGGTTAGGAATTCCAAATTCAAATTAAATTTCAATAGGTCTTTCTTCTCACAAGGCTCAACCATTTGGAAACGGGCGGTTATAGATCGAAACAGGCAGATGTGATATTATGTTATACATTTTTGTTTTCTTTAATCATTTTACATTTGACGAAGCAAACTATTGTTGCGGTGACTCTGTGTGTGTTGATCTATAATTTTTTATTATAATAATTATTGATTAAATCGATGATTTCGAATAATTGGTGGTAAATTTTATGAAATAAAGATTTTTTTAATTTGAATTAGGCTTGTGTATTTATGTTTTGAATTAAGTGATTCCTTTGTTTCGCGCCATTTGATTTTTCTTTGACACCATTTTGTTTAAAATATGGAAAACTTATATACTTAGTACGAATACGAGTTCCGCCGTGGCACTAGCCCTGCCGAAACAGCTCGAAGAATTAATTACGTGTAAGTAAGTGTATGGGAAAGTTACTGTAAAAGAAAACACGGCGCGTTTTTGGTTCCAACAGTTCTGGAAATGTTAACGTACAGAACAAACCTCGTGGAGGGCCGGAGACCCTAGTTGACTGAAGAATTAAAAGGGATCGTAGAAGCGGATAGCGTCAGGCCCCGGAGTAAGTGTTAAAACAATTTTAAATCAAATAGGAAAGTGAAAAAGCTAGGAAAATGGGTACCGCATCAGGTAATATTTTTTTTTTAAGTTGAGTGAAGCACACCAAGAAACACGCGTTGAGTGTTGCGTTACATTACTCAACCGTCACAATAGCCAGGGGATTTTGAATGATATTGTTACTTGTGATGAAAAATGGATCCTTTACGATAATCGAAAATGCTCACCGCGATGATTGAATCCAGGAGAAACGTCTAAATCTTGCCTTAGGCGAAAGTTGACTCATAAAGGTACTGGTGAGTGTCTGATGGACTAGTGCTGGTGTTGTTCCAACAGATTACCATTTATTCCCGAATTTGGTAATTTTTTTGCGAGGAAAAAAAAACAATTCTGACGAGGCAGTAAAAAAGGTATTCAAAAATTTATTTGCGTCTCGCTCTCACAATTTTCAGCAAGATAATTAATTAATTAAATATATAACTACAAAAAAATCGTTTTACGTTTTCCATATAAAACGCCAGTTTTGTATGTAAGGACCTAATATATAAAGCGAATGATATAATGAATAAGTGATGTATGTTAATCAGTAAATACACTCGAGAGTAATGAATCTGGATCACATAAAGATACGAATCCGGGTCATACAAAGTTACCTGAAAATATCAGGATTCAATAACGCTAGCTTAGTGAAATAAATTTAGTTTAATAAACAAATTAATACTCTGCTTATAGGGGACGAATTGTAATTCCTGTGAGAACCTAACTCGTGATCAATCTTTAACACTCCAATTCAAATGGTTCCGTTTCAAAATACTACTATGCCCACATTCCGTCAGCAAGTTTAAATGGTTTTCAATTAGCTTCAGCAAGTCGTCGTCTTACAGTCCATGCACTTGGGTTACTTCCATTTATGTGAGCCGGTTTCATTTCTCTCGAGTATATATATGAACGTATATACATAAATATACAAAAAAAAACACATACGTATATCATCATCTTCCTGCCCTTTTCCCAATTTTCATTGGGGTCAGCGCAATGTGTGAAATTGCAAATGGTTTTGACCGATTCCTTTTATGGCCGGCCGCCTGCCTGACGCCAACCCTCCTTGGGAATGTAGTTCTTTTAATACGGGAAATTAGGAAGAAGGTAAATTTGTATAAGGAAAATAGTAGGGAGAGGGACTTAGGCAATAAATATATTAATTAGTAAGACAATTCAGTGGAGTTAATTTAAAGTCTATTGCACAACGCGAGAGTGTTGTACACCACTTATAGTGTTAGATAGTGCTCTTTTACAAGCGCTTTAAAAGCGCCTAAGGCGCCTAATTCAGAATAGCGACAATAAACAATAACTCCACGCACAGGACCAAATTACACTGAGTCATCGACTGAGTTCATAGTCCCATTCACCCTGCAGCAGGGTGAATGATGTGTACGTAGACAAACACCCTTAAAACAGATAGAGGGTGTAATAAACTGCGAGATTGCGACGGGTTCGACGCCTCGTACATCCGCTTGGAGCGACAGGATTAGGCTTTTATCTTTAGATCACACAGATACACAGAACCTTTTATGCTACCGTACACATTAATGAGGTGGAGAGTGTACACAATCCTTATGGTATTTCTTTTGGTATACAAAAAAATTATATACCTCAAATTATTGACCTCTGAAAAGAGCTTTTTTTTATTATCTGATATTTTATATGTGTATTGTCCTTTATCCTAAAAGTATATTCATGTCTTTCCTATTTTCTCAAAACAAATCAAACAATTTTTTTAAATTATCCATTGTCTTATTAAATGAATTTGATAAATATTCATGAAAACTATATCAAGCAGCGTTCAATTTATGTGGAAAAATCTACGATATATTGTCAAAATAGAAACTGATAATCTCTAAAAAAACTCTCGGTGCTTAGAGAGGTTAATTAATTGAAGGAACGAGACCTGCTCTTGGCCTCACGCGTCATACACAATGTTAATGACGACTCGACAAAAGACGTTTCAGACAAAGTTTCGACCACATGAATTAGGTAATCAATAAAAAATCCTCTGACGATATTAAAACATTGAAATCAACTACAAAAATCAGAGATTTTAAAAACTAGATAAAATATTTCACTTCGGTAAAACGCCACTCAAACTTCAAACTGTAATACCATTATCCTGCAATATCGCAGAGTGGTGTAGATTACCATCAGAAAGAAATGACGCACGTAATTTTTCCCGGACATCCAATTCATTAGAATGATAATCGGATGATATGATCAATAGAAGCTTATGATAAACCTTTAGTAAATAATGGTTATTTTAGTTTATTTTAAATTACAGACACAAGGAGTTATGATTTACGAGCGTTGAAAAACCACGTTGTCTTTGTATCTATTGTAGATACGATACCCGGTGTCTAGAGTTTGTGACGTATCTTGTATACGTCATTAGTTGTAGACACCGCGGGTCAGAGCTCAGCTACGCGTTTACAGTTTAAAAATTAAGTATAATAAATATATATATTTTTTTTATTAGTGAAGGAATATATCCGAACCAAATATCCTCAATGTTTGCTTCGTGAGCTGTAGAGGTACACATAATATATCATCAACAGTAATGGTACCACTAGACACTTAGCGCCAACAAGTAGCCAGGTGTCGCTCCGCGTCCGCGTCCTAATCTTCTGTTAATATAAATCGGGTTTTATAGAATTACTAAAAAGTTTATGAATGTCAGTAAGTGTGTCAGTCCAAGTGCTTGTTTGTATTTATTAATCCAATTAGAACTTCATAAATGACTAAAAAATGACGGATAACTCCACATAGAAGCAAATTCGTGAGAGTAATTTAGTTGGGAAAATCTCCACGAAATTCTTGGGTCTGGGTTTCGGACGTGAGTAACATTACATAACACAAATCTCTTAGTCGTAGTAACAGAAAATATTAAACTACCAAGAATCGCTCCTTGGTGTATTGCTTGGCCTAAATTTGTAGGAGCAAACAATGTTTCAATGAGAAAAATGGTTTATTTACATAATATATATCGTACTTATGACCTTTGATACATTGAACACAAATGTTAAGCAATAATTACTATCGCCGATGAGTTTTTGTAATTTAATATTTATTTATTTATTTAATATCTTCTGAAGAAGGCTTACAGACTAATAATAATAATTATGGTTACCTACAACAAATATATATCCATGTTGCTAACAACAACATTCCATAGTTAGTATCGAAAAATGTACCGAAGACGGCTTATTCGTGAATATAAAATACGCGATAAAAGCAAATAAGCAGCTGAAGGAGTAGTAAATAAATATCTGTAGCTTTCCTAAAATCATGATGCTTGTAAACGTCATTGTATTAAATGTTTTTCCGTTCAAGGAAGCAGAGGATTCCTTGACCTTCAACGCCACGCCTGATGATGCTAACCGAACTCTGGTGGTTCTCCTACAACAAACCAAGCTCATTGTTCCATGCTGACAAGAAACTTCTAGAAATAATCCTGCAGTAGCTCAATGTGGTGAACCTGTTACTGTAGCGACATTTTATGCCAAGGCAAGGTACTTAAGAACTTTGAAATAATGATCCATTACTTTCCCTATCATACTTTTCGTGTTCTGTTTCTCACAACTGTATCACCTGAAAACAGAATTACGATAAAAATAAAAGTTAGTTAAAATAACTATGTATACATGTTTTATTTTGTACACAAAAATAACAAAATACGGAATTAGGGCGGTTCTCGCAGACGCTTGAATAGTGAAATTATATTATGGTGGCTGTGTGGCAGTGGAAGGCTTTTAAAGTAAAACAGAAAATGTTTTTTAAAGAATTAGAAATAAACTGAGTTTAACATATCCATCATTTAGATTATTCCCTGAGTACCCTAATCCCCGAGGCCCCCGTCCCGGATGACCCCGATTCATTTTTATCCTGATAACTCAATTAAAAGTCAGTTTAGCTTCAAAGTATCGTCAGCAGATGAAATGTTAAATAAATTTTTATTAATTACTAAAATTATAATACTTAACTTGAAAGATCAGGAAAAACTAATAAAGTCTTGCTTGGTTAAGGTAAATATTATAATTAGAGAATACAATATAGAGTCTCCTAGAGCAATCACAGGTTTTAATTATTATCAGAATAGTTCCTTTTTCTATGCAGGTAATCAAAATATGTACTCTACATTTAACATTACCATAATTTAAAAAATACGCAAAAACAGTCTCACTTTCAGGAATTATTTTTTATATCAATAATCTTAAATGATATGTTCTTATAAAATAACCTTTTATAGCATAATCAGTTTCACTTTTATATTTTTTTTACAATACAGAAATTTAAAATGCTTTTAAAAATTGATATTTACTTTAAATACTACCACCAGTCCACCATCTACCGCACTAGCTCTAATGTTTATTTATAAATGGTTGGTGCCCGCTCCTGTAAAATTTTTGGAACCTTTCTCGCCCGGCTGTGCTTAGAATTGTAAATAATTATTGTTGTGATAACTTGTAAAATATATTCGTTAAGTATGATTTGATATCATTGTAACATTTATTTTATATTTTGATACATTTTATTCAAACTGTAATTACCTCTATTAAAACTATTATTCGACATTGTACAAAACTCAATTAAACTACTTTCGTCTTATGTATTTTAAACACATACATTTAGGCACTTTTTATGTCGACCGTACAAGTTGAAAACAAAAGACAAAAGAAATGTAATCATATTTATCGTATTCGGGGTTCTCCGGGACGGGGGCCTCGGAGATCGGGGTACTCGGGGAATAACCCCATCATTTAAGGTATTAGCTTCCGAGAAATTGAAATATTATCTTCAATTTTAAAACTAGAATGCATTGACTTCATCTTGCCTTTTTTGGGTTAAAGTTTTCCCTAATTTGGGCATAGAAGCCAATCAAAACAATGCTCAAGGAAAGAGTTTATTGTCGAAATATTTTTCCTATCGCCACAAACCTATTTTATGAGTCAAAGGCCAATCCTGGGATACGTTTAGCTACATACTATACACAATAAGTTGGACAATTAATTTAAATAAATAAATCACTAACAAATATTTAACTTAATAATAAATACCTTTTTTTTTTTATATTTACGTAATATGTTGTAGAGCGACTAAAACAATATAAAAATTATTCTTATCCGTCCAGCTATATTTGAGTTTCAGAGAGACCAACGAACAGCTTAGCTAACTTTTTGATAATCATACTTACACTTCATAATATAACTGAGTGTGAGTATCTTATTCCATTAGTAAGACTAAGATTAGTTCAAGCACTAAAGTAGATAAGAACTTAGATAATGATTTACATATTACCACATACTCTCTTATATAGATCACATAAAAGTAACAGAAAACTGCAAAGGGTGTCGTCTGGTTTCTTTTATGGCCGCCTACCTATGTTAACTCTTCTTGTGAAGCATAAATGACTACCACCGCCCATGGGCACCTGTAACTCAAGAGTCACAAGAGCGTTGTCGCCCTTTAAGGTGGGAATAGGGGAAGAGGGGAGAGGGGGGAAGACGGGAGAGGGGGATTGGAGGGAAGGAGAGGGGGAGAAGGGAAGGACGGGAATAGGGGAGAAGGAAGGGTGAGGGCCTCCGGTAACCTCATTCAGGTGGCGAAAAGCAATGCAATCATTGTTTCACTGCCTGCACTGGGTCGAGACGGCCTATACGTGCCAAAGCAAGGCTCTCCCTCGTTTTCAGATGGGACCAAGGAAGAAGGTAAATGAGGTAAGAAAAACAGATAGGGCGAGGGACCTAGGATGAGGGATACCGCAACTCTCGGATGGGGCAAAATGGGACTAAGACTGCAGTAGCTCCAAGAGGCCGGGGTCACGTACCCGTATGTCCGTCCTGCGATTGGACAGGCCTCTAGATTATGATATCGGAAATGATAGTTCTTAAGTCAATATCATTTTTTAAATCAATTTGGGGGTTTTACACCTAAGTCCAGAGGGTCCATCACTGTTCTGGTGAATTTCTCCATTACATTTTAGTAGTACGTATTTCAAAGTTAGACCATTATTATTTTTGTGGTATCCATATTGTATAGACTTTTACTATCCAGGGATAACTGTATACCCATAAGAAGTAATTTATAGACAATAAGTCTTTATATGCATCTGTCAATTCAAACTAACTATTATCAATAATGTTCAATCTCATAAATTTTAAAGCGACTCCTGGAAATGTGTTACGTATGTTTTCTGTTAATTTACTTTAAATATTGCCTCGAAATAGAATTTCAGATGTGCTTCAAGTGTGATATAAGTACTTCTGTCCGTTAATTGCGTGTCTGACATTGTTTGCTTATCTAGTCTTGTTTAGGATGGGTTTATGTTAGGGACTAGCTGCGATAGACTGATTGTATCTGTCTAAAAACAATGGAAACAGCTTTAAAACCTACAATAAATTATACATGATAGTTTTATAAAAGACAAACTACAAGAAATCTAGTTACCTTGTTATAAAAAATTGTCAGTATTTAATCTTGCAAATGTTGATTAATATCTTCAGACTGTGGCTGCCTACGTCAGAGGTTTTCTCCGTTCGTTTTTTACGATTATGACTTTTTAGCAATAAAATATGTTTTCGAGAGTGGTTTTATAGCCACGAGGAGCAATAACATTCAGTTTTTATAATAAGAATGTGGACAAAAATGGTAGTAATTAGAACAAAATGCCTTGTGAATTATGACAACATTTGCGTTGTAAATAAAACTGTATGTGTCAGTTTTTTGAAATCAATTTAATTACCATCATCATAATAAGTACAGGATATTCATCGCTAAACAGATACATTTACTACAACGTGACAACTTGTGCACGCCGCGTTTTTCCTACAAAAGCAGAGGTAGACTGCCACCGCCAGACTAACTGACGAACTGCGTCAGTCCAACCAATGAGATGCTGCACTTGCCTATAGATACTACTCAAAATCGTAAGATAAAGAAGTGATAACAATGGTAAAAAAACAAATATTCATATAAGTACCTTACGAAGAATTAATTAATCGGCCGGCTATTATGGCCGTTCTATCTGAATGAAAGGTATCAAGCATTGGAAATCAACTAACTTTCACCCTTCCCAAGTTATCCTAAAAAACTGTTCAGATACTAAGTTTCCTTTCTCTAATCTCCGATTCTAAATGAGGTACGCGTTCGTTTTGTCTAAGAACATTTGCTGCAAAGAGCTCTTTCATTTGAGCTTTAGGTCACTTAAATTGTTTCAGTTGGAGGGAAGCTAGGTGTGACATTCCACTTAAACATCATGCTGAGCAGCACGGGTCCCTCCTTGTATTAAATAAAATACATACATATTTACACTGTTAAACATCGTAATGTACGAACTAGCTGTTTAATTTTTTAGCAATTTGAATATATGGAGAAGTTTTGATTTTGTAGTTTTCGTACACGCGTTTAAACACTTCACTAATGTATACTTATATTTCATCAGTCAAGAAACTAACAAGTCTATATTCTAAATAGAATTACGAATCTCGGTTAATTCAATCGGCGACCTGAAGCTAAACCCCAAGGGACAGCAACTAATGATTTGGTTAAATGGGGCCTGACTGTTTATATAATATATTAATTAAATACAGACCTTCCTTTATGTGTATAATATTATTTTATCTTAAGATATTGTAGTTAAAACAAGTAGTAATAGGTTTAGGTATAACAGATTGTTGTTATTTTACAAATTAGGAAACCACATATTATTATGCCGTCTGACGCTTAGGATAGCAGTTCCCCGCAGATTACGTTCATCGTTCACGAAGAGTATGTTCATTGCTTAGATCCTTATGGTCGTATTGTGATGGTAACCAGCCTATGACCTTCTTCAATAATTAGGTTATCAAACGCAAAAAGAATAACAGTTTTACAAAGATAGAGTGACAAATATTATATTTACATAAAGTGTTATGAAATCTCCGAATAAGATAAGCTCAATATTAACTGAATTTGATTTTATAGAAAGGATATTGTTGCTACTTCTTCTATTACAATCATCATAATCTTAATCACTAAGTAAAATTGTATTAATATTTGTGGCTTTCATTAAGAATCATCCTAAGAATGGAAAATATTTTTTTAATGGAATAATGGAACAGGCGTTTGCCTTCCAACTCGCCTGATGGAGACGTCAAGTGACGATGAACACGAACATAGTCAACGCCTGTCCAAGACAAATATATTCACTCTACTTTTCTAGGATTATACATAATTGATGTAACAAGTCTTATCTAACAAGGAGACATATTGGTAAGATTACCTTAAAGGTTTAGGGAATTCGTTCAAAACAACTCTTGCTTAAGTTTGCTTAATAAATCAAAAACAAGACACGATGAAAATAATAACGTTTTATGCTTATTGCGCAAGGCTTTACATTGGCTATGGATCCAATTGGTTTATTGTACGTATACAATGTGCATTAAGAGTGATGAAATTAAGTTTTCTGTTTTTTTACCCTTTTTTTGAAATATAATGTCTTCGAGTATACACACGTACGTATGTCACATATAATTTTAGTCTCAGGCGATCTATTGTCTTGGATTTCGGTGAAAAAAAAACGATTATTGTAAAGATGAACATTGAAAAGAAGACATTAATTTGAGTAAAATCAAAGTCTGTATCTAATGTGGTGCACGCAGGAAGGTAGTTGCTTTTAAATATAATATTTATGTAGAAAAGTGTTTGTTTGTTTACCTATTTGTTTGTTAGGCTTTTACGCTTTAAGCGCTCAACTGATTATCACGAAATATAACATTCAAGTTATCAGGGACACAGGCAAAGACATAGGGTATTTTATCCAAAAAAAAGTAAGTACAGTTCACGAGTACACCTTTTAATTTTATTGACAAAATCTATAATAGCGCAAGCGAAGCTGCGGGCAAAAATGAGTAAAATATACATTTTAATCAACATTCCTATGGTATAATATATATAAATCATATTTATGAAGATTGTTCAATGACTATAGAGGCGGGGGAAAGGGAACGGGAGAGGACAAGCACTCTCTCATCCCGCAGAAGACGCACGGGCGCGACGGATAGCGTAGAATGATCTCCGACCTCCATGAGCGCTGGCCTGAAGGTAGCGGGTTGGGCTGACTGCTACCCTTCCAGACGCAGGCCTGAGACGGTTACATCTTCATCGTACAATATAATATCTGGAGGGGGTAATACCTAAGTCTACATGGTTCTCGGAGGCTTCCTTCTTAGGGTATCCCGGAACCTCTGCAATAGACTGACTTACATAATACTTCATAATACGTCCTACATAATACTACACCCTTGGCTCCGGTGGTATTGACCCGTGGGGGATTCCACAATCATATTACAGTTTTACAGTCAGGGTAATTAAGAGTACAAGCAGATATATTCATAAATACCAAAAACTATGGTGCGCTAGATATTGGTCGTATAATGCATCATCATCAGCTATTTATATTTGCTTTATTGACACCAATTTTTTTTTAAAAAGAATACTAGTAACGTGGGTTACACATTACTAGTATTCTTGTTAACCCGAGTAGGAGTGGGTTCGCGGCAGTAGTGCACTGGGGTTCGAACCCGCAACCACTTGATCGCAAGTCTAACGCCTTAGCCATTACGCTACCGCCGCTAAATTTTTTTAGAAATTTAAATTAATAATAAAACGAAACAACTGCTATTGTTCTTTAATAATAAAATATTTACACCCAGCACTTCAACGATTCTTCGTAAACATCAAACAATAGTGCGCAATTGATGATCTCTCACAGCTAAACACTTAAACTTTGGCTGTACATATCATGCTATTTAATCATTCGTAGGATGTATAGTTAATTAAGAAGTGTGATTCAAAATATCTTTATAAAGTAGTAAACAAACATAACTGTAGTAAACAAGAGGTGTACGAGATAAACATCTTTAATGCCAGGAGTTTATAGTTTATAGTTGGTAGAGACTTATAGTTGGTAGAGACTTATAGTTGGTAGAGACTTATAGTTGGTAGAGACTTATAAATTAAATTAGCAAATACTCTACATTTGTATTCTGTTCTATTCGAAAACAATGGTGTACAAAGTCAATGGTAAGATACTAGCCGTTTCCCACAGTTAATGGTTACTGCTCTGCTCCTAAACTAGCCTATTCTTCAATGAATACTCTTAGGTAGCTTCAGAGATTTGAACAAACAATGACTGCCCTGTTGGTTAAGTGGCTAGTGATCATGACTGCTGAGTCAAAGGTTGTAGGTTCGATTCCCACCCAGGACAAATAATTGTGTGATGAGCATGATCATTCGTTCTGTATCTGGGTGTAATTTATCTATAATATATATGTATTTAGAAATATATAGTATAGTCTGGTTACCATAGTGCAGGCTCTGCCTAGTTTGGGATCAGACGGCCGTGTGAGAGTTTATTTATATATATACAAAAAACTATCACATAAAAAACTCTTCAGCTTTATCACATTAGTATAAATGACATTTAACATTCTACATGTAGAATTTTTGTGTTTATCAAAAGCCTGAGCCATATTTGATAAATTACTTTTATATTGCATGTAGGCTTTCATTAGAAGCAATGGCACCTAAATTATCGTTAATAGAATAGCACTGCAAGCAGTTAATCCCATTTCCATCCTAAATATAATTATGAGGAATAGGATTATGAGAATGGTATTCTAACTCTCCCGCAATCGTCATTCACTGATTATTATTTACTAATACCATTTATGAGCTAAAAGTAAATATGCGTCTACAGATTAACTGCTTAAAACATGCTTTTTTATTGTTTAGAATGAATAAATGCTAAAATACTGTACGGTACTATACTGTACTGCGGTGCCTGTTGTTTCGTTGCATTACGAGTACAATCATTCTGACATCCAGAATGTGTATGTTGTAATCGCAGAGTAGTCAAATATTAAACAATAACTCTTTATGAACTATTGCATATTTATTTTTTTACGAAATTTGGTTACTATAGGTTTTACTAGCAACCCCGGCTTCGCACGGGTAGCAGAGCCGTCTTCAACAATCATCGTCATATTTCCAACAATTTACACAAAACTTTAACAAATTATACACTTAAACCTTCGGTGAAAATCGTATGAAAATCCGTTCAGTATTTTTTGAGTTTATCTCGAACAGACAGACAGATAGACGCGGCGGGGGACTTTGTTTTGTAATATGGTTGTGATTCATCTTTAATAAATATGAATACCACTTACGAAAGTTTTTATTCTGATACTGCATAAATACGTTTGATGAAGGGCCATAATATTTTCATACAAAGGACCTGGTTCATCATATCACAAAGTTTTATGACATCCATTGCCGAAATATTTTACAATTTCAAGCTAAGAGAGAGTTTTTTTATAAGGGCAGGAAGACAATGGCATTCTTATTATTTTAATAACAATTTTATGTAAAGGCGAAAGACCCTTTCATCTAAAATCAAAATGTTTAAGTACTTTATAAAATACTAGAGACAAAAAAAGAAAAAAATCTCCACGGTTGTGAGAGGATTTAATAAAAAGCTGCGTATACACTGTATAAATACTACGTGTGTATTCGTGATAGAAATGCGTTCAATAGAATTTGTTTGAACTAGGTTTAAGCGGCAGTAGTTTTTGACACAAGGTAGAAGCGAGAGCGAATTGACTCACCTGTTACTGTTCGCGTATTACCAAAGCCTTTAGCTGAAAGAAAGTTACATGGATTTGAAAGTAGATTTTTAACTATGTAGTAAGTAATGATTACAATAATTTTGAAACCTGTCCGTGTTTTAAGGTTACAAAGTTATTTTATTTTTTTGCAATTATGACTTTTTATGGGATGGGGGGCAAACGAGCAGAGCAGCACCTAATGGTAACTGACTACCGCTGCCCATCGCAACTCAAAGAGTCACACCTTTAAGGTGGGAGTAGGGGAGTGGGGGGAGGGGATAGGACTTCCTGTAACCTCAAACAAAACGCAAGCATTGCTTTGTGTAAATACCCGAATAGGGGTTGATATTTTGCTAAGGCCAAAAATGACGTGCACGGACTATAAGCAACCATAGATCATGTCCAAATAAAAACAATATGTATACATTTATTGCATCCTATAAATTGCAGCTTATTCAGTGTTACAGAAAGGTGTGGCCACATTTTAGAGTCGTATATTAGACCCCGTGTAAACGTAAAACGTTAACAATTTTATGAAAAATTGTAATACAGTTTTACACATTTTTACGTGGGAGAGTCATGCTTCGGCACGTATGGGCCGGCTCGACTCCGCTCGATACCACGGCCTCACAGAAAACCGATAGTGAAGCAATGATTTCATTGCATTTCGCCGCGTGAGTGAGGTTCCCGGAGGCCCTAACCCTTCCCTCTGCCCTATTCCCGTTCTTCCCTTCTCCCCCCCCTTCCCACTCTTCCCCCCTCCCCCTCTTCTCCTACTCCCACCTTAAAGGGAGGCAACGCACTTGTGACTCTCGAGTTACAGGTGCCTATGGGCGGCGGTAGTCATTTACCATCAGGTGTCCCGTCTGCTCGTTTGCCTCCTATACCATAAAAAAAAAAAAAAACAGAACTTATTTTGAAACTGAAAAATGTTACTTGAAAATCGACCGATAAAGCTAATACTTCGTAAGAGAGAGGGCTGACATGAATGAAACTATGGGTATTTAATACCAAGGATGTTGATGGAATGTCCAGATTTTTCCAAAAATGTCTGTATAAAAAAATAAAAAAAACAAAATCATTTAAATTAACATGAACATTTATAATGTGTTACTTAGGAATGTGCACTTACACTAGGAAAAGCATATTCCGAAGAAAAAGAAAACTTTTTTCAAGCTAAATCCTTGCTAAATTAACTACATATGACTATACATGAACCCTGAACCATTTCTCTCCTATTTTAGGCAGTCGTGTAAAAAAGGTTGATATGAATCAAACTATATGCAGATATTTGATCCAGGATGTTGATTTAATGTCCGGATTTGTCCAAAAATGTTCACATTAAAAACAAAGACATTAGAATTACATTAAAGTTCATATTGTTGTTCAGAAATATGCAACTACGTTTTTTTTTAAATATTTTTTTTGTCAGGTAACTCAACTATTTTTCGTCTATACGTAACGTTGCTAAAATTAACCACATTCTATCTCACCGTACCTTTTGGTACGATCAAATAGAGGGGCGTACTATGTACTAAAATAAATTTGCTATCATTAAGCTATATTAAACATGTAATAAGATTAAAAATATGTATAAGCACATATTCACTCAATTATAAAGCAAAATATTGTATTACAAAGCTATGTCGTAATTATTCAATATCAAGTAGGTATTTTATTAAATGTAATAGTAGGCGTCTGGTCCAAATTCGACTGTGGTTAAATTATGGAATAATGAGTAATATAATTAATCACTACATATTATAAAACAAAGTCTCCCACCGCGTCTGTCTGTCTGTTTGTCTGTCTGTCTGTTCGCGATAAACTGAAAAACTACGGAACGAATTTTCATGCGGTTTTCACTAATAGACAGAGTGATTCATGAGGAAAGTTTAGGTGTATAATTTGTACCCGTGCGAAGCTGGGGCAGGTTGCTAGTATAATATATGTAGGTCCGTAATAATATTTTTAAGTATTTTAAGTATTTTTACTGATAACATTAAAGCTCTTCAATAGCTATTAAACAAAACAAACAGTTATTTGTCAGTTACACCTAACGCTCCTAAAATTTGGCTACACCTTTTTGTAACAGCCTGTATATAGATATATTATTATGCCCAAGTTACACATCTAAAATAAAAGAATAACAACTATGAAAAAATACATTTTCCAATAAGTATCATCTACATTACATTGGGCCCTATTATTGTCTGAATAGGTTTTTACCTCTTCTGTCAACGTGACGCACATGTATTTGACATAAGTTTGATGTATTTGAGCGTCTTAAGTGCATTGTTTAACGTTTCTATACTCTTTAGCATTGGCTCTCATACATACAAAGACAAAGGAGGACTAAAAAATATAACTCTTGAAGTAAGTTTGTATGACTACAAAATTATGAAAAAGAAGAATATATATCGAAGAAAAGAAAAGAATGTGGTTGGCAGGTGCTCATAGGCAACGGTAGTCACTTACCATCAGGTAACCCGTCTGCTCGTTTGCCCCCTATACCATAAAAAAGGAACCTTTCTAAACAGCTTGTAACTTAGGCCAAACAATAGGAATATTGACAGATGCTATCGACACCGAAATGAAATTTGGTGGAGATTATGCCAAAAATGTACTTTGAATTTACCGGCTTGCATCCCATCAATGATTGTTTTAGGAGACGAATGACCGATGGGCTTGCTCAAACACTCTTTCTCAGTATTTGTTTAGGTCTTTGAAGTTATTTTTAAGCGTAGTCAATGTACAAAAGTTTAATTTCATAGAATTTTATCTTCTGCTTATTTGCTAGGCTTGCACTTAAAAATGAACATTAAAACCAAAAATATGAGTAAATATTTTAATAAATTATAAACATTTTACGAAATTTATAGGTAAAACGCTCAATAATCTTTGTGTTTTTTAATGAAATACTTAAAGCTTTTGAGAAAATTGCTGAAATACCTGAAAGCTGGAGTTTACATAGAAGATAATTTGGCATCAAAAAATATTATTCCACGATATCTTTTTATACATTAAATAATTCTGCACTCATATATCTATATGCCTACTAATAAAAATTGAAGGTTCGTTAGTTCAAAATCGCAAATGTCCTAAAGTTCTTTACCGATCGTTTCGAAATGTTCACACAACAAGACAAGATTCATACACGCGCTTGTATTTGTATTTATTAATAAAACAAATTTAATTTATAAATCGTTGTACGTTTGTTTGTAATTTATGTGTTGACGCACCGTTCATCTGATCGAAACCGATGAACTTAAAATGTTGTATACGCGTTGCTAGAGATACAGAGAAGGATATCAATATCCAATTACACGCGACCTTACAAACTAGGCAGAGCCTATACTATGGTAACCAGACTGCTGATCAACATAACTATATATTAATAATTATACATAACATTTATAGATAAATTACACCCAGGCACAGAGCAAATGATCGTGCTCATCACAATGATTCATCCTAGGTTAAAATCGAACAAATATAGGTATCAACTCTAAAGTTTTAACATCTTTTGTTTGTAGCTACATGATAAGTCATCTTTATTTTACTTTCTTTTAATTAATATTTTTTATTATTATTTGTAAGCCCTATTAAATACCTACTTTTAAATTTTTTCCTATTCTTTGCATTTCAGAAAATTTTTAACAAGATACAAATTTGGCTCGACCATCAAAAATCCTATTGATAGAATGATGTCAAAAATGTTATTGAATATTATTTTAACACTATTGTATTGTTTTCAATAGTTGTCCTAATACTTTTCAAAATCTTTCTATGAAGGAGCACTCATTCGTATCAAATATACTCGTGAAAGTCTCATAAAAATGTCCATCGTAATATAATAAAGTTCTGTATCATTCTGTTTGTCCAGGAAGTCGGTCAACAGCGAAATGTGGTTATTGCGAACCCTCAAACAGAAGGGGCGATGAACTCGTTGGATCGACTGTTTTCTTACAGAGTTCACTAAAAACCTTATGTTCATCTTACGAAAACTTTATTTCTATAACTTAGCACTTCTATAACTTATAATTTACCTCCATTACTTAGCAGTAGTCCTTGAAATGAAATAAGATTTTGAAATGTCTCGGTATCTTGCGCGTAAAAAGCCTAGCAGGTGTTAGTCGACAGTGCCGAACTGTTTCCCTTATAGCTTTGTTTGTTTATCTATCTGACCTTTGAAAATTCTTAGTTTGACACAAAAGTAAGTAAATGCTTTTAGAGAAAATACTTTGTTTATGTGACCCGCAACTGTTTGTTCAGATGAAACAAATAAGTACTTAAATTATAAAAATTGGTTATAGCTTAAAAAAACATTTAAGGATAAAATTAATTTATTTATGCATTATATTCATTATTATATGTAAGTCGTGGGACAGCCATGCTTCGGCACGACTTGACCGGAGTGATACTACGGCCTCACAGAAAACTGGAAGTGAAGCAAAGCCTTTTACCACTCGGTGAAAAGCTTTCCGATAAACTCACTCGAGTGAGGTTACCGGAGGCCCTTCCCTTCCCCCCCCCTCCCCTCTTCCACCCTTCCCCTACTCCTACCTTAAAGGCCGGCCACGCACTTGTGACTATTCAGTTGCATGTGCCCATGGGGGGCGTTAGTAATTTACCATCAGGTGACCCGTCTGATCGTTTGCCCCCTATACCTTAAATATATATATATATATATATATATATATATATATATATATATATATATATGTATGTATGTATGTAACAAGTTGATACAGTCTATTTGAAACAGTTTCGTCTGTCTGTCTGGTTGTCAGAACGGGTGAACCGATTTCTACGGGACTTTCACTAGCAGAAAGCTGATGTTATAAGTAGTAACTTAAACTTACTTTATTTAGGAAAATAATAAAAAAACATTCATATTATTATGTAAATGCGAGAGAAGACGCGGTGGCCAGAGCTAGTTAGATATAAATAAGAGGGTTTGAAAGAAATATTATATAATAGGTACATAATTGCAGAAGCGTAAAACAGACTAAAACGGAACTAAAACAAACTTTGGTTTTACCTAATCCATTATAACGAATTTGAAATGCAAGAGCCATTAAGAGAGGGTAGGTAATTAGTAAAAACAGTGGGTAAAGTGATTGCCCTTGTTTTAAGTTATAAGAGGTTAACGACTGAGTTTATTGAAGTGCCGATGGCTATACAGAGACGGACCTTGACGAGGGAAGCGCTTAATAATACATCTTTATACCTTCTTGATTTTTCTAACACAGAAAATTTCAACGTTGTAAATATACACGACACAGAGATATTTATGAAACACACCACTAATAATTCAATGTTGTCTATTTACAATCAAATTTACAGACTGATCGTTTTAATGCATGCACCATTAGTGCAAAGATAATTTGCACTAATGAGTGAGTTATCTTTCATTTAACATATTTCTGTAGGAACATCTAATATAATACATGCTGACTATATCTACTATAATGTAATTTATATTTCATACTAGCTGCACCCAGCACACGTGTGTGCATCTGTTGCAATGCCTTTTTTCAAATATTTTTTTTGGGTCAAATACCCTTGCGGGCGTTTACAGACGACCCTGCCAAAGTTTCATCACAATCTGATCAACTGTTTAAAAATGGACAGAGGACAAACATTCTTACATTGATTTTTATTTATATAAGACTAGCAGCGCCCCGCGGTTTCACCCGCGTACGTAACGATACCGTAGGAATATTGGGATAAAAAGTAGCCTATGCGTTAATCTAGGTCTTCAGCTATCTACACACCAAGTTTCATCGCCATCGGTTAAGTGGTTTTTGCGTAAAAGAGTAACAAACATCCATCCATCCATCTAAACTTTCACATTTATAATATTACTGGGATTATATAGACTATACGTACTCAATTGACATAAACAAAGAGGTCGCGTATGGACGTAAATTAAAAAAAATATATAATTTTACATTTAAATATATAGCATTAAATTTTATCATATTTTCGAAGCAATAAAAATTATGTGATAAAATATATTTTTATGACTTATTCCGTACCTGAACGTCAGCAGATTCATATATAAGAGGGCTTTGACCCCAGTGACGTCTACAAAAACTATGATGGATGGGACAGGCCACGTCTGATTCCACTGTTCCAAAGTGAGCCTAATCGAAAACCGTGGAGTTAAAAGTGATTGGCTTTTTAAATGGAGGTGGGCTGCATTAGATATTGAACTTTGTATATGGGTACGATTCTTTCTTCTGTCGTCTGTCTCCTTTTATCTGTTTAGGAGCCATTATGACACACACAGATACACAAATACAAACGGTCAACTTATTTATAACACCCCTCCTTATTGTGTCCGGAGTTTATAATAAAATTCAAATTCTTTGGTAGCTAAGGCACTTCAGTATTCTTGTGTTTGGTAAACATGGTTTTAAAGGCCAGTCAAATCTGAGATTGGACTTAAACCTTGCCGACCTCTGCCATTTCGGTTATTAATACTTAATTTGTAGTGAGGTAAAGTGAGCCAGTAGGGATTGATAATGCAAAAATTACATTCCACGTTCTCACTGATGATAAAGACGAAGGACATTTAACATGACCTATCACTCCAATCCAAACCATTCCAAATGACAGATAATTGTATACTGGTAAAAACAAATTATAAGGTATTTAGTTTGTAATGTAGGTTGAAATTAACTTTGACATTAAGATAGTACTTCTAGAGCAGGAAAATTTTCATTGTTTACTGCGTAAACATTTTGATTATACAGCCTACGGTTTACTTTGTTGTAATAATGTAAGAGCCACTAAAATAGCTTTAATAAATTCATGTCGAGAGGAACTGAGGCATTTGCACACTTGTTTGCATCACGCGCTAGTAGACTGATAGAGAGTGTTTGTTGAATCAAATAATTAACAATAAGGGGATGAACTTTTAAGATATACAAACCTGCTTTGAGTTTATTTGACATTTCTAGTGAGATCTATGACACGGTAATGTTATCTCCTTCAAAAGTTTGAAGTCTTCGAAAGTTTTCTCTAATAGTGGGACAATTGAATAGACAATTAGGAATATCATAAATGTTTGCTTTCTACAATGTTGCTACACTGTGCTATTCTAAGTGAACACATTTTACGAACTAACTCCAGTTCGTAACATGTGTTCACTTAGAATAGCACAGTGAGGAAATGGGAGCAAAATAAACCTACTTGCGAATGAATATATTACTGGTACCCACAGGACAGGTTTGCCTAGTGTGGGGCCACAGTAAAACACAACATTGTTATAATATTTGGCAATAAACAAATTTTTATTTTTATTTTTTTCATGGAAATGGTATGTACAAAGGCAAGCTTAACCCAAGCCTGAGTTTTCTTCCAGCAAACCTTGTGTGAATAGATGATAGTAGAGAACGTTAGAGGCAAAGTCATGTATACGTTAAACTAACTAGAAATAGCAATTAATATAACTTCGATAAAACAAATATCATGTAAACCGAAATATATACTATCATCAACGAAAACAACATGTTTATCATGTTGTTTTCGAAGAAAACTTTCCATTTAAAAACCCACCGAAATACAAATAGCAATTAATATATACAAATAGTGTCTGTTTGTAATATTAAAATAACCGCTTTTTACTAAGTTGGATGTATACACGGTACATATACCAATACAACATTTTTGGCTAATCTCTGAAATGGCTGGACCGATTTTGACGGGACTTTCACTGGCAGATAACTGATGTAACAAGGAGTAAATTTGTCTACTTTATTTTAGAAAAAAAAATTGTTTGAAAAAAATTAGGATCACACGAAAAAAATTCAAACCAATGAAAAAATTTAAAATATTAGATTCTAATAGGGAAGTTGTATACATACATTATATATTTTTTCTATATTTCTTTTATTTATTTAAACTATATTTCTTTTAGTATATTTAAACTATAAACCATATACAAAAACAAAACATCGATTCATAAAGTAGAAGAATTTCATTAAAATTAGCATAGGTATTTCTTTACGCAAAATACAAAATTAATAAGTTATCGTAAACTCTGCGAACTGAACAATAACTTTTTTGGTAAATACCACGCGGACGAAGTCGCGGGTAACAGCTAGTACTTTATATTAAAAATAGTTTTATATTAATTGTTTAGGGTGCACACAAGTGCACGCGAGTAAACATAATTTAATTAGTTTAAACTTCATCGGTCCATCTATTGTTTGGTTCGAAGCAACAAAACAGAATACTTCTAGTGAATCCCTCTACCAATATTCCCAAACAAAACGTTAGAGTATTGACTTCAAAAGTGGCTAAAAACATTTTGAGTGCTTCATTGAACACTAATTAAATTTTAATTTCGCATAAGCCAACGTAACCTAACTTTTTTAAAATGTACTTTAATTAAATATTTAAAAAGGTTGTCCTATCTAAGTCAGACTGTACTCGTATACACATTAAAACTACAAACAAATAAATACTCATGCCCATATCAGGCAAGGCATTCGAAGGTCAAGGATGTTGCTTAAACTGATGGTTGGTCGGGGTTGGTCGGGGCTGGTCATCTCCGAACTGCTATTACTTACATATAGTAATTTGCACGACTGTTTATAGTTTAGAACACGTTACATTGTCCTCACATTTAATTTGTGCATATAAGCAATAAAACCAGAGATTAGACTAGAAAAAAACATGTTGAAAAAGAGTGTCCTTGGAGTTTATTTCCTGTTCTTCTCTACAGGATCTACGTATTGGAACATGCAACTAGCTTCCTGACTGACCAAGTCTGACGGATATCAGTTCCGGAAATTAACAAGAACAAACAGACAGACAAACCGACAAAATTTTTAAAAACTGATTTTTAGGCATAGGCTTAGGCAACGTGCAAATAACCGTATGGGCTTAAAAAACTATTATATTATTTATACATTACAAATAGACACTTCAATTTTATTTGACTGGCTTGTTGGCCTAGTAGTTAGTGACACTGACTGCTGAGGCAGAGGTCGTGGCTTCGATTCCCACCTAGAAAAAATGATTGTGTAATGAGACTGATCATTTTTTCTGTGTCTGCGTGTAATTTATCTATAATATATATGTATTTAGTAATAAGTATATAAGCAGTCTGGTTACCATAGTGTAGGTTACCTAGTTACTACTTAGTAATCTGTGGTACAGGCTCTGCCTAGTTTGTGATCAGATCAGCCGTGTGTGCGCTGTGCGAAGTTATTGTCATTATTATTTGTATATGTTGATAACTTCAAAATTATTGAAATTCAAGTTTAAACTAATGAACAAATGAAAGACGTAACACAAACGATTCGTTTACGTAATATTATTAATGAAATGTGTTATTACGTGTGCAGCATCATAATGTCTACGAATAGTTATAAATAGTATAATCAAATGAAGAAATAGATAATCTATACATTTTTCTAATAGCGCGTTTTAAACTTTATTTTTACAATCTCTGGCACAGCAATTTGCAATCTCAAGCAACTGTCAAGCATAAAAAATATATATGTAGTTACTATAACAGTGCTACAATATAATAACTATAATATAAATATATATGTAGTTACTATAACAGTGCTACAATATAATAACTATAATATAAATACAATACTATAATTTAACATACCGCTAGGCTCCAAAAAATTAACAAGTCGCTTCGAGGTCAATGTGTGAGTATTATAATAAAATCCCAGATAATATTCAAATGTTAAGTCGAAACAAGTTTAAGTCCACAGTAAAACGACAACTATGTCTTAAGGGCTATTACTCAGTAGTGGATTATATACAGGATTAAAACGCTTGGGCATTCCATTGTATTGGATTCACAGGCTATTTTATATACTTAATAGAAATGCAATGTGAGCTAATATGTTTGTTATTTTCCATTTCTTATGTTTGATTTTTTTTATATTTTTTTTTAGCTTTTCTTAGTTTGTTTAGCACACAACAAAATGATGTAACGCGTGTAGCTTGATGTAGCAATTTTCTCGTAATTTTTTTTTTAGTTAAGCGAAATTTTAAATGCTATATTAGTTGGCCATTTTGTAAGTGAGCTTTTTTATAAGCGCAGAGAGCGAGTTTAAAAAAGTGTGCCATTTTAATTGTGCCTTAAAAAAAGTATCATTTCAAGATAAAAGTTTTTGCCATTCACTCTGCTATTTTAGGATTCAGTTGGGGACAGAAATAACTTTAGTGTTATTTTTGGAATGTTTTGGCTTACCTGATATATGAGTTCTCATTTATTTGGATTTTAAAGTATGAACTTAAATAACTTTAAAAATGCGAATATAGCTAATTTTATAAATAAAATATTTACCAAGGTATTGTTTGTCGTCGTATAAAATAAAAGGGTGGCATGGCGTCGCTAATGCTACTGGCAATAAAATCAAACTTTTAATCAGCCAGTGTACGCTGGACTACATGAAAGGCGCAGTGGCAAATTTTATTTTTATGATTAAGGTGTTATACATTTCGAAACAAATTAAGTTGTGGCGACTTCCACATACAGCAACAAGAAACATCTACAACCTACTAATCCTGCATCGCGATATGAGAGTTCTCGCGCCGATTAGTATATATACAACTTCCCAACATCAACCGTTGGGCCGCGGCCGGGCCGCGGCCCGCCAGGCATGATCACCTCGCCTGGTCGGAGGATCCTCCCTTTGTGTTGGAGGGACATGACACCCGTCCCTCCACAGTGGTGACCCCGACGTGATTGGAAGCAGCCTTCATGAAGCAGATCAGCAGCATCATCATCGCCACCGTCGTATACACTCCTACAGCAATGAGCGGTAATCAAGTCTCAGCCAGCCAGCATCCTCGGCCTCAACAGGGATACCACACGCCTGCAGCGTCCGCTCCAGCCTGGTTACCCCTACGGCCTCATCAGCGTCTAGGCACAGCACACTGCACCTACGGTCCACGTAAGAAGAGCATCTCTCTCCCGTCTACGCAGCAGCCAGCCACTACGCAGCAACCGCCCCGACTCACTGGGGACTTCACCGCAGTACCGCACGCAGCACCGCACGCGGCCCCGACTCACTGGGACCAGCGGACTTCAGCCCCGACTCACTGGGACTAGCGGCATTCAGTTCCGACTCACTGGAACTAGCGGCACTCAGTTCCGACTCACCGGAACATCACTACTGGCCCTGGCACGCTCCTAAATAGAGCATAGACAGCTGACTCATCAAGATATCGACCTCCGGTCTTGGAGGGGAGTGATGTGGCGACTTCCACATACAGCAACAAGAAACATCTACAACCTACTAATCCTGCATCGCGATATGAGAGTTCTCGCGCCGATTAGTATATATAAAACTTCCCAACATCAACCGTTGGGCCGCGGCCGGGCCGCGGCCCGCCAGGCATGATCACCTCGCCTGGTCGGAGGATCCTCCCTTTGTGTTGGAGGGACATGACACCCGTCCCTCCACAAAGTTATTTAATATTATTGTTAAACATTAGGTACAAAATGACAAACTTATAAATAAAATTTAATTTAAAATTAAATATTCATTGTTTTCTGTTGTGTACAATGAATAATATTATATTCTAAATATCTTTAAAAAAATCTCAAATCTCTGGAAATCCCATTTCACAGCACAGCAATTGGAACTGCTTTTATGTTGATTTGGGAGCTATTTGATAAGAAACTATAACTTAAGACGCAAATACGTCATAGCTAAAACTGCACCAAAAATAATATTGTAATTTAAATTAGGTATTTAAAATTAAAAACAGTAATACTTTTATAAATTTTGGTAGACAGTCGTTGACTTCTTACAGAGAAATCACCTTTGAAACAGCTGATGTACTGATTGCGTATGAAAAGAATTACCTGTTGATAGTTCACCTTAAGCTTTAAATATTCTACTGAGCCAAGAAAAACAACACAATATTACTTAGAATCTTCTGTAACACGATAATAAAACTGATCTGTAGTATGATTAAATCAATAAATAAAATAAGTTGCTGACACGGCTCAAAGTATAACGACGCGACGGTCGGTATAGTGGTTAGTGATCCTGACCGCTGAGCCAGAGGCCGTGGGTTTGATTCCCACCCAGGACAAGTAATTGTGTGATGAGCATGATCATTTATTGTGTCTGTTTATAATTAATATATATGTTGGTATTTAGAAAAATATAAGTATGTTTATCAGCAGTCTGGTTAAAATAGTACAGGCACTGCCTAGTTTAGGATCAGACTGCCGTGTGTGAGATGTGTGAAGTTATTATTATTTGTTATTATTGATATTTAACAAATTTCCTTTACCTATCAGATCATCATGTTACTGACACCTTTCACTTGCTATATACAGTGATAGGCTGAGGATGATGATGATGATACATATAGTATTTTGATGAGTAACAACTTAAGGTTATTGAGAAGACACATTTATTTTTATAGATGCATTCATGCTTTTTATTTATTTTTTATTACATATTAAAATGTATAGAAAACGGTTGTGTAATTAACCAATAATCTGGTTTTAGTTTTATATATATTTATTCACCAGAATAGGTATACATATATATACAGGGTGTGTATTGGTAAAGTTTATAAAGCGTCGTACTCTGTTACTGGTAGCTTGATGTGTAGGTGTACTAAAATAAGTGTTATACCAGAGAACAAATATGTGACTATTTCCTTACTGACGGCGTTTTCTGTAACGGTTAGTTCCGGCCCTATGATTGTGGGTACATCAGTTTTTGGAGAGTTAGATCCAGAAATTTAGCTTTGTGCTTGCTTACTCTGTGTACTGAATTATCGAATGCTTTATATAAAAAATGTCACCTTTAATTTTTAAGACTTTCGGCTTACATGGTCTTTTCTTTATTTTTGGCATTTGTTCATCGACTTTAATATTGATTCTGTATAAATATTTGCCTGAAACTAAAGATAAAACTTCACAGGAAATAGCTGACAGTGTTCAAAATCTAACAAAGAAGAAATGTGACGGAAATGGAAACCTATTGATTAATAATTGATTCATTATAGATATGTTCTATACAATTTTTTTTAAAAGATGAACTTAGTAACCTAAGTTAGTATGCGCGGAATAAGGTATATAGTGGTCCTCTCACTGTGGACATTTATGGTGCTGACTGTGACCAGTCTCTTTTAAAGCCCTACATTTATCTTAATCTACCACAATTTGGTTTTAGGCATGACCTGAAATAATGTTGTAAGAAGGAAATGAGGATGCTAACACACTAAAACCAAATCAGTCATAGGATGTCCACTGATGAACGGTGTTATCAATATGGTTTTTCAGAAAACCAGACTGTTGAGCATAATTAGTTTTAGTATTAAGTTTGCCAGCTCGACCTAATCTTTTACATACGGACGTCGTTAAAATTTAAAATGATAGATGGAATATTTTGTATAAACCTGTCTTGGACTAATTGCGTTGAAGCCATATTTCTACAGGTGCACAGTTTACTACTTCTACTATAATAGACTAAATAAAGTTTTATTTCTGTCCATGTATTGTTAAGGAATAAAATCAAATCTCACAGATGTATTTAAAACTACGTTCGTATTTAAAATCAGTTAGTCTAGACATTTATGCAAATTAATCTAATCTAATTTAAAATTCTAATGTGTTTTCGGGTATGTATTGATATTAAAAACACAATGATATAAAAGAGTCGTCACATGTAGCGATAGCATATACCAAGAATTTTAAGGTTGGTCTGTTAGTCCATTTTTATTTTGACAGCCTTCTTGATCAAAACAGTGCACTTGACAACACAATTAAACGCTGCCAAATTAAGTTTAAACCAAAGAGTAGTTGTGAAAGTGGAAACTTTTAAGGTTTTCTTTCCAAGGAGAAATCTTAGTACTGTTCATAAATGCGAAAGTTGGAATAGATGGATGTTTGTTATTCAATCCCGCCAGAACGGTTGAAGGGATATGTATGAAATTTATCACAGAAATAGATTATACAATTTCCGAGCAAAATTTGAACGTAAACGAAGTCTCGGGCTTATATAATATTGACAAATAAAACATTTAATTATCTTTATATTTGCTTTCTTGTTATCAAAAAAATATCAACATTTTCTTAATAATCGACACTTCACCTCGACAATTAAGAAAAAAAAAATATCTTTTCAAAAACAAACCAAGCTTTTATTAAACCAATGTCCTTAAAGGAATTGAAAGTTTAGTTTTTTTTCAATTATTCATTTTTCTAACTGCATCGTTCGTCGATATTACAAACTATCCAATCGACCCTCGATACCGTCTAGGTCTATAGTACTCGTTAAGAGAACTATAGCTACTTACCAGATTCGTCCATCAGACCCCGGACACCATCTAGGTCTATAAAACTTGTCAAGACGAATCAAACTAGCTCAAACTCGATGAGATTTCGTGGTTAAATTACAGAGTTCTCATGACCATCTTCCGACTCCATCATTAGATCAGCTCCACGTCATAATAATATTGCATTGTTATCCTATTTAAATTTAAGATCACACAATCGGAAACCGGACAGTAAGTTTTGATTACTGACAGATAGATACTGGTACAGATGAAATGAAACAAAAACTTTTAAAATAAATAAATATATATTTCGAGCATATTAAAACTGAAAAGATTTTTAATTTCTTTAAGGTACACAAGAAATTCTATAGTCGTTATGATTGATTCATAATTCAAATTCTTTTAGTATCTAGAACATAGATTACCTTACTAATATGGGTCAGTCAGGTCAGAGCCCACATACCAGCGGAGCTCAGGAAATAGTCTGTGATAGTTTGTCTTGTGATATCAACTTATCAACCGTCGGAAGACGTAGCGCCACTTGGCACATACTCGGCGCTGTTCCTGCTTGTAAAGCGGACTTGTAGCCTGTAGCTTGAATGTTAAAAACACAAGGCAAAGACATTAGTTACAAATTTTGTAGAAATAATAATTATACTTTTGTGAAACTAAAAGGACATGCTTTAATGACGAACCGAATTTAAATAAAAAGAGTTTCACTACCACCTCCTGGCTTCATCATCAGATCATCAGCCCCAATTTGTTGGACTCGTCAAAACGAATCATTTGAGCCCAATCTCGAGGGGTTTGTTATATTTTTAAACATCAAACATTGCTGTAGCAGACAAAAACAAGAAATTGTATTTTAAATTAATTTTAGAATGTTGTATGTTGTTATAAATAAATTTCAAGATTATCTACAGAACTGGGCACCCATTTAGATATCAATTCTTTTGTTGGCGAAGTCAATAACCACGCATATTCTTAATATTGAACTTGGCTCCAATTTTCACATTCATGTTTTAATAGGATTATTTTATTATGGTTTTAATGTTGCCCGTGATAATTTTCTAAATAAAGATCTGATAAAAAACGTTTTAAAGATGCTCTTTTTCCACATTGTTTGTCGAGATTTGCTTGTAAGGCTTTTTATTTTTTCCCGTTTGCAAGTGGTAGAACTACGCTTCGGCACGTATGGGCCGGCTCGACGCCGCTCGATACCACGGCCTCACAGAAACCCGGCAGTGAAGCAATGCTTGCATTGCATTTCGCCTCGTGAGTGAGGTTACCGGAGGTCGCTTCCCTCTCCCCTATTCCCGTCCTTCCCCTCTAAACCCCTCTAATCCCCCTCTCCCCTCTTCCCGCTCTTTCCCCTCTCCCCCTACTCCCACCTTAAAGGGCGGCAACGCACTTGTGATTGTTGAGTTTCAGGTGCCCATGGGCAGCGGTAGTCATTTACCTAAGGTGACCCGTCTGCTCGATTGCCATAAAAAAAAAAATCAGGATAACTTGAAACACGCGTAAAACAATTAGGGTTATTATATCTGTGACATGATTTACATAAAACATATTACACCGCAATACATTATTCATTTGTTGATCTAGAATTATTGTTTTAACGATAAGTTTATTACTTATTATTGTTCTACATATTTGAACACGTTTCTCGTCTATATTTACATATCATTATTATGTTAGATATTTCGAATTGTTCTTTATTCGATTAATTCGATATTATTAGCTATTTAAGCAATAATAGAGATTACGAGGAGGTATAATTTCAACCATGGTTTTTCCATTGGCCAGTATAACTTGAGCTGTCATTGTATAGACTTACTTACCATGACAGGTAATCACATATACTGGACGCGTGTAATTTCACTAAGCCGTTTTCACGTAATTTTTTAAGTTGTAAGACATGTTGTTTAAAAATGTATAAACTGTAAATATTCCGAAATTCGCGTTACTATGTTAGCGATTTTTTTTAAAAAAAGGTTTCAAAGAATTCTCTTCACATATTATTATGATGGTGAGTCAATCTAAAAATCGGGCCCATACTTATATTAAATGAAATGTATAATTATTTTTTTCATACACTGTTGTAGACATACATATAAGATTAAATATTGAAATTTGACTATAATACATCTTTATATAGGTGTGATACTGCGGTTAGTTACTTATAAATGAGTTTAGATTATTAATCGCATGACTTCCAAACATCCACCAAGCCTTGCCACCTGTCATATGCCACCTGTCATAAAAAATGTCGGCACCATCTAGCTTCAAAGAACCAATCGACGTGTAAAGGTGTCTGAAAAGATCTATTTGCAAAATAAATTCATTTATCATTTATCGTTACAATATAGTTTAATGTGTGTCATATCCAAACATGCGTGCCCTTTGTAACTTACTATATAGTGGCGCATTAGCTTCACAGTCATATATTACAACGCTAAGTTTTGTCAGCATAAATGTATAAGGCAGAATAATTTAGTAGGTCTTATAATAATTTCGAGATAATGTGAAATATGTTCAACTACCTACCTAAAGGTACACTACCTACGCTGAGCCCACTCCTGACAAGGATTTAGCTTGGCTGGAGGGGTTAACTAGAATACTAGTATGTGTGTATGTACTATGTATATTTTCATTATGGTTTTTAATCATTTCTATGCTCAAGTGGCTGTTCATGGAATGAACATTATTAATTATTTAATTTTGTAATGAACACCTGTATGTAACCCATGTTTCAAAATTAAACAATTTGATTTGATTTGTTTGATCCACGTTAGTAGTATTCTCAAAACAAAATTAATGAAGCATAAACTTACATGTTCTAAATGTTATTTTCACTGGGTTTTCACTTGGGTATCAAACTTCAGTTGGGTTATGTCAGTGACAACAACGCACGAGTCGAGTGAACGAAGGAAGAGTAGCGTGCCGTGCTAAAATCCAGCGAACGTAAGAACCGACTTTACACATAACTAGGTATAGAAAATGATTCCCTTAACATTAATTATATTTTAAATTTTAATCAATTACTTACCTGCTTTTTGACGTATTTTTCTTTTGGTAGCAGAACCATTACCGAAAATACTCATGTTTTTAAGACAACTATTTTATTGTCCCATTGTCACCAAGTATGGATCTGATGATAATATCCGAGGGAAAACGAGGGAAACTCTCAGAAATTAAGGACAGATGTATTTTGGTGGTTGATACTTCTTAAAGTTAAGCAACATTGAAAGCAAATACTACATACATGTGACAATTTTTAAAATAATAGATAACAGAATAGATATGAGTTACGGGATAGAAAGAAAGGCAACTTCTAGGTGAATATTACTGCAAGTAATTAGCGCTGTGCGACCTGAATTGCGACTTAATTCTGTCGAAACAAGAGTCGCTTTTTATTTAAACGATTTACTGGAGTGTGACTTTTGTACCTGTACTATTATGTATTTTGTGCTACAGCTTAAAAAAATCCGTAGTGTTCAAGTACGAGTTTTAAGATCAAGAAGTAAGAAGTTGTGGATCCCCGAGTCACCTGCGACCTAATTACCCAGAACAGTTCAGAGGCGTTGCGAGTGCAGCTCTTATTTGTTTATATTTAACTAGCCCCGCAGTTTCATCTGTATTTATGGTCACTACTCCGCTCCTATAAGTCGTAGCGTAATGTTATATAGCCTATTGCCTTTCTCGATAAATGGACTATTCAATAATAAAAGACATTTTCAGTTCGAACCCGTAGTTCCTGAGATTAGCTCGTTCAACCAAACAAACAAACTCTTCAGCTTTATGATATTAAGTATAGCTTCCGTGTAAAAGTTATTTTGTCTATTCCTCATGAAAAGTACTTTTTTTTTAATGAAAGTTATGCAAAATTATGCTCGGTTCAGTAGTCAAGACGAGCATAACAAATAAACTCACTTGCACAACTCCCGCACTTATTTTCTTATTAACTAGTTTTCACATCCAAGTTTTCTTATATTTGGCTAAACCACTTATCTCCTTTATTTTATATGCAAGTTACTATATAGTACTGTATTTATATTGTCAGCGTGTGGTTAACATATCTTACTCTTCTAAAAAAAAAATGTGCTGTATAAACTAACCAAGTCAAATCTTCAGGATTATCTACAGAACTTGGCAATCATTTAGATTTCAATTCTTTTGTCGGCCTAGTCGATAACCACGTATATTCTTAATATTGAACTTGGCTCCCATTTACACATTAATGTTTTTGATGGGATATCATTACTTTTTTGGTTAAGAAATTATTATTATTTACCATTAGCTTTCGTTTTTGTGCTATTTTGTACATTTTATTGAACATTAGAAATATTAAAGCGCATTGCCCATTCTTTGATAAATCCTTCCTTACGTAACCTACATTTTTGGTAGTGATTCTGTACATTTTTAAGCTGTCTGTTAAAAGTTAAAATAAGTAAAAATTAACTATTTCCTGATTTTTTTCTTTTGCATACACAGAATTACCCAGCTAGACGCCAAATTTCAATTTACTATGTCATCAGGAAGTGGGCTAGGTTTTTAATTTATATGTCAGTCAGTCAGTGATAAAAATTCCGATTTTTAAATGACAATATCTTAATGACTGTTTAAACTGTATTTATAAAATTAATATTTTTAATAAATGAACAGAAAATCAAGTATTTACATTAAATACCTACAAGGCTGCTGTGACGCCAGTTCATTTTTCTTGAACTTGGCTTGACACGCTGCCGCGTGTCTAGATGAAATGTTCTATAACTATAACTTTATCACAGAATAAAGAGTCAATATAAAAAAACCGTTTAGTCATTATTATTTACCAACCCAAAAAGACATACGTAACGTAACCGCAACTAGTAATATCGGCACTATATTATAAACACGGGAGGTCGGCCTGTTGCTCTCAGGGCAGCCTGGAAACAGCAGTTGAGCACAGCCGCGCGGGTATTTTAATAAAGACCACTTCACGAGTAATGCGAGGTTAAAAACTTGGCTCAAGCAGAAAGTGACGAGAGGTAAAATATTATATTATACTTATAATGCTCATAACTTTTCACTCGTGAAGCAGTGTGAGTTCGCTTTGCTTATTGAGGAACAATAATTGGCAATTTAATAGATTTTCATAGAATTTTAATTTACTTCAGACTATTGTTATAACTATTATTTAAATTTAATTTTCTACATATTGAATAGTACTTCCATTGTACAATATAAAGTTTCAGTTATAATAACCCCTTTAACTATAAAAGTACTGAGCCTAAAATGTTGGTAATTTACTATCTATTACTAATATAATAATAAATTACTATTACTAATATAATAACTTTGAAAATATTAATCTTAAAACTTTTTTTTTAATATTTTAATATGTATGTACCTCCAAAAGTGACCCTCATATTCGGAGTTCCTTTATTTACGCACGTCTGTGTTTGGGTTACATAAATTGATATGTGAACAAAATTTCAAGTTAATCATCAATACTTCGATTCGGAGTAAATTGGCTACTCCTTATGTCGCGTTTAGAAAAACAGATCAGATCAGACAGTATTCTAAGTTTGTGACGAAGTTGGGCTAA
This sequence comes from Callimorpha dominula, assembly GCA_949752705.1. Classification (NCBI taxonomy): domain Eukaryota; kingdom Metazoa; phylum Arthropoda; class Insecta; order Lepidoptera; family Erebidae; genus Callimorpha; species Callimorpha dominula. The sequence goes on from OX457002.1 coordinate 853,992, forward strand.
AAGTTACAAATGTTTTGTGGACCAACCCACTTTAATCAACTTATAATTAAAAAACGTTTTGTTACCGACGATGCCTTCTTGTAATATTTAAAACGCCTTGTTGCGATTGTACTACGTTTATTTTACCTTAAATACAATATAGTTTTAGGTCGCCGGTCTTGCATGTTCTTGAATAATTCTCGAAGCGTCTCTGTTAGTGACGACAAATCACGTCGTATGTATGTGTTCCTGTAACCGGCTGTTGCCGGGTAGATCAAGCCCTCCAACATCTACCAATTGTTAGTGTTACTATTCCTAGATAATCATTAGGTGTAAAATTAAAAAGCTCCTCAGCTTCCACTTTGCACCATACGGCAAATATTGGGAGAGGCTGATAACTACGCCGAGTTTCAATTAGAATTTGATTTTCAACCAATTTATCAGCCAATATTATATTTTGTTGTGATACTATTTTCGACGTTTCATTCTTTTTGGAAGCGTCTTTGTCGTACATTGCGATGTACTACGACAAAGAACCCTTGGCTTTTATTTTTCTGTCTGTATGTTCATTTGATGGACCACTACAGGGCATAATATTGCTAGATTATCAAATGGACTATATAACTAAGCTAGCAAATTCCAATCGTGCGGTCCATGGCCCTATATTTAGGCGGATACCCTGACGGCCGGCAATGTTACCATATTGTCGCGACCACAGCGAGCGATGGCCGTCAGAGTCATAAGGGGATACCGCACCGTTTCCTTCGAAGCGGGGAGTCTCGTAGCCGGAACTGCACCATGGGACGTCCAGGCGAAGAAACTTGCGTCGTTGTAACAATGGCGCAAGTAGTGAGAGCTGGGACGCACTCCTCAGGAAATTGAGGTGCAACGGTCTCAGCTCTGTCAGGTCCTAATGGCTGAGTGGAAAGAGCGACTTGAGCGACTGAGCGCAGGGTACGCCACAATTGTGGCGGGAAGACCCATCATGGAGGGTTGGCTGGAGAGGCAGCATGGCCGCCTCTCCTACCGGCTGACGCAGGTGCTGACCGGTCACTGCTATTTCGGAAAGTACCTGTGTCGCATAGACCGGGAGCCAACGTCTGCGTGCCATCACTGCGGAGGCTGTCGCGAGGATACTGCACTCCACACTCTAGTGGAGTTCTCAGGGTGAATGCAACAGTGCCGTGACCTCACGGCGGCTATTTGTGTGGGAAGCCTCTTGCATGAGATCATGATTCTGTCCATGGTCCAAAGTGAGAGTGCGTGGGAATCCGCCGCTTCTTTTTGTGAGGAAGTGATGTCCGCTAAAGAGGTGGCGGAAAGGGAACGTGAGAGGACTAGTAATATCCCATCCCAAAGAAGAGGCCTCCATGAGCGCTGGCCTGGGGGTAACGGGTGAGGCTGCCCGTTACCCTTGCTTCTGCTAGAGACGGTGGTGCGACGTGTTCCGCGTGCGCCTCTCTAAATCGGAAGGAGGGCAAGGCCCTCCGCTACCAATGGTGTGGCTGCCTCCTGTTTAAGGGCGGCCAAAGTCTGCCAGGGTTCTCGGGGACTTCCTTCCTAGGCTATACCCGAGTCTCTTGCGATAGACTCACTTGTAACGGAACACCGTGCAGTTTTAGTTGGTTCGATTCTGACATACCACTTCACCGATAGCCATGGTGAGGTGATGACCCGTGGGGGTTTCCACACGAAAAAAAAAGGCTAGCAACTTCCAACAAATAATGCTCGTGGGAAAAATGTGTCTAACGCTATTGTCCTATAGCCTGTTTCTTTTCACAAAACTAGGAAATGCCTAAGTCAGACAATTCGATAATAATGCTTTTTTAAATATCGATCAAAATTGGATAAAGAAAGTAAAAAGATCAAATTTGGTTTTATTAAGGTAAATTATGCCAAAAAAAGTCGAGTTGAGACATCGAGTTGTTGTTGTCGGTACAGGAAGAGAACAAGAAAAAGAAATAAGTGGATAAACCGTCAAATATTGGCTATCAATTGAACAGCACACAGTTGGTTACACGTGAAATACGGACGGCCGTGCTCCATTGTACCTCTGTTTAAAGCCTGCTTATACTATAGAAGAACCCTAATCCCTGAGCTTATACAAAATCCAAAATTCAATACAGACATTTCTTTTTGCTATTTTTATGTTTTCGAGGAAGTTCGGCTGTTGGTAATCAAGCACAAGGAATAGAATATATTGAATAACACGTAGAATAGATTGTCGGACATACATAGATTGTGTCGTGGAACAAAAATTATATTATTATTCTATCAAATGAGTAGAATTTAATAAAACTTATTTGTACTTTATTTGATAGATTGTGATGAGTAATAGAAATGGGTGATTTTCTCAAGCCTAATATTTAAGCGTCCAGGCTGAAAATCACATCTTAAGGTAAAGATACAGTATAATGGTTTTTTTAGGAAGAAAGCCGTTATGTGTCTAAATGAAGCCATAGTTACGTTAGTATAAAGTATTTTAGTGATTATAAAAAAAATATTCTTTATATCATTTCTAAGTTTGGTGGCTTGTCCGCTAGCAGTTTTGCTGAGCATTAGCACCGTTTAAACGAAACTGCGTTAGTTTACTGGAAAGGACAAATTTTATTTGAATTCAGCAATACTTTTTCTGTCTATTGAGATTTTAATTTGTATATTTTATATCATAGTTTATCCTAGAAAAAATCGAAAAGAACTGTCCACGTGTAATTCAAAATTTTGGTGTGATTAGGAAAAACATGAGGAGACTTGTAATTATTGAACATAAAGGAACGATACTACCATCGCCCGATCCATTAAGTAGGGTGCTCACGCGCTACAGTGCCGATCGTGTCTTATGATGTTACGATGCGCCGCTAGAAAAGTAAGTAACACTGTTTCTGGTAATCTGACAAAAATCCTGCAATTTTGGTTGAGAAATTTTAAAATGTTTTAAACCAAATTATAGGTTTAATATGCGTTTATAACAAAAAGGTTGGGTTTCCATTTAAAATGATACCAATAGAATTATTATATTCTTTTTAGTATTTCTTTTAATTAACATATTTTACATGATTATAATTTTGGTGGTGCAGTTTTGGTGGTATTTTACTTATCACCAAAATTGCTTAGTTACACAAAAATTGGTTTACACAGTTATAAGCTTTCTCAGTCATTCAATATTGGGAGTCCATGAAAATGAAACACATATTTAACCAGAAAATACGATCACCAGGGTGTTCATCGAAGTTATAGAGAAGTATAATACTTCTATAATACCTCAACTTAGGTATTGGAATCAGTTTGACGGGGAACTGGATATTTATAATGCCATCATTCTACACGAAATAATTAGTCAAAGACTTAAGAAGAGTATTTAGAGAAGAAAAGGATTGCAGAGAGGAAGAGAAAACAAAAAAATAAGAATGATCCTGTAAAACTAGACGAATTACGAAGAAAAATATAAAAGCCGATATCAGAAATGTTATCATGGGCAAATGCAGCGACGGTACGGGATGTAAAAAGCAGCATATTAAAAAACTCAACTTTGCTTTCAAAATAGACATTGCCCGAGTGAAGTCAGAGAACATCAGCAGAATTGGTGACAGACTGGTGAGTGTCCCTTCCGAAACTCATGCATTTTGGTCTCTTGCTAAAACTGTCCAGGGGAATTTCTCTAGACCATTTCTTCCATCCCTGCATATGGGCGAGAATTCGTTGGCCCATGACGCTAAGCAGAAAGCCGATCTTCTGGGGAAACTCTTTGCGTCGAACTCGACTCTGGATGACGTGGGAAACATACCGCCGACCATACCGCGGTGCGAAAGCCGTATGCCGGCTCTTACGAAGCTCACTACGTAAAGCCTTTCTCTTCAATAATCATAAGTCGAGTAGCTCTGATGGAATCTCTCCTATCGTGCTGAAGACGTGTACCCCCGAGTTGGCACCGGTTTTAACGCGTCTAGAGTAGGAGAGCCAATAAGGCTCTCCTACTCTCTAGGCGTCGCAATCACCCCGAACTCATGGAAAACAGCTTTAGTGCACCCGATTCTTAAAAAGTAGACCGCTCCGAACCGTCCAACTATAAACCTATATAGTCATAAATTCCTTGTTCTCCGACAATGCAATCCTTTATCAACTGCCAGCTCCAAACCAGACTTAGAAGACCACTAACTACTCAATGACTAACAATACGATTTCCTTGGAGTTTGCTTAGCTAGCGATCTTTTTGTTTACTTGGGCGTGGGCGAGTAGGCGATCGAGACCAAAGGGGAGGCGTTGGCCGTTAGTTTGGACATAGTGAAGGCCCTCGATCGGGAATCAAGCTTCGAGAGAAACACTTTGTGCCAACAAAGCGTTTCTCTCGAAGCTTGATTCCTATGGGCTTCCCGAGAAACTGTGCAACTAGTTTTCTGTCAGACAAAAGCATCAAAGTTGTTGTCGGCGGTGTACGCTTTGATTTCAAGTCTGTCAATGATAGTGTACCACAAGGGTGTGTGCTGTCATCCACGCTGTTTCTTCTGCATATCAATGATATGCTGCAAACTTGCAGCTTTCACTGCTATGCAGATGATAGATAGCACGATTAATGCCTTTTATACTGGCCGTGCCAATATTTCTCGTGAAACCGTGATTGAGAAAATCAATCAACTTGCGTCTAAAATCAACGCTTCCTTAGAAAAACTTACAGATCCAGAACCCCACGAAGACACAGGTTTGCGCGTTCACCGCCAAAATTATACCATTTGTCGTATCACCTCGCTTTGCGAGCACTTCCCTAACTGCCACAGCCAGCATCGGAATTCTTGGCGTCGATATAGCGAGCAAAGTCCAGTTTCGCGGTCACTTGGAGGGTAAGGCAAATTAGCTTCGAAGAAGCTTGGTGCGCTGAACAGATCTAGACAGTATTTCACTCGGGCTCACCACCTACAACTTTGTAATTTACGGTATCGGCCACATATGGAATACTGTCCTCATTTCTATGCAGCGGCACCCCAGTACCAGCTTCTCTCTCTGGACCGCATTCAACGGAGATTGACTCGAATCGTATTGCCAAGATATTTCGGATCGGCTTAACCTCTTGGCGTTGCGCAGGGATGAAGCTTTACTCTGCATTATCTATCGCTTATATTATGGGGAGTGCTCAGAAGAATTGTTCGGATTTATACCAGCCGCAGATTTCCGCCATCCTTCAACGCGGTAAAACTTCCGTCACCATCACTTGGACAATTTGCACTCCACCACTGTGCGCTTCTCAAGAAACTTTTTGCCTCGCACAATTAATCTGTGGAACAAATTGTCACCTGCGGTAATTTCGGACCGATACAACCTTCAAACCTTCAAGAAAAGAGCGTACTCCCACCTGAAGGACCGGCAACGCACTTGTCACTCTAGAGTTACAGGTGAACAGGTGTGTGCAGGTGGCGGTAGTCACTTACGTGACCCGTTTGCTCGTTTGCTCACTATCCCATAAAAAAAAAATATAACAATGACTACAATATTTTTTGATTTAAGTTATATAATCGTAAGACTGAAAAAATAATGAGACTGTGTCATTGTGTATTGTACATTAAGTTGTAATGTACATTAAGAAAGAAGAAAGAATTTTATTTTTTTAATGGTTACAGCTCATTTTTAATTGATCTTATTGAATATAATATGTTGATTTATAAAATATTTTAATAAAACATTCAGTATAATAACGCTTTTATATTTTTTTATAATTTTGGTGACAGAAATAAATTTTGGTGCTGATATATCTAATTTTGGTGTCAAGATATCAATTTTGGTGCCTTAACAATTTAGGTGTCAATTAAATTTCAGAAACTGTTAGGTTTAGACGTATTCTTCTTACATTTCATGTAACTAGAAACGTAATTCTAATATACCAATGTACAAAATTACCTAATAGTCAAAAAACAAAAAAGGCCACCAAAATTAGGTAAAAATTCACAGTTGTTGAAATTCACTCATATCTATCCTAAAGCTGAAAGCTAGACTTGAAATTGAATTTATTTTTACACATCAAAGAACCTCGCTCCTGACTTTCCCACATATAAACAGTCTCAACACCAATGGTGGTCATCACGCATAACTTATTCCCCTCTCCGTGGAGTCCTGGTGATACCACTGACCAACGGAAATAAGGTACTTTTTAAAGTGCTCGTCTGTAAAAGGTCATGCTTCGACTCTATGTATATGAAAGTCAATTCAAAGGAAAAAAGTCGTAGTTTTTAGGCAATGTGCTTGCCTAGAACATGGTATTAGTATTGGTCTTGGTATATTTTAAGGCTAGAGTATCTTTAAATACTGGGTAGCAATTTATTATTTCTATACTTTAATGATTTAATGTATACATTGCAAGTATTCAGAACATTAATCTACATATATTGGACTTTCCTAAAACAGCAGGAGATTTTTTGACTTTCCAAAGATTATCCTTCATATTTACAGTGACTCATAAAATGTTCACTTTTTGATTATAATAATATATGTCTAGTAAGACTAGAAGTATAAATAAAACATAAACGCAGTTAGATTTTGATCCTAAATGTAATAAAATTAACACGAAAGAATCCCTGCTTCTCTTTTCTCACTCAAAACATTTCTTGTATTTCGGATCTAGCACTAAACATAAAAGGATATTTACAAGTCAAAAATGTGGTAAATCTGTTCTGTTTCTCTTATCTGGGTCTCTAAAGACTATCCACAAAATACAAAACATAGGATTGAATTGAAAATAAGGAAATCTTAACTCATACTTACTATTCACCCCTTTACGCTTACTCGTATATTATTTACGTTGTCGGCTTCGATATGTCTTTGAAATTGCTTCCCTCACGATCGTTTGGTTTTGGCATCGTCGTAAAAACTGTTGAAATATGTATCTGAGATAAACATCCGTAGACAAATATTCTTTGGCGTAAATTTTATGGTATATTAGTTAGCATCTATTGTATTGTTTGACATCTTCTACATTAATTCTTATCTTCAGAACATAACATTTATTTTCATAATAATGAATAATAATTAATCTGACATCTAAAGATATCATATCTGAGGATTGAAATGCTTCTTGTGTTTGGCAGACAGGTAAAAGCTTTTCGAAATACAAATGAAATATTTATCATGACGCTGACGTCAGTATTAATATTCCAATATCTTAAATATTGGTAATATTGGCTATAAAAGAAACATGCCAATGAAAATTAATTTATTTTTTAAATGCGATTTTATTAAGATTTAATGTTGATGAAATTGATAAAAATTCTGAATTTTTTTTTGGTTATCTATTTTTTATAAGAAATCGGTATAGGATTTTTTTATTTCCAAGGGAGGTAAGTGGTTACCGTGGAGCATACACTATTGTTTTTTTATTTGATAGGAGGCAAACGAGCAGACGGGTCACCTGATGAGAAGTGACTAACGCTGCCCATAGGAGGGTAGAAAGGGAGTGGGGGAGGGGAGAAGAGGGGGAGAGTGAAGGGTTAGGGCTTCCGGTGACCTTACTTGCTCGGCGAAACACAATATTGCATCACGCCGATTGTCTGTATTGAGGGAGTGGTATCACTCCCGTCGAGCCTGCCTGTACGTTCCGAAGCATGGCTCCGCCAAGATTAAAATAAAAATTGTCGACTGTAATCGACAATGTTCTGAATAGAGGGAAAATCTCTAACAAATTATGGAAATTAAATGAATAGGTACTCCCGTCAGTACAGTTTTATTGCTTTTAATATAAAAAAAAATAGAAATATTGGTATCTGTTTTCTATAAGATTAGAATTAAATATATAGAATAATAATTTGTACTTAGGGACCGTCGATATATAAAGCGAGCGAAAAAGAACCAAATCATAAAAAGTTTTTTGATAGTTATTAGTTATGTCAAAAAGCAAGATGCTGCAACCACTTACCATCAAACACGGAGTGTGCAGACCTTGGCATACTTTGACATACCATACAACAAAACGACGAAACCGAAACATTGTTTATTTGCAATTTCCCTTTTACTATACATAATAATGATGTTATTCGATAAACATATTATTACTACAATAGCTTTACAATCAGATAATACGGATCATCAATCATTTGAAGAGTTTTGTTTGTGAAAGAGCAGTTTCAGTCTTAAGTCAATAGGATCCCCATAACAGAAACTACTGATAGTCCTAAATTTGATTTACACAAAATTATACATGACAATATGTTTAAGTTTATTTAACTAGGGTAAAAATATGATGAAATAATATTTAAGTTGATATCCGTCTATTTCACACGACACGACATTCAGTCAAACAATTTTATAGTGCACAGTTGTTATTAATTTAATATAATGTGTATCCTAAAACTAACTTTATTACCAAATTTATTTCTGTCTAAATATTAATTAAAATCAAATTATTTTCTATTTAGGGAATGTATCGTAGGCAGGTTTTATGAATCACGACATGTGATCACGGCTTTACTGTCACACTGATTCATTGTTAAAACAATTGCGTTGTACGGATTGCTTTTTATGATCCACGATCACTCGGCTTTTTGAACATGGACTTGAACCCGCTTTATATTGCTGCTGTTGTTTCGGAATTGTACGCCCATACATTTAAAAATGTATGGAAAGATACACTGTGTTAAATACTATCTGGACATTACACAGATGGGACGGAAAATCTTATCAATGCAAAATGATTAAGTATGTTATTTAATACAGGCATGGATAAGTCCACCAGCTGTAGGTATTAAGAATCCCTAGTTTACTGACCATACTACATAATATATGGGACTACAGTATGGGGTTATTCAAGAAACGAGTGTATAGGTTTTTAAAGGGTCAGCAACGCGCATACGAGTCCTCTGGAATTACAAGTTTTCATAGGCTACGGTAACCGCTTACCATCAGGTGGGCCGTATGCTTGTTTGCCACTGACGTAGAATAAATATATATATATATATATAAATATATTATATATATATATATATATATATTATATAAATATATTTTTTTGGGCATTCCCCTTTAACATGAGTTGTAAAGAATTGCACAGCACAACGTAATATATTGTGATATTTTAAGATGGCAATTCGTTTTCATTTTAAATTCGTCACAAATTCATCATCATCATTCATCATAATATAAAATGGTATTATAAATATTTGCTCGTGCTATAAAATGCGAGCACTATACCTACCTACATAAACATGAAGCCGTTTTATAGTTCTTTAATGTCCAAGGGAGAATTCCTTGAAACCATTAAAATATGACAAGACGGCCAACATTAAAACAAGATAAATCTAATTTTCCTAATTCCTGTTCTTCAGCTTAAAAAAATTATGTAATTCATATTAAACGCACCTTGAAAACAGCAGGAACCAAACATCCGAGCCAGATGCATGGTCTGCCACAACCTAGTTTCTACAGGCCGAAAACAGTTCAAGGTCACTGCAACTGCGCCCGCTCCCTGCGGTGTTGACACTGGCAATCGATACTGAATTTACTGCCCGATTTCACACACAATCCCTGAACTTTCAGGGAACCAGTTGGTTCGTTCATGGCCAGCCCCATAATTTACTGCCTTGACTTAAGCCCGACTAAAGATACTTAGAAAATACTAATGAAGTTCAGCCTGCTTTATATGGTAGATCAAATTTAGAGCTATAAGGACATAACATTATTTTTCCTGAATAGTATTATTAGACAGAGAATTAAAAAAATATGTTAAGTCTTGAGGACTTAACTTCTTCAAATCATTTGGATTTAATCTACAAAGCCGTGGGTTTGAGTGACCTTCGGCTAAAGATAAATGATTCCATTAAATACGCAGCTCCTTGGAGTGTCTTTAAACCTTGAAAGTGTTTAATAAGAGGAATTAACTGAATCAGGGGCATTGTGAACTTTACTTCCATTTAAGGAAGACGTATGGGTTTTCAGACTTATGGGAATGATATCGTCTGGGGCGGAGGACAACCGTTTGCAAGGCCCTTATGTTTAACCTTAAATCGGAATTTAGTAAATAGATCGAAGAAATTTGTAGTTTCAAGGCCACCATACCTATAGGACTATAGGAATGTTCCTGAGAGAGGTAAAAGATGAATTGAGCATATTATAAAAATATATATGTTATATTATACCAATAAAAGATTTATTTATATTCATCAGTTTATTAGTTTGTGTAAAAAAATCGAACACCAAACTAATGCAGTATAGTTTGGTATTCAGTTATTTAAGATATATTTTTTAGACAACATTTTAGCTATCCTGGAGTCTCTTGCTGATGTTTGATTAAAAAATATAATTATATTTTTTGGACTAGTTTGAGGTATAACTTGCTTATGTATTATAAATATATATGAAAAATATAATATATAAAATGTATTATAAACACAAAACAGCTTTAATCTTGCTTATAGACAATGACAAAACATTTTGAGATGGTAAATACATTGGAGTGCCACTCAAATACGTCGCGGTGAGGTTTACTGCGGTAGGTCTCATAAAGGAGATAAACAAACAAAGTACTTAGACCACAGGCATTTGAAGTTGTTCTGAAATACAACGTTGAAATTACAATAAGTTATAATAAGAATATTTTTCTACAAAAAATTGTGATTATTTAATCTGTCGTATTTAGATATCATAATCCATTTTACAACTATTTCATTCATATTTCCATAACTGTATACCAATCAGGAATAGGATTTTGCGTGTCTTCCTTACGTTATACCAATTGCTCTCCGTTGGATTTTCCCCGTAAGCCAAGAGAAAGATATATGCTTTTCGAAGGAGGTCAAAACCATTCGATTAAGCAGAATCCCATAGCAGCACATTTGGAATATATTGGAAAGGATATGGAAGGTCGTTGGGTAATTTAGTTCGAGGTCAACCTATTTTTCTCATGGTAGTCAAAACGGTGAGCCTATTATAATAATATGTGATATTTAACCTATCACATAATGTGACAAAGAAACATAATTGAAATTACTTTTGAGTAAAATGTCGATTACTTTTAAATATTCTTTATTCGAAACTTAGCATCTTGAACCACTTGTATTTAGGTTCTACACAAAACATATAAAATTGTAACGATATTCAACAAATATATATATAATTATACTACATGATAAAGATGATAAAATATTATATTATAGACCATACCGTTAAAAGCAGGAAAATCGGAAACCACAATTTATTAAATTTGCAGCTATTTTACAAATTGTGCTTATATAGCCTATATTGTGCACAACATTCTTAAATTAAGATTTTAGACTTGTCGTCAGTTATTAATAACTTTCAATGTCAAATACACTCAGATATGATTTAAAAATATAAGTCAATATGCCTTAGAATAGATCAGGTCGTCGACATCTTAAACTGGATGTTCGCGAAGGAATCCAATGTCAGAGCATTGGTTAATATGCTAAACATGATCCGTAATGTCGTGCTTCCAAGAGTAGGCGAGCTTCACGAAGGAAATCTGAATGAATATTAGCAGTCAACGCAGGAACAGACAGTTCATATACCCCCTGAACCCGTAAACATAGTTCATCTCAAAGCCAAGGTTCCTAACAAGTCTTGTCTTACATTAATAGGTTCACTCGGGACCGATTTCATTGAAAACGTTAAAGAATTAGCATATTAGATATATATAGAAACATTTAAAAAATCTTTACGTGCAATCATTGGCTAGCATAACCTTTTTAGACTGATTTAAACTTTAAAAATGTACCTAAAACCTATGACTATTAATTCTTAAATTGGTCAAATTAGAATTAAGAATTCATTCGTTCGGTTTTTGTGGCAGATTATTGTGCAGTTCGACCCTTTTCATTCATTTCGTATCCCAATCATTAAATATATTTTAGGAAAATCTAGGCACAGATTTGAGTTTTATTATTATTTATCTGTTTATATATTTCTTCGTAAAATTTAAATATTTAAAATATTGCCCAAATTTGTATTTTATACAAAAGGATTGGTATTGGTTATTTTATTCATGTTTGCCAGTTTAAGTTTCATGAAACTCAGACATATTTATTAATTAACCCGTGATAAGTATTCTCCCAATGTTTTTAATTATTAGTTAAATGAGTTAGTTGATTAGCTGAATGAAGACGATGATGTTGTTTTGTTTTAAGTTAGAGAGTATGTACTTTAACTAAAAATATGAGTTGCCCTAGTAAATATAAGGAATAAGGATGAAATAAACTCAAATAAGTTAAGCTCCACAAACATACACTAACACTAACAGATATTGAACCACATTGAGGTGCCGAGTCAATGAATTCAGGGCCATATCCATAAATTAAACTTTTCTGATGACAATATGTCCCAAAGTTTGTTCGAAGCTTCATTATAGAATGCCCCCATCTTACCCTGATATACATAATTATTATACAGATATGTACTTGAAAAGAAATTAAAATTTCCTGTGATTGACCTTCAATATTTATAAATGAGTACAAAATATTCTGAGGAAAATTCCGGAAATATAATAGTTATCACTGATTAAAATACGATCAGGAACAGGTTGGGGATGCATAAGGGTCAATTTTAGCGTATTACTCAAACAGACCTACTTGGAGATTTACCTACACTCAAAGTGACTCATCAACTTCAATATAATGTATTTATTTCTATCTTATGTTTGGAGATTTTTATAGGGCTGACAATGTAACTCTAATAGGTAATAAGCATGGTTTTACTTTTACACTACACTAATCGCCTACATAAAGTCTAAAACACGTTGACTTGTATGCAGTCAATAACAAATATAATATAACGATTTTATGGGTCACTACATAATACTTTCACTATTACAAAATTATTTGATAACTTGCCAATTAAATACAATTTTAATAACCGAAATAACAAGTTGGGTCTACTGATCCTAGAATAAGCTAAAATTATTTAAAGAGTAACGGTTTTAGGCGGAAGATAATCCACAATATATATACAAATATCAAATTTACCAATCCGTAAATTCCGTACATTTCCTATTGCGCTGTACAAACGGGGGCAGGTATGCAAAGCAGTCCGGGGCACGGCCGTGGCCGTACTGACCTAAAATCGCCTCAGTTCAAGGCCTCCACCCAGATGCACATCCCTGTTGCACTGTGTCGGTAATAACTATTATTGTTTGTGTATCTGGATTATTAATTTCCACCTTGTATATTATTTGTTTGTTAACTATAGGAATATAATTAATCTTTGTTATTTGTTGAACGTACTAATCTAAAAGTCCGATTTGAAAAATTCTTTTTGTATTTGATTGCCCAATTTTTTAAGTATGTTGAATGCTATTTAACATCAAGCTACGACACTTAGAAGCGGAGCAGCAACCATAAATGAAGTTGAATCTACGGGGAACGACTCGTACATAAATAATTCAAGTCGGTCTACGAGTATGTTAGGAGACAGAGACCAGAGATTGTTGCCTTCTTTACGTCTGTATTTGTTCATTTACTTGTGCAATATGATACGATTTTAGATAGTATTGATTCATATGTATGATCTTATTTTATATTGGATCTCTTACAGTCCTACAAATTGCATTATAAGAAAAGTGTGCGTTAAAAGTTTAAGAACGTACCATTCATCGAAAAAGCATGCAGTACTACCTCTTGCGTAAGGTCGAATGTTGTCGTGAAGACGTCTCACGATACCTTGGCAAAAGTGATAGGTTAGCTACTAGCTACTGATGTCCTGAAAAAAGCTATTCTAACTTCGCACCCATTTTAGTTTACTTATAGAAATCCGGATTTTTTGCGATACATATCAGCGAAGCTTTCCTAGCTTCCCTCCTTTTTATGTAACAATAAATAAACACATATCGCTAGGAACTAACATGAGTAACTTTTCTACCATTTTGGTTATACTTTTTATAAAAGGTAGGTATTAAAAAACGCTTGTTTACAGGTAACTAAGATTTCGCCTAAAATACGCCCAAAACCATGGCAGTTGAATTAAGAATTTCCTCCTTTTTTATATTCATATAACACTAAAATATGACTAATGAGGCTTTCTATATAAGTAGTGTCCATTTTATATCAAAGGAACGTAGAAGGTTGTTTTAATTTCTTGAAAATAAATTCAATATGTGTAGAAGTACTGTTGGACAATATTGTTCTAAAACTACTGTCACTCAGCAGCGTGACAAACAAACAAGAGAAAGGAAAATTTCCGTGTAAGTAGCAGATCCCATTAAATGCTCTTTACGACTTCCATAATGTTAGTGTTTTAGTAGTGTTTTAAAATTAAAGAAATGAATAATAGTTTCTCACATGTTAATTATTCCTTTTGAGACACTTTGTCAAATAATTTGTTTATACTTAGTGATTTTTATACGATTTTGTAAACGCTTAAACAGAATTCAAAATAAAAATTGTAAACGGCCCTGCTTCAATTTGTTGACACACTTCTTGCCAATTATATAATTGGCACGAAATCAAAAATAAAAACGCAACTATATTATAAAAGGTACAGGGAAAATATAACGTTAATATTAATTTATGTAAAATAAAGTGTTTTCTTTCTATAACTTAATCTATATAACACACCAGTTATACAGTATTTTATCATTGTTTACGAGTTGTCAAGGTCTTGATAACTCGTGTGTAATAATATGCAAAACTCTTAACAGAACTACGAAAATAGGACACTTAGAATGTTAAGACGTTGTGCGTTTGTCTGTCTATATGTCAGTGTACCTTCTTGTATTATAATTAGCAATTTCCTAATTTTAGTTTTAAGATTATTAAGTATGTATTACTTGTTGTTGTTTATTTTTTGTTACATAGATTCTTATTTCGTGTGAAACTATTAGAACTTGTGACTAGTCTTGAAATTTTTAGTCACGCAATGACACAGTATTCTTTTTATCTTCTGCAATTCTACAATTTTTTTTATTTTCTTTTTCTTACCGATATACGGGATCAGTAATATGGCCACGTTTTATTGGTATTCATCTTATCACCTTCCACTAAGCTACATGCTTATTAAAGAAGAACTACAACTTTTTTAAATGCTTACCCATACCGGCCATAAAAATGTTATCCACAGATTTAAGATAGGTGAAGTGCCAAGGAAAAAATGCCTACAATGTGCCAAGGAAATTCAACTGAGAAAATTAAAAGAAATTGAACTTATCGAGATCTGCAAATCAAACCTTAAGCCAATGACAGGCACCTGAGAACGAACTCAATTATTTTTGTAGTTCAGAGAATCCATTAAACGCCAAGTCAGGTTTATCCTCGACAAATAAAAGTGAAGCCTACTGCACCGTCCTTGCGCTAGTGACCCAAAAAACCACAGTTCATGATCACTTTCCAGACACGTTTGTTTTATGACTATGGAGATGCATACTTTGATGCAGAATTTACAAAAATTATGAACTTTGCTTTCAGGTGACTGCGACAACACAATTTGAAGGTTGAGTATTGTATAGTAACATAGCCATTCTTCCCATTGGACAACTGTTCGAAGAAGCAGCAGAAGCCCGCAACAACCATATCCGAATATTCCGGCTCAACTACACCCGAAAGATTTTCCGAGTAGCCTGCAACGCAGATGTTTCAAACGGGCTCTTCTTAACCTCTGACCCTGTCCTGACGAGAATGAACAGGAAGAATAAAAAACTCCCGCTTTCGGCTGATGTTCTAAATTTGTTACTCTAAAATGACATTTTAAATGTAAGTTTTGAAAGATTAAGTCGAAAATGACGAATAAATGCTTGTATATTGTATGTCTTTTGTTTACCTTTTCCAACTTAAAACTGAAATAAAACATTGTTAGACAACCATTAGGGGAACCAAATATTTTTGGCCGACTTTTAGGACCAAATATCAGTCTGTGCGTGCAGTTACCGTTAAATAGAAACTGTGATGTAATGTTCAAGAAAGTAAAGGATACAGGGCATAACAACTTTCTGTCTAGGTTAAAACCGCCTGACCAGATAAGTGCCTTCACCATACAAAACACAACAGTTGAACATCACTACTGCTGTTATTTTTCTCTTCTAAGATTCTTTGTGGGGTGGATTAACACAGTATCATTTTGTGACGCTACAGAAGTTACGCTTTTTTAAAGGCTTGTCTGCCAAATTGGTCGTGTAAAGGAAGGGAAAAATAACTGTCACGTTTTGTCGTGCTTTGTAAAACAATCAGTTGCGGTAACCTTTTCCCACCATTTGGTCTGTGGTCACATTTGTTTATTAACTTGTGAATAAAACACTGGGATTCAAAATATTCCCGAGGAGGCAAAAAGCGCATTACACTTTCGTTTCGAGAGTTCTATTCTTTCAAATCAGGTACACGATAATAGGCGAACCTTCTGTTACGTGTAGGCACAGATAACATAATACTATACTGTGTAGGCAAGTTTCCAAAACGTCGTGACGTTACTAAGAATTCCATAACCGAAAACCCATGTGGGGGAACACCGGGCACAGCCCTCTAACACAAAGAATTATTAGCCGACCAGGCTAGATGATCTTATCTAAATCCTGTATCATATCTGGGATCACATGGTTGATGTTGGGATGTTGTTTATACATATGTACGAGTGTACTAATTAGTGCAAGAACTTTTATTTGTTAAGACAAGAATAGTTATTGCTATTTACCTAGTTTATTTTATCTTTGTTAGATCACACTGAGGTTTATTTTGATCTTTATGAAATTTTGTCAAATACATCATTTGTACACGTAATAAAAAAATTAGTTTGACCCGAGAAAAAAGCATAAGTTCAAACTTTTGCTACAGGCCATAGACATGTTATGATTACTGACCAATTTAAACTGAATTATAAAATATCTAATTATTTATTTTTGAACAGCTAGATACTGAGTAGAATTTTGTTGGAAATGAAAAATATAGCAAATTGTATAAACGTTTAAAACAGTACAAAGATTTCTTCACTGTAACTTCAATCTCATTTTCTAAGAGCGTCGTTGACCTTTGAAAAGCACTATTAAAAACTAATCCGTCTGAGCCGATATCTTCAACTAATGTCCGTTTCCTTACAATAGTGCCTCGTGAAACAGAATCACCTTCAATCAGGTGATGGCGGGCGACCGGGCGATATCTTAGTCCGTCTGTTGAACCGAATTTTTACATTGAATTATTGCTTAATCAATTACAACTAATTAGAATGTGTATTCTTGCTTGAATATTGTTCAAACCCACCTGTCAGAAAGATTAACAAAAGCTTTTAAGTCTAAGCACAGTTAGCAAAAAGAGTCATTATGTTAGGGTACATTATCAAGGTTAATAGTAAATTTTTTTGTTGAATTTTTGGAGATTTAATCATATATCTGGCTTGTGCATGTATTTAAATATTCTTAGGAATAAGAGAACTGCTATAACGATTTTATATTCTCTTTAGATACCATTGATTAAACAGATATATGTATAAATTAGATACTTTTAATAAATACATGAATCAATATTCTGTACTTTTTAGCTATACATGAATCCATCAGGTATTTATTGTAACATGTACTCTAAATACATATATACCGGCAACTATAAATTATATTTGCAACCATGCTTGAATTTGCACCGGGAACAAAGCCGTTTAGGCTCATGGCTTGACACTAATGAGACAAGTATAAACTCCATGTTATTGTAATCGCTGCGCTAAATATACGTTAATTTTACTAAGTGTTAAAAATCTCTTTTAATTTCGTGTTTGTAACATCGATGAATACATTTGAATTTGCTAAATGATTCTTGTTATACTAATTATAATCTATAATGCTCTCATAAATCTATTGCGTAATGTTCATCCCTATAGAAATGTAAAATCACCTACATCCAATGATGTAACGATAATACTATAAAGCCAGACTTTAATGTTTTCAAGCATCGACTGAAGGTAGGATTACTGTTCACGTACTTAAGCTGATTCCATGTGGCGGGCTCTCCTTTGACAAATAACGACGGATGAAAGAAATATATGAATTAAAAGTTGTCTGGGAAAATCGCCGTGAGTGATAAGACCACTGGTTGTTATACCTAAAGGTTATATAGTATTGCACTTGTAACGTATACAATAAAGTGTTAAATAAATAATTTAAGTATGTTCAAGTAGGCTCCAAAAATACCCGATACCTTAAATAAGCACAGAGCATTTGTGTGCGATGGTATACAATACAAAAACTCTTCGAGATCATATGTTACATATTGATATTTTATAAGGTTATAAATAATTTCTAAAATTACTAGTGGTTAGAATGAAAACTTCCGTGCGTTATATTCATATCGGTAAAAGATCAAACAACGAATTGCCTCTAATGGTTTACTACAAACTTTCATTTTTCTTTTTTTAATTGCAAATTAAAAGGTTTACAAGCTTTCTACTCATTACTGTTCTTTACGATGGAAAAGGATGCTGGCCTTCTAACTATAAGACTAACCTACCAATGGATGGTCTACCGGGTGTACCTTTACCTATGTTAGATATCCACAAACAATCACTGTAATTAAATGTATGCATGTAACTTCACTTATTTATAACCAAAGTGAAATACAATTTTGTTTACGTGGTTAGCAAAAGACAATACGAGAATAAGGTTTATACTTTGTCTCAAGGTTAATATTGTAAGTAAGAATATTTGCTACTAACAACTTTATAACGGGATAAAAAAGCTTTTAACAAATTGAATTATAAAGTCATCGGTTTATGTAGTTTTTACACAGTTTCACAAAGTAATTACAAGAATCAAATGCGCTAAGGCGTTGAAATTACGATCGAGTTATTGCGGGATCAAACCCGACCCAGTATAATACCGACGGACAAACCTCTATATCTATAATGATAACAATACAATATCCAGGGACATATTACACATAGCTATCTAGACCCAAACTCAGCAGACCTTGTACTGTGGGTTCTGAAGAAATTTGAGATATTTTTAAAGGCTAAACAAGCCAGAAGACAATTTATCTGTCAGGAGTTATTACAAGATGTTAAAATCTTAAAGCGCCAAAAGTTAGACATCAAATCGACGAGACAAACCTTTTTATAAGACTTTCAATAACATAAAGTAAAAAGTTTTGACATGTTTTCATTCACCAACATTTTCTTCTTTAATAAATTTAACAACACAAACACAAAGAACTAAGTTTTCTTTCAGTTATTTATTGTTTTATGTGTATAGTATAAATAAGAGATTTACATTTGTTACAGTGGTTGTGCGAAATTGTTACATCCAAGGTGGATGTGTCAGAAATCAATTACATATGTTAAGATCCCGAAAATCACCTTTTAAGGTCCCTAATGATGCATTGGATTGATTGATGAACTGGTTTATGATTCGATCGTTATTAACGCCATCAGACTCTTTGTAGTGAAATAACAGTTAATAAAAATATTACATAGCTTTTTCTAGTCCCAAACTAAGCAAAGCTTTTATTACGGGCTTTAGAACATGTACAACCATACATTAGACAATTTTTTTTAAAGAGACATTCACATTTTTTGAGTTTTTAATTTTACGCGTTACGAAGTACTTGAGCAATAATGTAACAGCAGCTGTCAATGACACAACCGCCTGATGAATCTCTAAAAGCAAAACTTTACGACGGACTATAAAATAGTAAATTGATCAGGCATTTTGCTAGTGATATTCCGTAATCTTTACACAATCTTATTACATCCTAACATTACTGACGGGTTATTAGTTATTGACTGGGTATATTTATAGGAAAAATTAATATTGATAACTGCAAAATGAAATTCAGTAATCTAACTTTCAGAGCAGGTATTTCAGCAAGAAGGATTGCCTGAAACCTGGTTTTACGTTTATCGGTACATATTTGTTTACAGAATCTTAAGTTAAAACGTGTAGCAATGTTTAAAAATGTTTTAAGTTAATTGCTAATCTTCTACATAATTATAAATAGGCAAATTCTGATTTCCTTTCTTTATTTTTTTGTTTTGTAGCTGTTGATGAATTTGATGAGATTGATGAGTTTAAGTGATATAATCAAAAAGATATTGATCAGATTGGAAACATTTTTTTCCTACCTTCGACGGTGCTTTAGTATTATACAACTCTCTAGTCTCAGATGTACATGAATGCAACTTCATATACTCGTATATGTATGCGTGGTCGAAATTTTACAGTACTTTGTTGTACGTAAAGTATTTGTATTTACAGTTATTTGTACAGACAGTACAGGCAGAAGACGTTTTATCTGTTCTTTTGTTCAAATTGTGCAATATATGTATGTAATGTAAATAAGTATAATAATATAGACTACCTGATATCGGTGAAAAATATATTGTAAAAAAAGCTCTAATCAGTGGCAGAAAGAAAACACCATGTAACAACTAAGGCCTTACTTTTTGCCGGTTTTCCGTTTTCTGTTTTGTTTATATATGTCTACTTTCCCGTAGGATGGTTACTGATTAGAACATGACCCTGTAATGCCTTACCTTTATAAAAAGACGATTATGTAGCCTAGGTTTAATATGAAGATTATCACGATGCATATTTCTACCTCCGCAGGGGGATCACAGTCAGAAAGATTGTTCACAATACGGGTTAAAAGGAACTTCTTCAAATTTCCGTTCGTGGATGCTCAAAGTGTTACAAAAAGGGTAAATCTGAAAATATTTTCTAGAAGTATGCGTCCCCTACGCTGCCAGTACAGTGTTCCTTTGTAGAAGTTAAGAGAGAGAGAGTAAGGCATACAATACAAGTATTGTGATTATGTTTTTTGTAATATTCATCCTGTTCCCTGGTTGGGCAACAGTTCCACATAACGCTCTTAGACACAATGAAAGACTCGGCTTTACTGTTAAGCTCCTTATATTATCTTCGTATATTTAATCAGGCAAAATTTTTTAAACTAGTATTTTTTAGAACATATGCAGGTACTAGCTTTCGTCGACGGCTTCAATCGTTTAAAAGTTACCTTTTTTCTGGATAAAAAGTACCTCATGTAATTTTATGTACTTCAGTAGTTAAGGCGTAAAAGCAAATAAACAAACTTACTTCTCCTTGCGTCAGAGGTTCTCGTCGCAGTACATCGCGGTGGCGATAAAACAACTTGATTCGTGTGACTAATATAATTAGGAGATAATAATTAGGAGATTCGCTGTAGTTAGTTAGTCAGTGCCGCTTCCTAGAAACTATGGACCCTAGGGCCGTCCGCAACATGTCATCGGTATACCTAACAGATTACTCTCAGCCAATATTAAGGTCCACCCTGGCAACAAATAAATGTTTTGCTCTGTGCTTTATTTATAGTCACGAGGTAACATAAGATTTCATACTAATGTAACCGAACGGAAAATGAATGGTCTAGAAATGTAAAAGTACTTCACCGGCTCTTTTAATATTTCAGCTTAGATGTAATTTTTTTGGAGATAGTATGTCGTGTAAGATCTTCTTGTTTTATAACCGTTCTATAATATATAGTTAGTGGAAACGAAAACTTTGGTAGGCGGGGCTTAGCCGTAACGTCATAGTGGCGTGATGTGGGGGAGCTAACAGTTGCGGAGGGGATCAGGAAGGAAGGTGGAAGCGCGAGCGGTGGCTCTCGTCCACTTTTACTGCGACCACCGGATCAGAAGGACGTTCACCATAGTCGTATTGCTTTCCAGTATTTCTGATTTTATTTTGTGTGTAATATTATTTAAGTCTCAAATATTGTTAGTAAAGTTTAAGTTTGCCAAGTTGATATTTTTTTAATAAGAACCAGTCAGTTATCTAAATATATTTATAAATGTATGTATATTCTTTACAACCCCCTGAAACATATTTGTGAATTTATCGCTGGCGTTCGGTAGCTGCGAGTATTATTATAGTAGAGTTTTATTACAAGTAAGATGGATGTATAATTATAAATAACTTAGAGGAGTACGTAAACTCCTTTATGTTATGCACAATTTTACATAAGCACTCTGTTACCTTATGCAGAAAGAGATTTTGAGTTATAAGAAATCTCTTACTTGTGCATTCACACAATTTGCGTTCCATGGCATGTAATTTGCAGGTACACGTGTAATAAAATATCGTCAACAGTTTTTACAATATTTTTATTTACTTTACATACAATAGTGACTGCATGTTAGGGTAATATTATTCGTTATGAATTTATCTAAGATTTAACAGCAAAACAACTATCCAATCCAATCACGGCTAGAAACACACAGATACTTTATTTTAGTTAGTCAGAACATTATTGTATAAATGAATGTATACGACAGGCAGCGAATTATTAATTTATAGAAATATATATTTAACTCAAATCTAATGTAAACATAAATATATTAATAATTCTTAATAGGAATAATTATTTTCATGTCTTTTGTTATTGCTGTATTACAAAAGATTTCATTCGCATTACAAATTAAAAAAGTTGCAGTCTGTCTTATACATTGAATATGACATTTTCAAATAAATCGCATAATAAATTAAATAATATTTTAAATTATACGGTAATATAAACATTTGTTAATGATATTAAAACACATTTTAAAAAGGTGATTGATAAGTATCTTAAAAATAGTAACAACACATACCATTTAAAAGTGCACATATCAACTATTAACACAAAATGGGTACTAAATAAATTAAATTATTTTTATTACTAAGACTGTAGAAAATATAAAGTTACTATAACAATTTATTTAAAATATTTATATCTAGCGCCAAAGTAAGCATTTAAAAATTTAATTGAAATTGACGAATTTAAATTTGTAACAATATCATTTTGCTAGGAATTAATAAAACTAATTTACAGCCAAAATGAAACTTATATCGTGTGGAAACATTATTATAATTATTTATTAAAAGTAAACCTAACATAACTATGTCCTTAAAATAGTTAAACAACAAAACAAATATCTGGTAAAAACCAAAAATAGAACGAGTTTAAATGTTTACTTTAAATTTTAATATTTTTATTCTTATTAGTATTTGTTACTAACACACATTAAAAAAGATGTTTTATTATAGTTATTTAATATCAAAAGCTATAATATTGTGTAACAGTGACTGAAATGTTAATGCAGTTAGGAGAAGAACGTAATAATGTAACAAAGGAAGAGCCAAAAAGGCTCGTAGTTAGAATCTGGTGCAGTAATGCCACTTTTTAAGCACTAAAAGAGGCTAACCTACCTGAGCAAACTAGTTTGGGAAACCTAGAGTTTATTTATGGCTGAATTAAAGTTATATTTATAGGCTATAAATATAACTTTAATATAAAAATTGTTAGTATTGAGTTTATTATTACTAGCTCTTCTCTATTCTCTCATCTTTGAAATTTAAAAAAAATCATAGAAAATATAAAAATTGATATCTTATAAAACGGTTGCTGTCACGATAAAAAGTGTAAGTACCTTGAAAATTTGCAAAATTGAAAAACCTTTTCAGAAAAAAAATGTATTTTACATTTTTTACCGTCTTCGAAACTGGGAGGTTACTTTCATTGATATGTTGGTAAATTGTACGGCGTCGAATCATTGTTTCATATGTCAAAAATTGCTTTTCTTTACATTATATAGGAATCTTGCATTGATTATTTAATATCAGATTACTTATTTGATTTATAAACATCGCAGAAAAGGTTTTCATTTACTTTTTAGTATAAAAAGTATCACGAATAGATCTTTTTTACTGTTTATGATGTTTTCACAAACCAAATAAGTAGTCTAGTCTAAAAAGCTTACTAATTTCTATAAATCATCTAACATTGCTTAGAACATCAAACTACTTTTTATACATTAATTTACAATATGATTTATAATTACATTTACAAAGTTCAGTAAACGGCTATACTACAAGCATTTATTTATATTATACGCTACTTGTCTAAATAAGTTTTAATGAAAAATGTATTACATTTTGTCGTAACATTAAACAGTTTACGATTACATGAAGGAATATTTCTTTACATGAAATTTAATAAATTTAGTGTCTAAAATCAGGTCTCACATTATTATTAAAATTAATGTTTATTAAACACTATTATCTAACACCAAACACGGCAAATAAATGACAGCGATATAATACAGAAATGCTTCTATTATTGCAATAAAATAAATGTAAGTATTCTATATTATTATTGTTCTATTCGAAATGTGTCCGTAATATAGTATTTAATTACATTTTTTATTGTTTGACAAAAACCCCAATTATTTTGTGTATAAATATGTATGTATATTAATAGAACATTTTTATTACAAAACAACAATTCGTCGACATGTTTAAAAGTACATAGTATAAAACTATTACAATACAGATTATACCTACGTATTATTTTATTATGACATATGCTTTTTACTAGAGGCTTATTTGTTATTTTTAAACTGCGGGCAGCAAGCGCTTGGTTTGCTTGAGCGTGATTAGTCAATTTAATCTATCAACGCTTGAAGAACCACTAGGTACTGAAACCAAGAAGAATCACTATGCTGACAGTGAAATTGACCAAGATCGCTAATCACCAACAACAAAGTGTTGATCTAAAAACTCTAAAAGCTTCACTTACCGTAGGAAATCAAGTCAACTTTATTGAACTGCAATCATCTGAAGAGGGGAAGTAATTATTTCCGCTATTCTTCAGTGATCTATTTTTCTTTCATATTATTTACTTTTCTTATTGAGAATTGGCTTTTCTTTATCCCATAATTTTAACTATAACCAATACCATTATGTTGTTTCTAAACTCCATTATTATTTTAAATATTATGTAGTTTTAAATTTGTTTAAGATTCTAAATACTGTAATGAATTCCACTCAATTCATTCACCAAAATATTTGAAGATTTACGGATTTATGTTCGGAAAAAATAACTAGGTATGTCATGATAATCTAGTGGACCAATAGAAGTAAAATCGAATCCAAATACATAGTTTCTGGTCCTGAGAAGTCAGCTGCCAGCAGCTTTATAAGACCAAAGTTTGATTATAATGTTCCATAACTTATTTAATTTTTTCTTACTCAGATGACATGCTCGGCATCATTCTAATTTATATTCAATATACATATTGCCTTTTGTTCCTATGTGTTGCATTTAGTAATTTAACTCCGAAGAGATAAATCTTTTGAAGATTTTAAGACCTACCAGTGAAAAAATTTTATAACTCTTAAACACACAAAAATGTAGGAAGCTTAAAATAACAGGCAGGTTACAAAAATAATTCGATAAGCTAGGGTTAAGCTTAAAATTACAAAAATAGTCGAATTCAAAATCCTTTTTAATTATCACACGAATTTTCCTTTTGAAGGAATTTCACGCAATTTTTTTTCAGTCTTGCGAGCTTCGACTTTGTCATTGATATACTACACAAACAAAATACACATGTATTAAGTTACAGCAGTGTAATTAATAAATTAATTATTCATACTAAAAATGCGTGAAGGTGAAATCTCAAAAATTTCTTTGAGTCTCACTTGACATTAGCAGTAGAAAAATATTTTTATTTTCTTTTACATTTTGTTAAAATTAAAATCGACTAAATTCTATTAGAAGTGCGACCTGCTACCTCCATATTTATTTATTATAAAATAATATTTTTATCATACTTATATAATATTTTGTATGGAGTAACAACAATAGTATAGGTAGGTACCTACATATTATAATACTATAGGTATATATGAATATATAATAAATACAGTATCTAGTGTGAATAAGCTGTAATATATGAATGTAGGTTTTAAGTGATTATAATATGACCATACTATATTTTATTATATATTATTTTTGATATAAATGTAATAATGTATTTTTTTTTCAAATTTTCCTAAACACAGTTTACAATTCTTATTGAATTTCTCCCAAAATATTTTTTATCCACATACTTAACTAATTTTTCTATTATAATTATAATTAAGTATTTTGTTATTTTGTGCATTATAAGCGGCTATACACCTGTGCCGTGCTCAGGCAATAATGTAATAGTAGAGAATCACTAAAATTGAGACTTTTTAAATCGTCGCCCTAGATTTTAATAATTATATTACTTATATAATAATAAGATATTAAAACTTATCAAACTTGAAATGTATCTAAATTTTACATTTGACATTTTGACGCCGCCATTTATTATTGAACATTTATATTTCAATAAGCATGTTCAACATCATAAAGTTCAATTTTGTTTAAAAACGTAATTCGTACACAAATATTAAATGACAGGATAATATTCTTTAAAGAAATTAAAAGTTAAAATTGAATCTTACATATTTATAAGAATACCGTAAGTACAAATTATAATAAACTAGATGTTAAAGTTATTATTGTGTGGCATCCAATATCAATTACCTACTAAAATTAATAAAAATCAAACCTTTATGCATACAGTATTAAAAATCAGAAAAACTTTACAAAATATATTTTAAGTTTACATGCTAACTGATTTTATTAACGATAAGCATGAACATACTTATTGTTCGTGTAGGATCAGGTAGTTACTCCGTAGTTCGGCGTGCCTTCATAAGATGACATGGAACTATGTTTTCACTATATGTAGATGTCGCCACTTTTATTATAATTAAAATAAAATTAATAATAATTTAAAAGACATTGAAACTTCGATTAAAACATTATTTAAATAATTGATTAAAATAATTTTATACATTTAAATAGTGAACAGTTTTAATCGTAAGTAAGGAGTAAGTTTACGTCAAAATTAGGAAATTTGAAGTTAACAATATATAGTCTCATTTTTAATGATCCCAAAAACAAAGTTTATTGCTTCCGCAACAACTACAATAAACCTATATTTAAGATTAGCTGATTATTACAGATGTTCTAAATTCGCCATTATAGTATCAAACCAACACCTTAAATACATAATGTATGTTTAAATGTATCTTTCGCATAATAAATAAAACAAAATTGACACAAATAAAATTTTCTAAAAGAAAAGGAAACAATGGTTACTCATTAATATTTATATTACTTATTTACCTGAAAGTAATAATTGAGCAAAATGAACAAATAAACTTTTTTAAATCTTTAAATAAATATACTTCATTTTTTATACAAAATTTAGTTTTGAAAGCTTATTTTCTATTAAATATATATTTTTGTACTGTAGTTATCAATTTTATGTAAAAACGTAAATAATTTATAAATGTAGTATTGTTTTTTTTGTATTGGTATTTTTTTTTTTTTTTTTTTGTTAGAAACATTGATCAATAAATTAAAAGGATACCTAACTTTAAAATAGATATGCAGTATTCTATAAAAATAACACAAATAAATATTATTGATAAACAATGTGTTAAAAAATATCAAATCAAATATCTGATAAAATACAAAAGAATCAAATTTAGTAAATTATAAAATTTTCTTATTTTTAAAAAACTTTGTGCTCGATGTGCGTTTTCTCTGTACGCTCCTAATTATTACAGTCATTGTAAAAATAAATCTCCTTAAAACATTTAACCGACTTACGTATAAAAGTTTCAAGTTATTACTACTAGCATTAATAAAAAACACTGATTATGTTCACTTATACGAGTATACTCTATATCTTAGTTTGAAGGTTGCAAAAAATTTCTTCTCGCACAAGACAACACCAAAATGTCAAATTAAAAACGTACAATAGAAAATGTCGTATCATGTCGATATGCTGAGACGCGTCGCTAGGTCTGGCCGTATGGTGCCCCAGTGCCTGACGCAAGGCCGACCAAGTCTTTAAGTACAGAATCCAAGCAGTGCCTCACATTTCTTTACACTCCCGTGTGATTAAAGATGAATGATACTGCGTTCTTATCAACAGGCGGTGACCGTCGGGTGAATGACGGATGGTTATTATTATTGTAATGCCAAGACTTTCTCGTAGAAGTACTCGACGACTGTAAGGCAATAGTCTCGTAGTAACGCAGCCTCCCACAACACTTCCTGCTCTTTATGATGGCCACAAATCCTTTCCTGTACTTCTTGTTAAAGAATGCATATAGTATCGGGTTTATGCACGAGTTTGACGATCCCAGCCATTGGGCTAGAGGTGTTACAACAGGAAACATGTCTTCTTCCCACTTTTGGATAGGACCTCCAAGTTTTATCCTTGCAAAGATGAGATATAGCGGGAACCATGAGAGGACGAAAAGGATAACGACAGCAACCAACATCTTCACCACCTTGACTTTGGATTTTTGTTGCATTCTTTCCAT
Source organism: Callimorpha dominula (assembly GCA_949752705.1). Taxonomy (NCBI): domain Eukaryota; kingdom Metazoa; phylum Arthropoda; class Insecta; order Lepidoptera; family Erebidae; genus Callimorpha; species Callimorpha dominula. The sequence goes on from OX457002.1 coordinate 882,085, forward strand.
CTGCGCATCTTGGGTATCAGTAGGGATATTTCTTCTCCAGACTTTGATCCAGATAAGAACGTAGCACATAGATATGAGAACCATGGGCAGTATATAACAGAAAATAAGATTTCCAATCACGAAGTATAGGATTTCACTCAAGGGGTTGGGCCATACGTCCAAGCAGAGCCGAACATTGGGGTTGTCTTCGAAAACGACCACCAGATCAAAGAAGAAGACCCATGGTGTGGTGACGACGATGGCAAAGATCCAAATGAAGACGATCATCAATCTTGCTCGGCGCTTGGTGATTTGGCATTTCAATGGCCACCAAATAGCCAAAAACCTGTAACAAAGAAAGATTGTGTTAATAAGCATTCACAAAATGAAATCAGTAAGTTTCTTAATAAAAGGAAGGCCATCCAAAAAGTACAATAGCCTTCTAATCTCGTAAAATAAATTGATAACTTGAAAGTTCCTGTTAATTTTTTTTGGTTTTTTCATCCGCACACTTTAAAGGCTTTACAGAAATACATAGTATTAGAAAAACTCCTTGTATCTTGAAAACCATCTTCAAGTCTCAAAAATAGACGATGTAGCATTACATCGCATCCGTAATGACGAGAACTTGAGAGATATCATGTGGAAGATGTAAACCCACTCAAGTGTAAGGCAGTTAAGCGTCTGATAGATTAATTGGCTGACGGCAAAAACAGGGCTGTTATGGAAATTGGGAGTCTGAGATTTTCCGAGATATTTTTTCCTGTTCTCCTTTTCTCGTTCAGATGGTTATATGTACGTTGGTGTTATTAAATATGTAAATGACGTAAAAGTGTTGACCAGATACTTTTAGTGAATAATAGATTTACATACCTATAATATTTATAAACTTTGTGTCAATAATATATAGTATTTTTTACTTTGTTATGGTATGATTTGGAATATAAAAACAATGTAAAACTCAAGAATTTTACACATGAACATTTGGGAATGTATTTCTACTTTTGTCAACCATTAACCAAATCAAGGTCACAGTTTATTGCATGAACGTGAATAAAAAATAATTGAGATAAATTGGTCCCAATACTCTAAGGTAATAAAGAAATAAGCCTGTTTTCACGGAGATATATATTATGTTTAGTTCAGGTATGCTTTGTTTACGTGTCATTTGAAATGATCGAAATAATGTGATGTGGAGGAGTTGGAAGAGAATGTATTATGGAAACTTAAAGGAAGATTTATACTATATACGTCTAAGGTGTTTAAACACCTATTATATCTGGGGGTACGGCAGTTGTCACGATAAGTCGAGCAAAAAAATGGCACAGGCGTACCATTCTTTTATTATACAAAACATGTTACAAAAAGAGTGGTCACTATAGATGGGTAATCACCCAGGTTTTTATCCAGTCGTGGGTTTTAACCCTAGTGATTACCCATCTAGTGATCACATTCTAGAAGCGTTACGTATGGGCGATTACTAGTAGTCAGTCTAAAAAATTTATTTTTTTTTTATTCTCATTTATTTAGAGGCTTTTTTACCTTACAAAGGTACGACCGCCTCGTCGTACCCTAAACTTATTAAAAGACAAGAAATCTTAGAAATTAAACTTAACTTAAATCGTCGGTAATAGAGGTTAAATTAAAGAAATTAAAAATTAAAGCGTTATTAGAACTTGGCGCGGATAAAATTTGTATAAAGGCCCCCATATCTTATTTATTAATTTTGAAGTTTTACATGACTTTCTCACTCTCTTCGAAAAAAAATACTAAATTTGAAATTTATCTTTCTTCAGAAATTATTTTACTTATAAAATTTGCACATGTCAATGTACACCAATGATTATGTAATTTTCAAGACAATGTTTAAAATTGTGTTCCTTTATGTTCCTATAGGAATATCTTGGGATAAATCGGATATTCCATCCGCACTCTCAGTTTTCATTAGGTACGGTTACATTTCAATCAGCCTTATCTCTTACAGAATTTTAGCTGTATAGATAAATTTTCCACTTCATATTTTTTTCAATGTCGAAATAGATTTTATATAAGTACTTTAGATTAAGATATTTTCTAAAAAAAACATTATTCAGGGAATACATTTTACCACTCTAAAATATAACCAGACTTTCTGTAATATCTTGAATACCTATATTATTGGGGCTTTGAGTTTTGAAATTCAAATGTTATCTATTTTTAAACCAGCAATTCTTGTAAATATGTGTATATATAATCTAAATCTCGGAAACGGCTCCAACGATGTTCATGAAATTTTGTATACAGATACAGTTTTGCATTTTAAGTTCAACTGCATATTTGTATTTCTGGTAAAAAAAAAAATTACGATTTTACAAAAAGTCTCGTTCTCTCAGCTACTAAATAAATAGGCAACTCATAATGTTCAACAACCATTATCTCCTATGTTTTTAACCGATTTTATTTATATATTATTTGTTTTCTTGCTATTAGCGAGCTTTACTGCTATCAAAATGAAAATAAGATATTTTTTTTATAAAAATTAAATGATTATGGTCGAATTTCGACCATTGGCCGAACACTATACTACACATGTGTTGATGAAATTTCCTATTACTATTACGAAGTAAAGTAGGAAGGAATTTTCAACTACTGCGCGTAACTTTAACATATATGGTCTTGGTATATTATGTCCCTCAAACATTATCCAACGATTTATAAGTTCCTGGTAATCGAACCATTGAGCGTTAAGGTCGTTACTGTCAATTAAAAGATTTGCTCACAATCGAGGTCGCGGTGCTTGCGCCTACCATCACTCTTAGTTCAAACCTGACCTTAGATTTGTAATAAATAAATTATAATTTATTTGATGTATGATAATATAATTAACGTGAAAAGAATAAAACATACCTATATAAAGAAAATCTATCCAACCGAAACCTTACATTTTTCAGGGACAAAAAGTAGCCTATGTGCTATTCTAGATTATAATCTATTTCTGTGTATGATTTCATCCAGATCCGTTCAGCCATTTTTGCGTGAAAAAGTACGTCCAGCCATTCATCCACCCGGATGGATGGATGGATGAATGTGCTTAAATGATTAAAGTTTGTGAGGATGGATGTATATTATCCATTTTTGCCTTTATAATATTAGTAGGATTAGTTAAAATAAATGAATTAAAAACGTTGAACTCAGAATTTATAGATCAAGATTCGAGAATATATCATTCAATAGGTTGCATCTCACAACATCCAATAATATTAAATAGTTAAGATAAGTGAAGTGTCTGAGATTTGTGACGAAACGGGAGCCATGAATGAGACAAACCCACGGGAAAAACAAGCCATAATCACATAGGTTGTGCGCCTAAACCAGTCCAATAACAAACATTACTAGATTAGCATATCAAATTATAATTTTGTTTATTATCGGCCATACTACTTTTACTACCAAGGCGATAAGAAAGGTGTCAATCAGACGCGGTCATGTGACTGTGACATGTGATGGTTGTACTAAACTAAGTACTGCCTGCGACTTTCTTGGTGTCCTCCTCACTTTTGTATTTATAATATTAGTTAGGACAGCACAAACAATGGTAATAAATTATAAAATTTAAAAAAACGACGTCCATGTCAGTCTTCAGTGAGTTCAACATTTTAGAATTGGCACTTACTTTACAATTTCTAGACGTCGACGACGACGACGTCTCTAAAAAAATAATTTGATTTTAACGAAATAAATCATTTTAAATTTGAATTCTGAATTTTACATTAGAAATCTTTTGATAAGGTTATTAAACCTACGAAGAAAACAACTGTCTGAAACAAACAAATAATTTCATAGATTTTAATAAAAAAAATTTTTAATTATTTCACTTTTAACTACTTGAAAAGTTATAAAAATACGTAAAACTACAAAGTAAAACTCTTCAATAAATTTTAACGGCTTAAACAAAAATGGCTGGGTACCTTTTTTTTAATAATTAGTTTTAGCAACCTGCGTCATACATTATCTACTAATATTATAGTTACCCCTCTCACTAAGCTAAATACTTGTGATAAAATAGGTTCACGTCGATAATGTTTGAAAGGAAGGGAACACCACGCGACCTTAAATCCGACGCCTTAATTTACGATACAATCCCTTTTTACATTATTATGAGACCATACTTATCCCAGTAAACCTAGTTTAATAAAATGACACTAAAGGCAGCAAAACATTATCCTTCGATCAAATACCCGAATTTAGCCTCAATGAGCCTATAATACCCAAACCGGAGTCCCCAATTGTGCAACTGCAAGAATTTTCCTCAGAACTTGCACCACTCCGATAATAATGAATAATGAACTGCGCATACGCATTGTAATCCTCTCATTGACATTTGCGATCCATAATTTAGGTTATTCTTCACTGTACGGCCACTTAACGACTGTACTCGATAATAAAATTTATAATTTCGACACAAGATACTGATTCGATGTGTGTGATACGTTAAATTGTAAAAATAATAGCGGTCACTAAATAGTACAGGAGCTGACTGGATTTAATTTTTCTTTTTTGACGTTTAGCAACTAAACGGGCATCACCTCACTAAGTGCTAGGCAAAATGGATATGTCAGAAAGAAACCGACTAAAACTTTCGCGCCGAATCAAAATTAGTTTATATAACATTTGATAGTTTATGTAAATAAGCTTAATACTCAAGAATTAAAAGGTGTATTTATTTTTTGCTTTTCAGTTCTTTTTGTCGGTTGAATTTTTTTTTTAAAGTTGTATCTGTTTAAATATTTACTTTTTAAGTATCTTTGAAATCATTTTGCATTGTACTATGGGTTAAACTTAATAAATTTAAATTAATAATTAAACATTTTAAGACTTAAATTAGTCACAAGCTTGATAAGTGTCTGTAACAAAGCTTTAATACCTTTCATTTCATTGTTCTATTTTTAACATCTTATCCACACAAAATATCTACCTACAAAACAGCAGTCGTACAGCTCTTTTACTACATAGTAACTTAAAATCATAACTCACCGATAACTTCAAGAATTTTGCATAAACATTGACCAAGAGACAGGCAATAATTTGTCGCCGATAAATCACATACTGACCATCTCGCACTCTTATGGGTAACCGCGTGTAGTATCACTTAACCTTTCGATTCACTAAAACCACGGCTGGTTCTCTTGCCCTATACTTTGTATTGTCATTTTGAACTCAATGCGAAATATACGTACATCTTTAAGTATAGTGGTGTGCATAGTGGTGTGTATAGTGTGTTAATTGGTATATTTCATCCAAAGGCAAAAAAAGATTAAAGACTCGACATTAGTCTTCGCAACTAGATTAAAAATTAAACATTTGGGTGAATGAGTCTTCCTTTATTAAGTGAATTTTTAAGTCTGTCTTAGTTGAGTTTTATTATTAAAAACTAAACTAAGACAGACTTAAACATGTGTTTAAACCTTTTGACATTATTGCTTTTTTTAATTACCATGGATTCATTTTTTACAGGTACTTCAAATTCTCACACAATTTTTCAACTTTATATTCACATGACCATAATATATGTACCTATGCATGTATTACCAGGGTACACAACACAATGATAATTTCTTTAATGTTAAGAGCAAGACGCCTTCGCGGCTCTTTTTATTTTATGACTACTGTTTACTAAATTTATCTCTTATTATAAAAACCGCAGAAACAGTATCATACCTTATTCGATTTTCATATTCAATAAGATATATTCTATACTGTCGAATTTACCCAGCATTGCCAAGATTTTAATATTTTTATCTTATTGTAATTTATTATCAGCTTTTTTGCAATACGAGATCAAAACCAACCTCTTTTGACGTATTGGCAGACTAATTTACGCAATTGTTTTTTACCTTAATAAATAAATACCGGTAATGATATATATTTTATCTCGTAGATAAATTAATATAATTACGTGTAAACTGTTAATTTTCCATCATTTCTCATTGTAAAGGACCCTTTTTTTGGTTTGTTCAATCAGTCTGAATTGGCGCCATTACATATATAGCTGTCATGACGACATTGACATGAATTTATTTTAATTACATAATTATAGAGTATGGCTAGCAAATTTACTAAATAATTATGTCCTTATTTAACTGAGAATAAGATTGAAATTAGTTCTTGTCGTTATTTGGAGAAAGTTTAAATTGCGTTGACTAGTTGGTCACTTATTAATAAGTAGCTACATTTTCACGAATGAATGCGTTACTACCAATTATAAACAACATTATAATTGGTGGTAATGATTTCGTTGTCAATAGTACATACATGTGTAATGTGGTGCTAATAGGGTTAGTTCGAAATAATTATCTAACATAATATCTAGCAAGATGAATAATTATGTTCAAGTACTGAACTGCTTGACCACCTAAATGGCGCAGGGATAAGCTTTCAACTTCAACATTAGGGGTTTGAGGGATTGATTCCGGCTCAGTACATATAGTCTGAGTGTTTCTATTTTTTTTAAATAATAATGTATTAAAAATGTACCTAAGTATCGTGTTCTAAAACTCATAGCATAAGCCATCCTAAAAGTGTAGGTCTAGACTAATAATTATCAAGTAACACCTATCAAAGAAAACATCAATAGTTTACCGAAATACAGTCTTTAGCTAGTGCTTTTTATTGCTCTAGTTCATTCGAGAGATGTTTAAATCAAGATAAATTAATGTTCCAGTTGTCATAACGCCTTCAAGTTTTGTTAAAGTAACAATTGAATTGTTAGATGTATGAGGTGCAATTGTGTAAACTAGGGGATAACAAATTTAAGGAATTATTTTGTTATTTTAAATAGTTAGACATCAGTATTTTTTATGTTGATAATGAAGTTCTCATTCTTTGTAGAATATTAAATAGATAACAGTGACGTTAGTGGATATTTTATATACTTAACAGCCAAGATAAACTCGGTACATTTGGCAGAGCCCTGTATTATTTTTTCTTAAGCAATTTGATTTCTAAAATATTATTTTTTGTGTTACTTTTCTTTGTGACGACAGTACTATTTTACATGCCATTATGTTGGGCATTTCTAATATGTAAAGAGATTCTAAGAACCTTCATTCAGGAACCATTAATTTACCTAGGAGAAAGCCACTGCCAATGTCACCCAGCTGCATAGGAGATCGTTCTATTACAATTAAATATAAAATTATGTATTTAAAAGATCAGTTCCTCTGTTTCTGTGTTAATGAGGGGTTGAAAAACAAACACACACATGCATTTATTATATTAGTAAAGACGAAGATAGTAAAAAAGGTATACAATAAAGTTGATGTTGGTGGTAAGGTATTAATTTAAATTACCCCAACTTAAAATTAAACTATACGTGCAGAACATTTATCAACGCCGCACTTTCAAAATCACCTTATAAATAATTTTAACAGTAATCGATAACTTTATGTTATTATCTGCAATCTTAAAAACCTTTTAATGATATCGCACGAGCGGCTATCGAATTAATTACACGGTAATAAAAATCACAATGAATGGACTGTTAACGTTTATCGCTCTGTCAATTGATAATGAGTTTTATTTTCTATGTCGTAGATACTATTATACAAGTTGTTAGAGTTCAGTAATTTTTGTGGGATATGTCTTTGTTGAAGGAAATTCAATAAAATGTAGTTTTCTACATACTTCTAGTCAGACTGCGCCAGAGACCGGTATGAAAGGAATCACAGTTTAAACAAGTTTGAAAGGCGAGATTATTATCCTTAGACAGAGGAGTGCCTTGAAAACATCCACCTTGTATAGTTGTCTAATTTCAGGGTTGTCACATATCTATTGATTTACTGACGTTGACTGATCTCACAGATGAAATGGCAGATTGTGACTGAATCATTTATTCTGGAAATTAATAGAATATCATTCTTTATAAATTATTAGAATTTCTATATGAAACTTAATTCATATAACTGTCAATATATGAATTGGCCTCAACGCAGTATTTAATACCATAAGAATGACATTATCGGTAGTCACGGCAAGGCAAGCTACTAGTATTGTTCATAACGGTTATGATGTTCAACAAGGACTTCGACCATCAAAAATACTTGTTTAGGTCACTAATATCAAACAACACTGACATTTTTATTGCAATAATATAATAAAAAGTCTCCGTCTCCTAACCTGATAGCATAGTAGGTATAGTTGATTTGACTTTTAAGTTGAGATCTTTTTTTCCTGTTTAGGATTGAGTAGTTGTGTGAGAATTGAGGCGGTTGAACTTATTGAACTACATGGCCCCTCAAATATCAAACATATTACTAGGAGAGCCCATTCCCCAAAATCTTCCACATGCTCTAGTTATGCCCCGATAGCATGATTTGCCCATCAGGATGACATGAACCGGCAAAGGCATGTACCAAAACCTGATCTCCTTCGCGAAAAAATCGAGTTGGCTAATCCATCTGCCCTTTAAGTATCCCTCTACTAATAAGAGGAATAACAAGGCTAACTTCAATTATAGGGCTTTCATGTCTCAGCATTTCGATAACCGAAAGCAGCAATTTCGCCACAAAAAAAGAAAAAAAAGAGGTGTTGTCATTTCTGTTGCACAGGTAGGTTGCAGGTTTCCTAATAAAGCAGAAACCCCATAGCAGAAAATCTACTTCAGTTTAGTTATAAAGTATATCAGTTTCATAATTACGTACAAATCGTTTTACAAACTAATCTTAAATTATTTCTCAGCCTTGTAATTATTTCTTTCTCTAAAATCGATAACGAAGTCAACCACTCATAATTACGAAAATTTTAAAACGTATACATTAAAAAGTAATAACTCTTTATTGTACAAATAAACCAAAAGTCGCGGCACAATAACAGTAAACAAAAGGAATGATTTACGTCACCATAAATTAAAAGCTTTGAATTAAGAAATCCTTTGATAAAATCTACACCAAACGTTGAACAGCATATAACTATAAAAACGACTCAAGTGAGAGACTACACTTTATTAAAATACACCTTAAGCATGTGAAATAGATTTGCTGATTCATTATGCTGTTTTTATAACGGATATTGTGTGGACGATACGTTGAAAGTTACTTGATGGGTATCAAGAAAGTTGCATTAATACAATTATGGTTGTACGGTTGTCGGCAGACGAATATTTAAACAGATAAATGTTATCTGTCAAAGATAAAGCTGATATTCTGATAGTTTATGTATAAACCTTACTATTGGATTTTGTTTTAATTTAATTCGTCGAACAGTCCTAGAATAGAGATCATGATTCGGGCAACCGCAGCGTCCATCCGCAAAGGCGGTTTAAACGGTCATCTTGGCAGTAATTGAGGGAGGCCTATGACCAGCAGTGGGCATTCTACGGCTGAAATGATAACGATGATGACTAATCGTCACTTTATTTATAAAAACAACAAATGTTTTCTAGTTTTCAATACACTTTTAGTACAACACGCATACATAAGGTAAGTTACCGTGAATATAATTATATTTCGGAGAATATTATTGTACAAGTGGTGTAATGAATACTTCGCAAACTAATAAACAAGTTTAAGGTATTATTATTATAATTTGTACACATAGTTGAGCAATGATGCTCTCTTAAATAAATATTTAATTGATAAATAGACACTGAAAAGTTGTTTGAATATTTAAGCTTCATAAACATACGTCCACATTGTTATTCTCAAATCATTTTGAGCAGATTTGTAAGTCGTTATTAGTTGAAATCGGTATCGAACATTCTTAAAACAAACAACATTTGACATTGTTATTAACCAATAAAAATAGTTATTCCGCTAGAGTTTGCCTGATTGTAAGTTAACCGTTCCCACCCCTACATGGTGAAACAAGTTACAGTATTTATTTTTAGGCCGCACCAACTATTTGTCAGCTATATATACATCATGATCCTAAAATATTACCACACCTTTCTATAACACACTGTGCATCTACTTAAAGTAATAAGAAAGAGCACATATACGCAGCCCCATGAAATAATATGGCCCAACTAGTTTGCAATAACCTTGATTAGTCTCAACTTATACAACATGGAAGATATTTTAATTATCACTCTACGTGTATAGTTTCAATAATCAATTTTAATTGGACGATAATACTTTTAAGTACTTCCTTTTCTAAGATCGAAGAATCACTATCAAGAAAAAATTTACATTAATTTTTTTTAAACGATAGGTAAATACTCCTTTTTAATCTTTAAAGATTGAATTATGATAAATTTTAAGAATTATAGAATGTGGTACTTTTTAATTTAATTTTCAATGATGTAAAATCTCAATATTCACGTTATTTTTAAAATGCTCATTATTTTCTAAACCTTCTTTTGCAACATTTAGTTACAAAATTATTTACGCTTAATCACAGAATAACTTGCGTTATTAGCTAAATTATTAATGTCACACAGTATACGGGTAAGTCTATGTTCTGAGTCGTAATACTAATATTTAAAGTTCGATTTTTTTCTTTTAACATTCAAAAGTCAAACATAATGTGTTTCTCGCCAGAAGTAATAGTTATTTTTATTTAAGTAGATCAATATTAACGAAAGCCAGATCTCTCGTAACCAAAGATCTTATTTCATTTCAACAAGCTCAATGATCTGTTAAAGATAAGATCACAAATCACAAGCAAACTAATCATTCCGTCAATCAATGAATGACAAATACACATATACTCCTAGTTTTGCAACATAAGCAATTACATGGTTTGAAGGCTTTGGCTATATCATCCATAGTAACTTTTACCTCTGACTGTTGAAAATGGATTTTATTTCATAAGTAACGAGTGCGATCTTGGCCTCACTGAAAAAACAAGACCAAAATAAAATTGCATATATGCGACATAATTGTCGCAATGTGGGGCAATCAATAACTATCAAACTTGCGTATAAAAAGGTAGTGTCAGTATCGGTACTCATCAGTTGCTAACCAAACTTCAACCATGCAGAGCATCGTAAGTTTTATTCTGGATTTTGGTTCATTCAGTTGAGAGAATATATTTAAGAATAGTGAGTTAATGTGATGTCAAAGATTTAATTGACTGTGGGGTGTAAATCGTTTCAGTAATTAACTATAAATTGGAGATTTACACGAATGAAATTCGCTGTGAACTGACGATGCTGTAAAAATACCTACAGGAATACTGCCATCATTGTTCAAATTCTGTTAACACTTAAAGAAATATATTAAATCATTTACTGCTTAGATACCAGTATGAGCTTTGATGCTCCAGGCCAGTAATTATTTTCTATCGCAAAGTACTAGGAATAATAAAATCAATTTTTCCTTCCTAACAGATCATTTTCACCGCCATCTTAGCATCGGCAGCCGCGGCACCAGCCTATCTTTTGACCGGAGAATCTCACGTCTACCACGCACTACCATTGACTTCTAAGTCTACATACACACAAAGCAGCCAAGTTGTTGACCACGGAAGCACTTTCGTTCATGCACCAGTCGTCCACCACGTACCCTGGGCCCATACAAAGACTACCATCACGAAAGCTAACCAAGTTGTCAATCATGGTGGTTCTGCAGTATTGCATCCAGTAAATGCTTATGAAGTAATGCCTGTTCATGAGCTATACCATGTTCCTTCAAAGACTACTGTAACCAAAAGCAACCAGGTAGTGAACCATGGTGGAACCACCATCGTACACGCTCCAGTAGTACCTGTGGTCCACACGCCGGTGGTCCACGCGCCAGTAGTCCACACTCCTGTGGTTTATCACTCATCCCCACTCGTGACTCTAAAGACTGGTGATTCAGCTATCACTCATCAAAGTTCTACTGTTCATGAAACTGTTCCTGTTGTTAAATCGTTGCCGTTCGTTGCTATTCATCATTAATTGTTGTGCTTTGTTGTTGAATATTATTTGCTTACTTTGACATTGTTCTTTTATTTTCCTTTAAAACTATATTGGCCGCCTTAACCCAATTCGTTTATTTCTTTTAATTCAATTTGTGTCGCTATCATCGAAGTAAGGTTACTTAATAAGATAGTTTTTGCAAAATTATATTTTCACTGAAATGTTGAATAATGATGTAGGTACTTATATAATAAGTTTAATCTGCGAATTTTGCTGCGTCTCTTTGATAGTCAAGTGTCATTGCATCGTCTCCTTTCGCCAACATATTACTATTCCAGCGATACAAATGAACGAAGCGTCATATTTTTGTAAAAAATTACTTTCTTAAATGAAGATATTATTTTGAAAGGAGTACAATTTTGGTTCACATTAAAATATGCTTTTAGGAAGAGACAAAAAGAACTTAATGCGCAAACGTTAATAAGACCCTATTAGAATTTAAGTGAAATAAGAATATAAAATACAAATGTCCTCTCTACAAGAAATAATTAGTAAAACAGTCTAACGAAAATTTACGTGATGTCAGTGGCCTTCTAATGAAGTTATCGTCGTTAGTGAGATCAGCTAAATTCTGAGCAGCTTCATTCAGTTAATTTATTATTATGAAAGATCAATCTTTACTTTATCAAATCAATTACTTTCTCACATAGGAAAAAATATCCCTCATTCGTTGGTGATAAATGGGAGAAAAAAGAATAGAGGGCAAACAAGTAAACGTTATGTGTAAAAAAAATAACTGATGTAGAATTGTATTGATTAAAAAAAAAATAATACAAATATTTACACTAAGTGGGAATCGAAACCACGTCTACTGGCAGTTCAGTTGATTCTTGCCTAGTAGTAGCGTAGCTAATTTAATGAGGTATAAATTGTGAGGGGTTTTTTAGACACTATAGGTAGGTAGGCATTTTTGAGTCCATGAAAACGAGACGAGACGGGATTAAGATGAAATATGGAAATAGTTTATTGAAATACAAAAGCTATAGTTTATAAATGATTGATGAAATAAATCATGACATGACAGTTGTAAAGGAGAATGAAGTATTAATGAAGAGTTTCGTCTTTCGTTAACGAAGTCTCGTTGACATAGATATCTTTGTAAAAATGCTAGTGAATTAGGATTAAGAATTCAGCAAGTGATATATTTTTCGAAAATGTCAATTAAAGTAGTGTTATGGACGCAATATGCGTAGACATTATATTATATGTTACAGTAGAATGAGTGACGTAAGTTTAATTTAATTACACAAATACAAGAACTACTTTTAGTAAAGATTCCAAAATGAAATTACCACTGAAAAGAACGAAAAAAAAATTCATACAGACATAATTAATTACAATGTTCTACTCCTCTGCCAATTCATCTTGCTACCTTACATTGTCGTAATATACTGCAAAAACATTATCATAATAACATGGCAGTTAGCCAACAGTCCTTGGTTTACTAACTAATTGTCTGATCGCATGACGTTACAAAATGATATCAAATTATTGTATTATATGCTCAAGGTTCGTTGAGTAACACAGAAAAGGCTAAGAACAAAATCTGATAAGATTTAAAGTACTGAATTGCAACAAGTTGTAAGTACTATCACAACGTGATCCGAAATATTGGCAACACATAAACCTAGGCCCTTCTCTCTTTGAGCTTAACTCGTTGCTTTTGGCCCTCACGCAGTTTTTTATACAGAATTATCAATTTCGAGTACTTTTGAGACATGTCTTTTTTAAGGCATTAACAATTTGTTGCATGTTTTTGGATTCAACTTGTTTACATTTCCCTTATTTACTGGCTTTATCTTTCATTCCATCGTCATTCCTTTCATGTCTTCAATTTAACCAAAATTTCAAGAAGTTGGTAAACGAGAATTTTTTTTTTTAATTTCCAATGAGTCAGGTCGCTTGTAAGCGACTCCTTCCACTTTTTTCTTCTAATCCCCAAAACTGTCTTTAAAATTTAGACTAACGGTTATTATAATGTTCTAAAAGCACGCATTTCGCATCATCTGCACTTACCGTCAGAAATATTTACAGAAGTATTTTTTTTTGTTAATTTTTCAGTTATAAGTTTGTATACCTAAATAAAATATTTATTTCCTTCCAGAAGTTTTCAGGCAAAGCCCTGAATATAGCACCAGCAAACGTCCTATACTTGTAATTGATTGTGAGAATGATTCAATCCTAGATTCTATATGAGGATTTTTAACATTTCGGTTGACAAGATTTATATCCGCTTTAAAAATTGACCCCATAAATCTATAGCCATCTATCAATCCACCTATTTACTTTATCCTGGATATTGCTGCAACATCCTTCAATGACAGTATGATTTAGTTGTCTATGCCTATTTTAAGTAATGGACAAGTAGGTACGGTGGATTGATTGATTGAACGCAAATTAGACACTTGTATGACATGTTATTTCACTTGATTACATCTAAGTAATTACCAAAAAAATGTTTTGCAAATATTTATGCCAATTACTTTTGATACACTGTAAGAATGTTGATTTTTCTTAATCATTGAAATCTTGAACTATATTTATTTAATCTGAAACTTATTTTTTTATATATTTACTATTAATTATTAGCAAAAAAACTATAGGTACCACTACTTCCTACGCGTCCCTTTAAACACTCACAACACGATTAGTGTCACTTAGTTCTTTTGTTTGTTCCCGAGCACGAAGTAATCGAATAAAAAAATATTACTTTTGCAATACACATTTAAATGTATATAATGATAACTGTTTATAAATGGTATTTATCGTGTCACAATGTGAAAAATAATGATATCGACAACAGCTTTAGCTACCGGCTCTAGCAACAGCTAAGCAGAATGCAGGTGATCAAATAACCACCAAAAATAAAAATGCCAAAATCCGGTTTAAAAGCCGTTTGCGAAGAAAAGAGTACAAACACACGCACACGTAATTTTATGTGTTACCTAATATTAGTAAAACAAATAACATAATCCTTGAAATAAGCAATAAAACACAGTCATAATCACTCAAACGTGCCTGAACTTGACATTCACAGCTATTAAACCCTATTGCTCAAGATACATTTTATCAATTAGGTGCTAATGAATAAAATTTAACGTTTTAAAAATCGCAAACAGCGCGACAAAATGAAATAATGGACATCTGAAATTGAATTTACGGTTTGTGCTTTGTCTTAGGGTTAAGTGGAACGACATTCTCCAGTATAATAGAAAGCATTAGTAGCATAAGTGATTGATCCAGATTCAGAAAAATCTACAATTACATTAAAAATGTACTAATTAAGTCTTAGAACTGGTAGGATACATCTGTCCTACTTCTACATTCAGCAGTGTTTCTTATTAATGTGCAATAAGGATTATTTATATTGTGCAGATTACATCGCCTCTTAATTTATGAGTTTCACGACATTTTTAGTAGATGGCTTGCATGCTCTGAAGTCACGTAGGTAATAAAGGCTTATCTTAAAACTTAAATTTTCTGAGTTTATCTGTAAGAGTTACATCAGAATGTCTTTAATCATTGACTTGTATATATCGTGTTGTAAATGAAATATTTGTTATATATTTTTACTGCTAAATTAACATTGAATATTGCACAATTTCTTAATATTTGTTTATGGTTTCATAATGCCTAAGTGCGGTCTTAAGGTCCTGAGCTCATTTGCCGGATGGAGCAAATTATTTTTGGCTTTTCTGTAAGAAAGTTCTTAGATGCAAAATGTAGGTTAAAAATACATGTGTGTAAACAGCAGTAGATACACCTCTGACATTCCCTTCGGTGATAGAAAAGCATGAGATTTTTAAAAAATATATATAAATATTGTAACTTGCATTATATTCACCCAAAGATACTTTAGGCAAAGCATTCACCAATATTATTATTCTATAGAAACAATTATATGAACAACAAACAAGTACTCTTTGTACGTACATAAATTCCCTTGAATTGACTAACGCATGTACAAAAACATTTTGAATTCATTGTAGAGGCTGTCAATAAAAGTAATGATTGGATTATGAATTTGTAATTTGAAGGCAAGACCTTGGACAACCCTTACTGGTGTTACACAACATATTTTTATATCATAATATGTTCCTTTGTAAATAGTCAAAAGCTAAATAAGAAAAACCAAACATAAGTAATACTCGTATATATTAAATAGTAGTAATAAATATTTAAATTAAATAACAACTTTCCCGGCACTTCTCTCTCTGTCTTCTTCTGTTTTAACCTTCAATACCTTGTCTCTCATCTTATATTGGTATTTTGCATTAAGAAGAGTTTTGCCCAGTAAAGCATTGATTGATTTGTCTTTAACAGAGGACGTCCTGTGACTGAGATATTATAATGATGTTGACATTAAGATTGTATCCAGGTTGTGCTTTATTATTACCAAAATGTAAGTTATTTAACTCAGGATAATTGTCTTTATTTACAGACACATTTCTAAAGCAAAGTGCTATGATGTGGCTATGTGCTAGAAAACCTGCAGGTCCACCCGGTCCGATACTCAAGTAGATTCACACTTACTATGTAGGATATTTCATAAACTTGAAGATGTGTAAAGCAAGCTACAAAACTTTTCCATTAATGAAATTGCACGTTGGTCGAATTAAATGAATTTATTTCATTCCTTCTTCAGATTTATTCGCTTTAAGCCAATGACATTCTGACTGTAATTAAACGTCTACTTAATTTTTAACACCTCGCAATAATATTAATTGGTAGTATATAACTTTGAAAATGCCGGCCATTGGATTGATGATAAGATAAAGTAGTTTATGAATATGTTAAATTCTCCAAATGGGAATATATAAGTGATGTTGATGGCAACATAAAATCAACAGCTGTTTTGTTAGTTCATCTTAATTTATTGATTCAAATTTTATGACCACTTAAATTTAATGGTTAGTAAATGATCAGCAAAATTGAATAAGTTTTACATTCAGAGCTTAGAGCGCCAGGCTTCCCATGAAATGCAATTATTGATGAAGTTTATTTTACCAGTGTTCTATTTCCAGCGTGGAATTTGGACAATAGTTATTTAAGAGTAATGTTGTCTATTTTATGATGAATTTTATTTCATGGTAGAGGGCTGGACTTCCCAGCAACAGCCAGTTCGAGTGAGAGGCGCGTGACCCGACCTTCCCGAGCTGTTGTTTATACTTCCCAATCCACCTATATACGCAATATCCATTTCATTACCTTCCCTTCTAGCCTACCTATTCCTTACAATATACTCCCAATTGACTGACCTGTTGGTCTAGTGGTTAGTGACCCTGACTGCTAAGCCAGAGGTCGTGGGTTCGATTCCCACACTTTACAAATAATTGTGTGATGAGCACGATCATTTGTTCTGTGTCTGGGTGTAATTTATCTATAATATGTCTGTATTTAGAAATATATAAGTATGTTTATCAGCAGTCTGGTTACCATAGTACAGGCTCTGCCTAGTTTGGGATCATACGGCCGTGTGTGAGATGTGTGAAGTTATTATTATTATCATTATTAATTTTCGCATCTTTAATTCCCAAAATGCCCCATTGGTATCGTGAGTGGGTACAAGTTAAAGTTGTGTGAGTGTTTAATACGTCTCTGCCTACATACAAGCGTGAGTGTATGTATGTATCTATGTATTTCGACCATCAACTAAGTAACTGAAATTTACTTGATGGTCGAAATACATCCATTAATTTGCATACTAGCAGCGCCCCGCGGTTTCACCCGCGTAAGTCCCGATCAGATGAGAATATCGGGATAAAAAGTAGTCTATGTGTTAATCCAGGTCTCCAGCTATCTACATACCAAGTGTCGTCGCAATCGGTTCAGTGATTTTGCGTGAAAGAGGAACAAACATCCATCCATCCATCCATCCATCTAAACTTTCACATTTATAATATTAGTGGGATTTGAAGTCACTATTTTTTTCCTTAATGTACAGACAATATAAGATATTCATCGTGATTAACTCATTCACCATTGACCTACACAGAATATACGAATATGTAAGAGCTATCTTCTTCTCATCATAAGTCCAATATTTATATACTTATAAAAATAAATCCAGATTAAAACGTCAAAAATAATTACACATTGATATTTTTCGTGGCACTCTTGGCGTAAACAATTACAGTAATGGCGTCAAGTTCATTTAACGAAACATGTCTGTTAAATTTATTATGCTGTTATGATTTTCGAGATTTCTCTGAATTAATTTTGCATTTCCACAATGATAACCTAATCAAAATCGGTGGTGATGACTTATAACTCGATGGAGAAGATGGTTCAACTTAATTAAATAATGTTATATATAACTAATGATAGTCATGCAGGACAGTCAAAGCAACATAAGGAATTTTCAATATTATTCCAAATCTCAATTCAAAGACAAACTTCAATTGCACCAACTTCTGTTAACGTTAAGCTATATTTAGTTCATAAATCGTCCAAATTACATAAGTAGGTATATACTTGGTGTCTGAACTTGGCATCAACCTAAATACACAGCGATGTCAATGTTTGTATTTATGAATTCATTAATCTCAACAAGTTTGATGTGGACCAGCAATGCAAGTGACAAGTGAAAGTTTTTGGATATGGTACTTATGAGTAGTATATAAAATTTTTGTAATTGTGTATAATGAACCTGTTTTATAGTATTTTTAACATACAATATTAATATTCGTATATTTAAAAGCTCTTTTTAAAACCTTTAAAAGAGATAAGAGTACTTCTCAATTTTCTTTTTCCACTTTATTGGAACATAATTAGCTGCCAAAACAATAGTTTAGTTTAAAAAACTATTAAAGAATTTGTATTAGAATCGTCTTTCAAGTCTCTAATTTATTTACTACTATCTGAATTTCTACCTGTAATTTGGACTACCTAATCAAAAGCCTTAGCGGTCAACATGCCTCCTCCACGCAAGCTCGTGTAATTTATTCGGTTTTCAAGTACACGTGCGTTGCGTCGGTTCATTGTCGATATTCGGCAGCTCCGTATATAAGCTGGGGTGGGCCAACTGGTCGTTAGATTACCCGACATCACAGTCAAGTCAACACACAAATCAACAATAACCATGAAGACTTTTGTGAGTGTCGCTATTTAGTAAAGTGGTCAATAGTTCAATTGTGACTTCAGCTTTTAACTATCGTTTGTAATATCGTTTGTAATTGTAATTATTAAAAAAAAAATTTTTTCTCCAGGTTGCTTTCGCCGCTCTCTTGGCTTGCGCTGCCGCTGCACCCGGTCTCCTGGTAGCTCATGAACCAGTTGTTACTCACTTTGCTGCCCCTGTGGTACACAGCGTTCCAGTAGTCGGTTCCAAGACCACCATCACTAAGAGTAGCCAGGTTGTGAACCATGGCTCGCCGATCCACACCGTCCACGCAGTGCATGCCGCGCCTATTGTGCATGCTGCTCCCGTGGTCCATACCGTCCATGCTGCACCTGTTGTCACCGCTGTTCACGCCGCTCCTATCGTCCACGCTGCTCCACTTTTGGTGAAGACTGCACCTTCTGCTATCACCCACAGTAGCTCAGTCGTTCATCATGGACATATCGTCAAATCCGTCCCACTTATTGCCTACCACCATTGATTTGATTAAGTTGTAACGATCAAGTAATAAATAATTATTATACATACGTTATGGTTTTATTATCATCTTTTTGTCTTTGGAATAATTAAAATAGTCATCAATAATTACAATTCATATCAACCATAGGTACATACGAGTGTATTTTTACAACAACAACAACAACAACTTATAATTATGTTAACGGGAATTAACGCGATCACAAGACTATGGGCCAATTTTCGCTTGAAAGTTTAAAAGTTAGTAGGTACATATTAAAATGATTTGCACAAAGTAGTGACTAATTTCTTGTGACAGAATTGGATGTCTATTAAAATTTAAGTTATTGATATAAGTTTTAGTCAATGAATAGCTTAAAAAAATACAATATGGTAGCCTTGGCAAAAAAATAAAAAATTTGAAAGACATTTCTCCAAATTTATTGCGTTAAACCAGTAACATTTTGATAGTAATTT
Organism: Callimorpha dominula; assembly: GCA_949752705.1. Taxonomy (NCBI): domain Eukaryota; kingdom Metazoa; phylum Arthropoda; class Insecta; order Lepidoptera; family Erebidae; genus Callimorpha; species Callimorpha dominula. Next base: position 901,995 of record OX457002.1, read on the forward strand.
ATAGGTCTACTTTATTTTAAGACCCCGCATAATGTTAATTTTTTGTATATTCCTTTGAAAATTCCAGCCATTGGATTAGAGATAGGATAAAGTAGTTAATGAATATTTAATTTTTAATAAGAAAGTCTTTATTTTTCCATTGAGGTATTTCAGTGTGGAATTTAGACAACAGTTCGTATTCTTTTTACTTCTACAAAAAACCGGGCCCGCAGAGGTAGGTTTCGTGTTTTTAAATTTTTATCTCCAAAAATATACATCGCATTAAAAACTTAAATGTCTACATTGTAGAGTAAAATAAAAAAATAGCTTTCATTTAAAAATATTAACGATTGTAAAAAGGTTTACAGTTTCGGAGCTATGAATTTTTTTCCAACAAATTTTGGTTTTCCCCGCCCCCTCCCCAAGTTAAGGATGGAATCATTTAGGGTTCATATTAAAAAATGTTCGTATTTAGTATTTACAATGGGCATGCTATTAAAGTTGAACGGTACAAAAAAATTTCATAGGAAAAAGTTATGCTGAAAAAACTGATTTTTTAAAATCTGCCCCCAGTCCCCCCCTTTGGGGGATATCCCCCATTCACGAAATAAACCTTAATTGTTGCCCTGTTGATTTGTCGTCCAAGTTTGAAAGCCATCGGTGCATAATTGCGACCCTTATCGTGCCGCAAAAAATTATGAAAAACTCGACAACTGGTACAAAACCAATAGGTAGACTTTTCTTCGAAAAATCTACCTGAAATTGATAATATGTCGTTTAGAAACGTAGACCTACAATAGGAAGAGCATTTGCAGTTAAAAACTTTTTTTTCAGGTTATGGCAACAATTTTTGGGCTCTAGGTATATAACGCTTCGACCATATATGACCGCACCTTCTCCTAAACACCTTTCTAGGACTCTAACCAAGCTAAAGTTGCTGCTAAGTAGTATATTGCATAATTTTAGTCATTTTAGTCAAATATTTTATTTTACAAACTGCAAATATTCGTCCTGATTAACTCATTCACCTCCATTGAATATACAAGTATGTAACCACGTCTTCTTCATAATTTAAGTTCAATATTTACGTCCTCATGAAAATAAATTCAGATTAAAACTTCCAAAATAATTACACATTATTGTTCATTGTGGCACTCTTGGAAGTAAACAATTCCAGTAACAACGCCAAGTTCATTCAACGAAACAAGTCTGTTAAAAATTCAGTTTTATTTTCGAGATTTCTCTGCATAAAATTAGTGCAATAATTGGCAAGGATACTTTTAAAATAATTGTGCTACTTGTCACACTACTTGCTCTAAATACATTTTTAGATAACTTTATTTACATAATGATAATGTAGTTAAGAACAGTGGTAAATCTTTTTATCAGAATAACCTATCTAAAGAAGATAAGTTACCGTTTTTATAAAAAGTTTAAGCGGATAACAGTAATAAATATTATTAATAGTAGATTTTTCTGTAATACCTTATTATTGCGTTCTCTATTGCATGCTTTTTATTATCTTTTTGATCTTACGTACAATTTCAACACAATTTTATATTGTTTGTGAAATAAAAAGAAATCCCACAACAATAACGGATAGGACACTTAATTCCAAATCTCCTTTCATGAAAAATATCCACTGTCACTTGCACCAACTTCTGTCTACTTCACAGTGCTTAAATAGTCAAGTTACATAAGTGCTCAACTTGGCATCAACCCAAATACACAGCAAAGTCAATGTTTGTGTTTATGTATTCATTAATCTCATATGATGCAATGCAAGTGACAAGTGAAAGATTTTGAATACGGCACGTTTGCTTGTAATACAGTATACGTGCAGCCAAAAGCTGATAAGTAGTTATATATTATATATATATGTATGTTCAAAAGCTTTATTTGAATAATATAGTGGTGTAAGATAATAATGTACTTCATATGTACGAAAGATTATGCATATAAATAGATAACCAATAATAATAGTCCAACAAAAAAAAAACCAGTGCTTTTATATACTTTGGTAACAAAATCTTAATAAAATATGCACCAGCGATTCTATAGTGTGCACTACCAAATCAATACCTTATCAAAGTCAAAGTCAACATGCCTCCTCCACGTAAGCTCGTGTAATTTATTCTGTTTTCAAGTACACGTGCGTTGCGTCGGTTCATTGTCGATATTCGGCAGCTCCGTATATAAGCTGGGGTGGGCCAACTGTTCGTTAGATTACTCGACATCACAGTCAAGTCAATACACAAACCAACAATAACCATGAAGACTTTTGTGAGTTTTGCTATTTAGTAAACTGGTCAAAAGTTCAATTCTGACTTCAGCTTTGAACAATATTTTATAATCTTTTAATAATGAAACTCAAAGTGAATTTAAATTTAATTTATTTTCCAGGTTGCTTTCGCCGCTCTCTTGGCTTGCGCAGCCGCCGCTCCCGGTCTCCTGGTAGCGCATGAACCGGTGGTTGCTCACGTTACCGCCCCTGTGGTTCACACCGTTCCTGTGGTTGGTTCCAAGACCACTATCACTAAGAGTAGTCAGGTAGTAAACCATGGCTCTCCGATCCACACCGTCCACGCTATTCATGCTGCTCCCGTTGTCCACACTGTCCATGCTGCTCCTGTGGTACACACCGTCCCCGTGGTCGGTTCCAAGACCACCATCACTAAGAGCAGCCAGGTTGTAAGCCATGGCTCTCCAATCCACACCGTCCACGCTGTTCATGCCGCTCCCATTGTCCATGCTGCTCCTATTGTTACCGCCGTTCACGCTGCTCCTGTCGTCCACGCTACTCCTCTTGTTGTGAAGACTGCACCTTCTGCCATCACCCACAGTAGTTCAGTCGTTCATCATGGACATATCGTCAAATCCGTCCCACTTTTTGCTGTTCACCATTGATTTGATTAATAAATAATATTTATACATATTTTATGGTTTTATTGATGAGGAAAGAATAAGCGTGCCATCTCTTTTTGTTTTTAGATAAGCTTTATTATTTGCATGAAAATTATATCGCCAAGCAGATACGTAGTTATGTTTACATAAGGCTAGCAAGACGCATTTTATTGTTATGACTTAGATCACATATTCAAGATCAAATATCGAGATCAAAATACTACAAACTATGGACATAACAACAAGCACTTCAATTATTTTCTAGAGAAAACTGGTTATGTCAGTTATTAAAAGTTATGTGATAGTTTTGGAGCAATCATAGATTACATAGAAGGTCACGTGCAGCCTCTGATGTAGGTGACCTTTCCTTGCATCATGCTTTCTATAGTTATTGACCAAATGTAGATTAATATGTGGAACAGTTTACAATAAATTTTTTTGTAGCATAAGTTAATGATTTTAATTATAGTAAGATATTGTTAAGCAAAGTCCTGGTTTCACATGAATCTTTATGCCCAAAAATAAATATTATAGGTCTATGTTTATGCCATTTAATACAACAGCTTTTGTAATATTTTTTACTTTAATTTTTCTATTAATTATTGTTTAAACTGTATAAAATTGAATAGACGCCTTAAATATTTTTATATTGGTTTTTTTTAAATATAGCCTTCACATACAAGTTAAATTACTGTATTTATCTGTACCTACAAATAAAGACAGTTTAAAGTGAAGTGTCTATTTGCAATGTCATAATATATGTTTTTTTGCTAAATGGTTACGGATGTATACACGACAAAAAACTTTTTTAATATTTTGTCTGTCTTTTCCGGCTAATCCCCAAAACGGTTAGACCAATTTTCACGAGATTTTCACTTGCAGATAGCTGATGTTATAAGGGGTTACTTAGACTAATTTAATATTTGTAAAATAATTAGCACAGCTAGTATGTTATATTATGTCTGCGGCTATAGAATTTTTGTAATCCATAAAAATTAACCTTATAAATGACCTAGTTCTAAGAGTCTGCCCCCTAGCAGATTATAAACACAATTAGTTTATTAATGAGTTTCTAGACACACTATCATATTCCGTGTAAATGTAAATTTAAGATATTATGTTCATATCATTCTGAGAATCAATATATTAATAAGCGAAGAGAATTCTTTGTAACTCTTTTTAAGTAATTTTCCTTCACGGGGGAATGAGTAATTAAGAATACTGAAAGTCTGTATTTTATTGTACCATTTCTTATCAATTTGTTTTATCAATTTTTAAAATTACCTGGCAACGGCTTCGTCAAACTAGAGGTGTCTAGTGTTGACCCGTCACGGTACGCAAAGTACATACAATGACTGTTTAACTTATAATGGGAATTAAAAAGTTGATTTATATTTCATTACAAATAGGTTATTACGGTAGTTGAATACCAAGTGAAATAATAATAATAACTTGACACATCTCATACACGGCCGTCTGATCCCAAACTAGGCAGAGCCTGTACTATGGTAATCAGACTGCTGATAAACATACTTATATATTATTAATACATACCTATTATAGATAAATTACACACAGACACAGATCAAATTAATGATCGTGCTCATCACACATTTATTTGTCCTGGGTGGGTGGGAATCGGACCCACGACCTATCGCTCAGCAGTCAGGATCACTTACCACTTGACCAAACAGGCCCGTAATAATTTTCTCTAGAAACGTCAGAATGGAAATTCAGTAGATAGAAACTTGTATTTAATGACAACGTGTGACGTCATACGTTGCTACCGTCAAATCATTTACTTTAATGTTAGTTTTGACAATATAAAAATAATAAACAAATAGAAAATATATATTTTAATTGCAATATTAAATCCGCTTAATGCAATGCAGGAGGATAAATAAATAAATAAAATTGTGTGTCTGTGTATCTGTCTGTGGCAACGTAGCTCCCAAACGCATGAACCGATTTGAGTGCTGTTTTTTTTTTTGTTTGAAAGGTGACTTGATCGAGAGTCTTCTTAGATATATTCAAGAAAATCAATCATGTTCAATGGTTTGAAGATCATCGGTTCCTTTGTAATTGTTGAAGGGATTTTCGAGTCGGTGGGTATTTTAAATTTATTCAGAGTGTTCTAGTGTTTTTAGTGTTTTCTGTTTTTGTTTTTGCGTTACACTTAAATTTATCAGGAATAAATATACTATAGGAAACTACCCTATTATGCCAGAAGTCCGCTAAATAAACAACAAATGGACTTCCTCATTCACCGCCCGGCGCCCGTCTTAAAATTCAATTCAGAACTAACTTCAGATTTATCCCGGCAATATTAACGTGGATTTGAAATAACACTCTTATTTCATTTACTTATACCGACGACAATATAAACATCTGGTAAAGTAACTGTGAGAAGCCATGCTTCAGCACTATTTTAAATCTTTAATGTATATCTACTTCTTACATTTTAGTTAGCTATTATATTTTAACAGACGCATCAATGTGATACTTTTAGTATTATTATTGCGTCCATAGAAGAAATGAAACAAAAACGTGTACCTACCTGATTTTATCTTTGTATAGAAAGTGAACAAACTATCGTTTATTTGTATTACTACTACTTTCAGAGGTAGGTTTACTTCAATTGAGTAAATTCCAATTAAACGCAAAAAAAATCGTAGGTACTCCTTTAATTGAATTGTGGTTCGAGTAAATACTTAAACAGTAGTAAACTAGTTCTTGCGTGATTTGCCATATTTGTGCCGGTCATGGCTTTGGCGCATCGCGAGCTTACTAGGAATTATTTATACTGTTTTCATTGATCGTAGATTAGTTCTATAAATATCAATTAAAATCTTATTGTTTTTTAGTCGGTCCATAGACGGGATATTAATGATAAAATACACAGTACTTTGTGATTTATATATAGTCTCTATCCTGAAATGTATGGTGGTGGTATAAGTGTGCGTAATTGTTTTAGATCGTCACAAAATGTGGATAAAGAGAAACATCACAAAAGGGTCTAAAATGTGACTTGTCAGGGCATTAGTATTCCCCATATTCCTTTACGGTCAGAAAGCGAGAATAGACGCTTTATGAAGAAATGAAAATGTGGTGCTAGAGAAAAATGCTTGGCATAACCTGGACACAGTTCCGAACCAACGTCTCAATCCTCCAAGAAGGTGGTATCAAACAGCGTCATTCTTATATCGTCCATTGTCGTATTCTCACTTTCTTTGGACATATCACACGTCGAGAAGACGCATCTGTGGAACGGTTTTTAGTGCTGGAAAAAGTTGAAAGACCAAGAGCGCGTGGCAGGTCACCAATGCGACCGTCCAAGTCAAATCTGCACTCAATGGTCCCTTCATGAAAATAATCATAACTCGCTATATTAGAGTCGCAAAGGGTTTTTGCAATTGCAATTGCTTTGCTGACGAATCGTTCAAGACGATAACTTTGTAGAGACGAAACACATGTCAAAGCATCACTTTGCGATTACAAGAGATTACTCATTACGACTTTGGATGTACCTGCCGCAGGGGATCTTTGTTGAAGGAGTGCGGTTTATCCTACATGTCTATGGCAATTTCTTGATGCCTTAATTGAGAGTCAGCAGTGGGTTTCACTCCACAATTACTATTTAAATCTCATCATCAATCTCAAAAAGAAAAAAATGACTTAAGAATTGATGTGACTCGACATACCTCTTGATTTTCGATTAGACCCAATATGGTCCTCTGACATTATTTTTAACTGTCTTTATTTTAATCTCTGTATCTCACATTACTCTGTATAGGAAAGAAACTCTAGCCACGCAGTGGGGAGCCGCAATGAATTTCAACTAATGTTAATGTTCACTTAGGTGTTTTGTACTATTGAGGCAAAATCACAATGTATGACACAGAGAAAAAGTTTATTCTTATCATTATTAAAACGAAAAGTTTTATATTTAGATCACACTCGTTTGCTCAAGGAACCATGCGAGCGTTGCCAACCCTGTTAAAAATTGCATACTCTTTTTGAAGAACCCCATATTGTAGTCATTTGTTAAAACCATTGCGGGGATGTCAATCCACTATTCATTTTACAGAAGGTGATTCCACGAATGTTGCGATGGTAAATAACTGCGATCATGATCTCAAACAATTCTTCTGAACAGATACTGTTCATTACTATAGGATTAGAATACATAGAGAGGTAAAATCTCTCCTAAGTTTTAGATACTACTTGTGAGCTTAGGATTGTCTACATTTTTTTTTTATATTTCATTTTGCAATGAATCCAAGGTTCTAACTATTATGCGTCTGAGAGGCCCTTTGCAAGGTTGTTTAACAACGGCTGTGTCACCACTTAAGATGCAAGGAAATTATTAACCTTGAATATTTTATGTTGTTAAACATATCATGTTTTATCTCGTATCATTTAACAGGTAGTAAGTAGGTAGGCTTAGCACCTTTGTCTCCTCTATGTGGCACCCACTTTTTTTTTATTATTCTGTAGACTCCAGTCATATCAATAAAATAAACTGCACATCAGAAGTGAAAACAGACACATCTGTATATGTATATCTGAGCGTGACGGTCACGCGAGTTCAGTGGGTTTTCCCCAGACCAAAAGTGCCGAACGTACTTAAAGAAGTTTTCACTTCAGTAAACAATTTTTCCCTGACAGACTTTATACAGAGCCTCATTGTTATCAATATCAAACTGACCTGCTCGAGCTATTCTTTCTTTCTTTCTTTAGAAAAAGACAACTCCCGCATTACGAATTACTCCTGTGACACAAAGAACACCCAGACTCAGAATGGATTCGAACCCACGACCTCTGGCTCAGCAGTCAGGCTCACTAACCACTAGACCAACAGACCAATTATTGTTTACACTCCACAATCCATCCTTATAAGCAACACCTTCTCTTCTTACTTACCCCTTTCAACATATTCCCAATTTTCCCATTGTTACATGCATGCCACTTCCGTGACTGGGACTCTGTGGCAATAAATGATAGTTGACAAAATGTGGTGTTTAACACACCTCTGCTTACCCGGGTTAGGGAATACATGTATTAATTTGACTGGCCTGTTGGTCTAGTGGTTAGTGACCCTGACTGCTAAGCCAGAGGGCGTTGGTTCGATTCCCACCCAGGACAAATAATTGTGTGATGAGCACGATAATTTGTTCTGTGTCTGGGTGTAGGTTATATTATAAGTATGTATTTAGAAATATGTAAGTATGTTTATCAGCAGTCCGGTTACCATAGTACAGGATCTGCCTAGTTTGGGATCAGACGGCCGTGTGGGAGATGTGTGGACTTATTATTATTATTAATTTAATGTATGATATTTAATTGTCCTTAATCTAAAGCTGTGCCAATCTATACGTAGCTTAAGTCCATCCTAATTAGTCAATCTTAACTAAACTCATCCACAAATGAAATGATCAGTAAGTTAGAAGGAAAATATGTGTTTCTATCTAGCCCATTGCGTGTGAGGCATACCTCTAGTCGTGTTAGGCACATTCCTGACCAAGTACGGAGTGGACTGGGAAATTTACTTGAGGCTATATAAAATATCGCTTCTGCAGGATGTTACAGTCTTTGAGAGAAGCTCTGGAAAATCGGATACAAGAAGGAAATGTATCGTTTGGTAAGTTTTAAATAATAATTTTAGCTGGTTATAGGTTTGATGTTATTTATTCCCACATCGATATTTACTTTTGAGAAATTATTTAAATAAATTAAAATTCCAATACATATATAACAAAACTTTTTAACCACATGAAAAAACGGTGAGGTTGTGATTTAACTCTATTATTTTTGTTCTACGTTACTCAATATCTTCGCTAATTGCAAACAAACTTCGTAGTTAAATCACACAGTAAAAAAGTGTAATTCCTTCCCGTTGAAGCCTATAAACATTATACCTTTAAAATAGTAAGGAAAGCAATAGTAAAAGGAATTTAAATCTTTAGTCAAGATAAAATAAGGCTATAATATAATTTCAACAGTGAAGACATACCAACCCTAATAGTCGAGTTATTTTTCTCAGATTTCATACCAATTAGATATTTAAAACGAGACTCAAATCGAAAGTAGTATCTTAATTACTGACATGGATCCCCCTTTAAACAAGCAGGTCCCAATACGCCAAAATGACAATCACGAGGGTTCGGGTTCAAACTGCAACAAGTATCTGCATTGACATGAACTCACTGAGAACCCCCGGCGGTGGTGGGTTGGCGCATGCACACTTTCTCAGCAAAACGTTATGTGTCGAAATCTAACGAACTACAACAACAGAGTGTACAACACCGCGCATATAACTAAGCAAAGTTTTAAATAGAATATCAGTAACGTGGTGTTTTCCAGATCGCAATCCTGGTGATCTTGGCTGCGGTCGAGACGTCGCCAGCTCCGATAGTGATCTTCCCATCGGTTGGCTATTCACTACCATCTGTCTACCATGCTCCTGTCGTAGGCCACAGCCCATTAGTGCATCATGTGTCCTTGACCCATCACCCGGTACTTCATGGTTTCCATACGCCGTACTTCTTTAAGAAGTAATTATTTATTCAGAAGAATGAGTTATGCTTAAGTGAAACTATTAAGTCTACTTACTTTCTGTTCTGTTCTTGATGTAGACGACTAATAAATATAATATATAATAAAACAAATGTATCTAAGTGCATCCGTCTTCTAGAGCATAGTATAAGCGCTCTGCTTAGTTTGGGTCTAGATAACAAATGTGTAGTATGACCCAATTTTTTTTTATTATTATTATTCAAATAACTTAATAATATTATTGTGCTGTATGCGTCAGAAAAATAGAATAAATAACACTCTTGTTGGTTCCCTTCAGAAAAATGTTATTTTTCGTTACACTTTTTTTTTGTAATACAAAAGATTTTTGTTACATGTGTAGTTATTTTTGTAATACAGACATTAAATTATTAAGCCTTATTTGTTATAATTTGCATTACGGTTTTGATGAAAATGTTTCAAGTTTTGGATTTATGTTTTAAAAACAAATGATTATGCTACTTTGCAATGGTCACATCCAATCAGCCTACAGGTAGCGGTGTATGTGAAATAAGAATGAGTTATAAGTAAATAAAATTGCACGTATTTCTGTATATGGTTCTTTAATTACAAAAGTAAAGAAAGAATATTATTAATTATTTTTATAGCTGTCTCGCGACTGATTTATGACTCGGGTAAATTAAACGTCCTCAATTGGCTTTCGTCTGAGCTATACATTTTTAACATACATTTCTCAATCGGACTAATTTGTACTCTATACAATTAACTGGTATTATGTTTACGAATGTTTTATTATTTAGTTTTGCCACCCATATTTTGCCAAGTGTAATTTGTTTTTATTTTGTTTTTTTTTTAATTTAAATGCAGCTATCCTTCTTGCATTACAAGAGCCTTTTTTATTCCATTAATTTTTAGGCTGTGATAGAGAGAAACAATATACTTTTATTTGTTTCTCTCTATCACAGTTTTGGATATGGAAATGCACTCTTGTTTCCTTTTTGGTGATAAGGTTGCGTGCGTCTTCCCTCGCCATTCGCACTCCTAGGCGTTCAGCCTCGTGTCTACGGGAGCCGACTATAATTCCACTCACGTAATAGGGGGCGATAGGACTACAATCATTTTTTTTTATGATATAGGGGGCAAACGAGCAGACGGGTCACCTGATAGTAAATGACTATCGCCGCCCATGGGCACCTGTAACTCAAGAGTCACAAATGCGTTGCCGCCCTTTAAGGTGGGAGTAGGGGAAAAGGGGGAAAGGGGGGAAGAGCGGGAAGACGGGCGAGGGGGATTAGAGGGGAGGAGAGGGGGAGAGGGGAAGGACGGCAATAGGGGAGAGGGAAGGGTTAGGGCCTCCGGTAACCTCACTCACGCAGCGAAAAGCAATGCAAACATTGTTTCACTGCCGGTTTTCTGTAAAGCCGTGGTATCGAGCTGTGTCGGGCCAGCCCATACGTGCCGAAGCATGGCTCTCCCACTTAACAAATCTGAAGTAGGTACTATCGATACCAAATTAATAACGGTAAATCCACTTTCATTGCAAAACATAATAATTAAAAATTAAAGAAAACAATAACAAAAATGCCTTACATCATTTTGGAAAATAGCTGATACTCTTACACTGCTGGACCGATATTTACCAAACATAGCTAAAAACCACCGCAAGGAAACTGGTGGAAATCGGTTTATCCGTTTGAGAGCTACGATGCCACAGACAGACACACACACACAGACATCGACTTCAAACTTATAACAACCCTCTTTTTGCGTCGGGGGTTAAAAAAGATCATCTAAGTGACGGGTGGAGTTTTACAGTCTAGTAATAAATCGATGGAGCAAGAAAAATATTCTGGGAATAAAACTACTTACTGCCATTAATTAAATCAAAAAGTTACAAAATGTGATCAACAAGTATGTATTTTAGTCCTTTTAGTCCTTTTAAGTCCTCTCTCTACTCATTGTACTACCGATACTCATTGTTAGGAAAAGGTAGGTAGGTAGGTAGGTATAAGTTTATAAGTATTGAAACTATTTGAATTGCAATTATTCAGATAGTTTAAGTCACTGCCACTTCAGAAAACTGTTACCTAGCAATACTGGATTGTTAATCCAGACATGAATATAATAAACTGATAAAAGAGGATTGTATAGTTTAAAGTACCCAGAATTTCAGAATGTAATCACGAAGGAACCGAGATGAAGAGTGCACTAAGTGAAATTAACAATTTGAGAGAGGTTTGTTTTTACAAAGGAATAGACTTATGCCACTTTCCAATAAAACTATAAACGATTCGTTTCGCTTACCGACGGTAAAATTTCGTTGAATTTTCAACGTTTTTTTTTTAAAACGCGACATCAATCGCTAAATTATTGAACATTTGCATTGACTTTTATGTATAACTATCAATATAACCCTTATTACCCTTGGTGGTTAAAAAAGTAAAAAAGTTTTATTTTATTTCACATTTAGTAGTCTTCCCAAAGAGGAGCAGATTTCAATTCACCTGAATTGGTATGGTTCACGACATCTTAGGCATTTGTGAACCGATCGCATTAATCCGTTTAATTAAATAGGTTTTAATATTCAAGGTTCATCCTATTTAAAGAAAATATATAAATATTTGAACAAAATATTTAACCTCTAAGAGTAGAAGAAAAATATACAGATTATTATATTAATCATGATCTAAATGCATTAAAGTCGGTGATACTATTTATAAAGTTATTTATTTTATGTCGCCAGGAGTTCCCTCCTCCATATACTGACGTAAATCTTTCAAGAGGTCTACTAAACCACTGGTAATTTGAGACGAACGCCATCCACATTCCCACTGGTGTAACTCCTGTACACCAGGATGAAAAATAATTACCGACCAAAACACAGAATATGACTCACAGCTATTACTAGGGAAAGTTAAATTATCTTAACGCATTTAAATCTGAAGTTGCAAAATTATGATTCCTTGAGCTCCCATTAAAACGCTTTTATTAGCATCAATGCTAACTAATTTTATAAACAAATCTTAGAAATGAATGTTAACCTACTTCTAATTGTCGCATCGACATGAAACTTTGTATGTATAAGTAGATTGGATGATAGTACTATAATTTGGCATCTTGGAGCTGATCTGATAATAGAGCCAGATGGATAGTGAAACTCTTTAGATACTACTAGTTAACCCCTCGTGTTTGGGCTCATGTTATTCGTTTTGACGTGTCCAACACATTAGGCTTGGTAACGATAAGGCCTGATAATGGAGCAAGGAAGTGGATAGTAGAACCCCTTTTTTCATTTCGTTTCATTATTAAATCGTATTTTTAGGTTTTCCAAATTATAATTATTATGCGATAATGTAACAATCCGATAAATTGACAGACATCAGTTAATTCGTGTCGTGCAACTATTCTATTATTCTCATAAGTGGAATAAAAACTGTACAATGCAGAGATTATTTACCTTCACCATCATAGTAAAGTATAAAATATAGATAGATGGATATCTTGATTGTATATGTGAGGGCGTAGCCTATGACATCAATACAACTAGCTCGTCAAGATAGCAAGTATCAGATGGCGAACGGAAGTGCTACCCCATTGAACTCTTATGGAATTTGCTATCTGTAATAGCAAAAGTAGAGATATCGTGTTGACCTTGACTCTGTTTACATGATTGTTAAGATTATAAGGGTGAGTTTTTATTGCACCGGAGATGAGCAAAACAAAGTGAATTCATTATTATGAGTGTATATATACAGTGAAAATTACTACAACTGGTTGTGAAACTTTACAGGAAGTTGAAAACTACTGTAAACAAAACAAGAGAAATGGTACAAAAAGAGATCATTGTTAGGCCTATGTGTTAAATAAAATCATCAATCGCAACACAAACTGTTTTCGTAAAAAGTTAGGTTGGCAAAACAGAGCTCTGTTGTGGAAATTCTGTTTGTAGAAATTCAAATTGATTCCACAAGAACTGTAAAATTTTCTGGGATAAAAGCCTATGTCCTTCCCCAGAATATAATCTATCTCCTTGCCAAATTTCATTACGATCCGTTTAGCCATTTAATCTTGAAAAGGTAACTAACAGAGTTACTTTTGCATTTATAATAATCAATTATTGTTGATAATAAAAAACGCGCATTAAAGATCGAAGATGCATTCTGTAATAAGTGATCAAATTTCCAACTGTTACTACGTCTAATGTCACTGGTTCCCGGCATTGGACAATCAGTGGAAGAGGAAGTGCTTTAACCCTACAGATATATATAGTATAGCCTGGCTGGTATGTGAAGTCACTATCGCTGCATTGGGAGGTTGGCAAGATGTAAGTGACTCTGCTAAAGATTCGATTAGTTTTATTGGGTTCCTAGCACGGTGTGCAGGTAGTTGTGTTTGAAAAATAAATTGTTTAAAAATCCAAAACGTAAAATGTGAACAAGTGATATAGGTTACGTCAGTAGTCCTAATTACCCTTTTTTCATAAATATGAATAATACATAGTTTTGTTAGTGTCAGCTTTACTAAAACATCACCCTAACGTAGTGATAAATAAACACTTTTATATACATATAATACTCGAATCTCACCATCAGCATTTCCTATTTCCTATATTTTATTACATGCTTTATATTACCTTGGCTTGTATTTATCTGTCTATAGGCTTCGAAGGTTGCAAGGATTTATACGCACCGGTGATCGCTGTTATCAAGCGTTTGCTTGATGGTAGCGATCACCGTTTGGTATGGTGTGGTGTGTTGTTATGTGTTATGTTATTGTCTTTATTGCACGAGTGTCGCTGGGTATTTCAAAATCAAAATGGCGCATTTCTAGCGCAAAAATCTTGGTTTAAAAAAATCTTCCTAACCTTTCGAGTGGAGTATCAAAGTTAATGGTTTTAAAAAGTGAGTGTACAAAAATATATTCAAATGATATATTACGGTTTTTGTTTCTTTTTATGATTTATTGTTTGCTTACTTAATTGTATAATAAAGCTAAACAACGACATCATACCATACTACCTAATAAGGATTTGAAAAAATAAATATGTTATATAAATAATTAGAGGCTTATGGTCGCCATATTAGGTTATCTAGGTTACGAGTAGGTCAGCAGGTTTGAATTGTTTTGTACTGCATGTGTCATGTACCTCTCCTCCATTTAACATAATCGATTATATTATCTGTCATCTTTATTCCTCCTTTGCCTACTGAAATTGCCTGGAGTATTCAGGAATACATTGGGGTACTTATTTGGTTTGTAAACCAAAACACTTATTATTTATTCGAAATTGATTTTTTTTATGGAGTGAATTCCCTACTCAAGGACTAAACACCCAACTCGATTCAAACATCACACGTATATAAATTACTTGCATTTCGTCTGTGTGCTTATATTTTATAGAACTTCAAGTAATCTATGTCCACATTCTTATAATAATAGTGTATGTTATCTGATAGAACTAGAACTAAATAGAACTGTACCTGTACTATGTATCAGAATGTTATCAACATAAAAATACATGAAAAGTTTTGTTTTGTCAACCGATTTTTTTTTGGTTTTTTAGTACTGACGAGTTATAGAGATATCAATTAGTAAGAAAAAAAACAGTTTTCCATACCTTCCACGGCACTTTATTCTTATCAATTAATTTTGAAGCTCATTCCACAGCCGGAGCGTTCAAGGGAGGAAATCCCTCTGGAATCGTGCTATGCCCTACCATTTAAGTGCCAAGGTATGCTGGCGGCGACAGGTGTGGACAACAAGTTATTATGAAGAAGAAAAACCGACATTTTTAGGTTTTATTTCATAAAAACCGTTTTGGAACACAATTGAAAAACATTCTTATATTACATATAAGATCATAGTCAGTCAATCGCCGTACATTAATATATCTAATTGTTCAATGTTAAATTGATCATGACCGCGTTAGTGGCCTTATTAGCCCGACATTGACTTTATCTGATGCAGTGACAACGACAGCTTTAGGCAAGGGACACACTGACCCTTGAATATCATTAAATATTAGTTTACTACTAAACTCTTTTAATATTGTTATTTTTTTAAACCCAATGTTATTGTTTTATACTGACAAACTGGAACTAAACTGGTTGCAAGCGCTGTTTGAATGATTACTATACCAGTAGTGTCATTCGCTAGTGCCTTTTAAGAAGAATCTTGTTTTATAGCTCATTAGAAAAACCATTGCAAGTTCCATTAGTAATTATATAAATGATTCCATTAATATCATAGTCATGTAGAGGAGGACTTTTTTAAATGCGTGCAGAACTAAACTCTAATTAAATTAGAAATAAGAGGGTATACTTCTGCTGTGGTGCAGTTATTTTCAAATAGTTGTGAGCGTTTACATTACAAAATATCTTAAAATAAGAAAACATTAACAATAACAGGCTTAGTTATAAGAATTGGCGTTGTCAAAGTGAAGAAGCACTTTCAACAGAGGGAAGGGCGTGGTGAAACAACACGGATAGTACGCTAGGATAGTACTGTTTTTTTTCAGTTTCTGAGGAGATGGGGGAATAGGGCTTCCATCGCTCAAGTAATAATTATTTAAATAAAAAAGCTGGTTAGTCTAAAATTATCAAATAAGTTTCAGTTCTTCTGCAACGAGCCTTAGTTCTGTCTAGTGTTTACATGGCCTTAATCGAAATACTCAGTATTACATACAATTGAATTCTCATCATCTATACTATACTTGGAAGTAAAGCTTATAAAATTAGGTACGTACTTATAACTTAATTCTCGTAAACAATATAAATAAATTTATCGACCGCTGAAATACATAACATTATGTTAACTGGTTCGTACGTCCTGGCAACCGCCAGCTCGATTCCCTGACCTGCTCAAGCTATTGCTAGCCCTCCCTAATCTCCCCAAATATTCCTTTCCTTCCATTGCCTTTTCTTCTTACCAACAATTCTCCTTTGAATACATTTCCAATTTTCCCACCATTCATTTCGAACGTGATTCCTGGTTGACTGCAATAGGCTTGCCCCCTATAACGTGAGTGAGACCATAATATAGTTGGCAAAATGTGGGGGTTTAATACGCCTCTGCCTACTCCTTCGGGGATACGAGCGTGAGTGTGTGTAGGTATGTATATGTGTAGTGTGTATGTGCAGTAACCCAATCAGGATAAAAGAACACCTACCCTCTTCCCATACCGCCATTTCCTATATATATTTTTTTTAATCAAGTTAGCGAATGATAACTGCTTAATGATAAACGGTTACCGATGTCAACAACACACCTGACAACGTCACACCTAACTTGGGAGTATTCAGTGAGCCGCTAAACGGCGACAGTCCGTCGTGGACACACCTACATCATAATTACTTTTTTGCACCTTTGTCATGGTGCAATTATTTATGAATCAATATCAGGAAGATGAAAAATAATACATATTATACCTAGACGTAAATGATTTTTATGATAACATTGCAAAAGCTATTGTTCGAGCTACAGGACCTGCACATAAAAGCTATTGTTCGAGCTACAGGACCTGCACATAAAAGCTATTGTTCGAGCTACAGGACCTGCACATAAAAGCTATTGTTCGAGCTACAGGACCTGCACATAAAAGCTATTGTTCGAGCTACAGGACCTGCACATAAAAGCTATTGTTCGAGCTACAGGACCTGCACATAAAAGAGCTGTATAGCGATTATTTCAGTTAAGAGTTCAGCCAGATTCAACATGAACAAACATATTATTCTGGTGAGTATTAAGTACTGTTTTTTATTGTTTGTTATGGACCTGTTGTAAGTACGTCGCAGATTCTATGAATGTAGGTGTCATCAATGTCTTGCTAACCCTATTTCTTTGACTAAGGAATACCCTTCTCACCAATGCTAAAACAACATTTTGTAATGGACTTCAAATCCCATTATTTTTAAGTCATTAATCAATGATTTTATTAATGGATTGTTGACCCAATTTAATTGACTAATGAACGAGTTTCTTTTATATGATAAATGTTAGCTTGCAATCTATCATTGTAGGTATTGCGACTTATAATTAATGTGTAATTTAAATATCGATTATTTCAGTTTCAATAACTTTAAAAACCTTGTAAGTAACGATTTTTAATCCTCTTATCAATCGGGTTAGTTAAAAAATTCTCTGACTGTAGAAAATAAAACTGTTTAGAATAATTTATGTGCCACTTGCTATGCCTTTTACCGTCCATGGCTTATAAAAAATAAGGATATGCTACCAGGTAATCAATTATTTATTCACATAAATGCACAACTTAAAAAAGGTTTAAGGAAGAAAACAATGAAAAAAAACTATAACATAATAATCTAGTACTAGTAAAAACAAGGAAAAACATTGCTTCTTTACTTCAGTCCTAGTCAGGGTGAAAGGAATAAACTAAAACTCTAAAACTTCGAAGCTTTTCTGTTTTCTAGTTTGTACTTACATGTGTTGTTTTAGAACAAGAATATTCGATTGACGATTGACTGATTTAAACAGAGTAAGTTTCAAGATTCGCGAAACAGATAGATTCCTTTTACTTTTTTTTAGGTTAGGAATGTAGAAAAGAAAGACACGTGATCTAGCTGCCCGTACAATCATGGTTTTCATTGAAAACTAGTACGAGAGTGGATGACACTTTTATTTATGTATGTCTGAACATGTAATCTGGTTTACTTTAAGACAAAAATATGTAGGATATATTATGTGGTATCAGTATAATGTCTCCATAACGTTATTCAGACATCTTTTACTTATGTACAAGAATGTACCAAATAAATCTAAATATGAGAATATCAAGTACGTATTCATGTGCTTGTCGTCTGTATTCGACGTCCATTGAGACTTATCGCGAACGAAACTTACGCGGCCTATTATATTTTAGACAGAAATTAGTTTGGGTCAACAGATCGGCGACAGTGAGGGTTTTGTAAACGTACACATTAAAGTTTTCCAAACGTTCATGTTATAAAATATTCTTCTTTAGGTACGTTGGGCACATTTGGTATGGGAAAAAACCACTGAACTCGCGTGACCGTCACACTTAGGTACATATATACTGAAATACAATGCGTGTGTGTGTATGTAATTGTTAGTGTTTATGTGTTTTCACTTCTGACGGGAGGTGCAATCCTGTGATTGACAGTTTTTTTTAATTGTCAAGACGTAGAACGTTTCTTATAAAGAGTTTTATATTATTAATCTTTAATAATCCACTAAAAAATTATAAAGTGCTTCACTATCTTATCTGCATTTATTTATTATTATTGTAATTGAGCGCAATTGCAGTGTTTTACTTAATAATGAAATATAAATTAAAAGACCCTTGTTTTTAAGTACTACACTTAACCATGCTATAGCAAGTAATAGTAAGCTATTGTGCTAGGTTTAACTTATTAATTCACAATTAAAGGTCAACTACTCGCACTTGTTGTACAATTGACTAAGTTCGGGTACAGCTGGGATTATAGAATCTATCATTATATACTGAAATTAAAACTTATGCAAAATAATAACCGTGTCAATGTGATAGTCTATCGTTATTTTAAAACTTACATTACGCTTTTATTAGTTTTAGTTTAATTTTTCACAATTTTCACGTCTTTCAATTTTCGTATAGAAATTAAACTTTGTATGTATATGTAGTTTGACTGGCCTGTTGGTCTAGTGGTTAGTGACCCTGACTGCTAAGCCAGAGGTCGTGGGTTCCATTCCCACCCAGGACAAATAATTGTGTGATGAGCACGATCATTTGTTCTGTGTCTGTGTGTAATTTATTTATAATATGTATGTATTTAGAAATATATAAGTATGTTTATCAGCAGTTTAGTTAACATAGTACAGGCTCTGCCTAGTTTAGGATCAGAGGGTCCGTGTGAGAGATGTGTGAAGTTATTATAAAAAAAAAAAAGTAGTTCGGATGACGATACTATAATTTAGCAATTTAGAGCTGATCTAAAGATGAAGCCAGAACTCTTCAGTGGCTACAGTAAACCCCTCGCGTTTTGACGAGTCCAATATATTGGGCTCAATAACGATGATCTGATGATGAAGCCAGGTGGATGATAGCGCCACACTTTTTTACTTCTAATTTAGTTTGCCATTAAAACGTGTTTCATAAATTTTTTAAACTATTATTACTAGCAACCCGCCCCGGCTTCGCACGGGTAGAAACTATACACCTAAACCTTCCTCATGAATTATTGTTTTGTTGTTATTAGTGAAAACCGCATGAAAATCCGTCAGTAGTTTTTCAGTTTAACGCAAACAGACAGACAGATAGACGCGGCGGAGGACTTTGTTTTGTATAATATTTAGTGATCTTGAGTATTATTGTAGGTAAATGTTAGATAAAATTCTTAATGACACTGAAGATGATGAGGTATTTAGCATTAACGGAGAAGAAGAAAGTAAATAGAATTAATCTCAGTGAGAAGGGAACGATTCTGAGAAAATCATAAAGAAATAATTAGGTAACTACAGATTAATATCCATTGCTTTTTATGTATCACTACACTTTATATTTTAAACGTTATCAGGACTTATCATTGAAAAATGACATATCACTACATATTATTAAACAAAGTCTTCAACCGCGTCTGTCTGTCTGTCTGTTCACAATACACTGAAAAACTACAGATCGGATTTTCATGCGGTTGTCACTAATAGACAGAGTGATTCATGAGGAAGGTTTAGGTGTATAATTTGTTAAGATTTTGTGTAAATTGATTGAAACATGTTGATGATCGTTGAAGATGTCTATGCTACCCGTGCGAAGCCGGGGCGAGTTGCTAGTGTTAAATATTTTAATGCCATTCGGAATATCAAATTCAACAAGACATGTGCAAAATATAAAGCTTTTAGATTTCATTCACAATCATTTCTTGTACCGGAAATGGAAATGTATTTGAACAAAACTGTCGGAAAATGCTTTTCCTGGTGTGGGTGTAAATATTAAACAACGTATTATTTATGTTTGTGTGTTTTTTTTATTTTCTACGGATATTTTTTGGACGATTTTCCTTATAGTTTCATTTATGTCAGCTCTTTACAGCTTTATTGGTCAGTAGTTTGTCAGTTTCAAAATAAGATTTTAACACGGAAACTAATATCTTTACAGATGCTCGCAGTAGCAGTATTGGCTGTACCGTCATCAGCATACTACGGGATGGGCTACCCTTCAGGACACATGCCCCACTATCAAGTACTGCCTTACAAGGATTTGTATATAGTGCCTTCGCCGGTCATGTCTGCCATGCACCCAAAACCGTACGATATGAAATATAAAATGAATACATATTACGACGACCCATTCCATTACTGATATATTTTGATATTTTTATTTTTTGAATTTTGAAATGGTGTAAAAATATAGGTAATTAAAAATGAGTATCTGTTATACCATAGCTGCTTTAATACATTTATTATGTTGTTTAAAAATATATAGAAAAAAAAAACAAATGTCTTATATTAATAATGTTTATATTATTTATAGATATTTTTTTTTCGCCTAATAATAAATGACAATAACAAAGACATATATTAGGCTAATAAATTGATGCACACCACACCTTTTTTACTTATTACCAATATGGATGTGTACAGTTTCGGTTTAAACAGTTAACGCTGTAATGTATGTACGTTACCAAACAAACGGCTACTTTACTGACTGGCTGACGTTACTGACCGACGTTAGTGTACCCCAGTCAGTAACACTAGTATACTGTCCAGACGAGACGATTTTAATTATGGAAAAATACAGACAAGTTTTAATACTTCCACATATACATGCATTTTAGAACCACACCTTAAAATGTCAAATTAATTTTCTTTTTTTAAATTGATTTATCATAGGGTGAGTGAGAGAGAGAAGTACTAAACAGTTGCAACTTGATAGTCTTTAAGTCACGGGTATGCCTGTTTTACAGGCTGAACTGCTGCAGTTATATTAAATCTCAATTTAAATTTATCTAGAATACACTCAAGGCATCCTTAGATAACTT
Source organism: Callimorpha dominula (assembly GCA_949752705.1). Classification (NCBI taxonomy): domain Eukaryota; kingdom Metazoa; phylum Arthropoda; class Insecta; order Lepidoptera; family Erebidae; genus Callimorpha; species Callimorpha dominula. Next base: position 923,408 of record OX457002.1, read on the forward strand.
TTCATCTCTTTGGTTTTATAAATAACGTCAAAAACCCATAACATCTATAAAAAACAAAGCAGTCATAGAATTGTTATAGAATAGGGATCGCAGCATATGTGACAAACGTCCTACTTTTGCTATGAAGGAACACATGATTGATCTGCGGTTATTTCCTTCTAGGGTACAATGTATAATTGAACCGTGCGATAGACTTTATCAGATTATATTGACCCTGGAAGTGAGTTGAAATATTTTCTTCCTGTTAAGACATGGCTGATAACGTAAAAGTTAGCTTAAATGAATAGTTGCTATCGCTTACACAACTTGCAAATGAGGTCTAATATGTAAGCATTTAAACACTTTGTTTTCCATACAATAAATGATGTAGTTAAAGCATCTATTTGTGTTTATTTTCAAAACTTATAAGAAATTCACACGATCATTAGAAGAGTTGGAATAGTGCCGATGCATTCAACAACACTTTTTGGACAAATTATTTACTATTCTGTCTGATTCCATTTTGGACAATTACGCTAGGCTGAAGTTTAACTACGTTTAAAAGTTCAACATCTAATCAAAAAACACCTACAAGGGCTGATTAATATATTACTTACGTTTCCTATTGGTTACGTTTGTCTTAAACTTTATGATGTTAATGGTGTACATCATTATTATTTTATTTATCTATTTGATCATGTAATGGATGCACTGGGTGATATGCACCAACTAAATTATAATGATAAGTGAATCCAGCTAAAATGACGGCATATTCACGTATAGCATTGAACAGAGCACTAAGTTCCGCACTGCTTTGCAAATAACTGCATCATCTGCACTCAGCTATATTTAGCATACGCTCAACCTAACAGTTACTGGATAGCCTTTGTTATCAACGTCGCTTAAAGCAGTATCTGATCTCTCAGTAATTACTAACTTAGATATCCTTTTGCTAATGACGATGTCAATACAAACAAGTCTCTGAACTCAACCTTCTATCAAAGATGGAACGGTAAAATGAAGGACTCGAAAGCCATTCATTGAAAAAGTCGGACCGTCCGAAAGCTCCCTAATTGAGACACATGTACCATGGAGCCTATGATATCCGCATCATTAGGGTGAATTGCCCACTTGTTATAAAGTCGTAGCGGATCGCCGACCAGGGTGTAAGGGATTTTAGCACTTTTAGAAAATTGTGTTAATAGCTTTAACCTGGTTTTGCTTTTTGTTTGGTTAACCTTTTTTGGTCACTTTTTTTGAGAAATCAGTTTTAGAAACGTAGAAATTCTCAACTAATCAATTATTAGAATTAATATGAACATAAATGTGTGAAGTATTTAGAAGAGGTGATACCGTCATCTCGTCACCTTATCAGTGGATTATCCTATCAATACGATGATCATATACTCGCATATATACACTCACATCTGTATCCCCGAAGGGGTAGGTAGATGCGTATTAAACGCCTAAGATCGAGGCTTCTAATAATTTATATAATTAATTGAATTAGGTGAACATGGTTCAAATTCACTGTAAAATGATTAAGGGAACGTGCGGAGCCAGCAAAAACATACTTTTAGCGTCATCCAAGACAGCTGTACTACGCGGTGACAACTAATCCTGCATCAATGAAACGCAATCTGCGCAATGAAATTTAATTGGGCCGCGGTCCGTCAGGCATGATTAGGTTGATAGGAGGACTCTCACTTTGTGTAGCATATTATATCAAATAGCGGTCCTTAACAAAAGAAACCTCCTTCTCACAGCCAGCTTTTTAAACCAAACAATTGCAACAGTCAAGGATAAACCCCAACTCGAAATATCTGGAACACAAACTCCTTATTGAGGGAGTTCACTTTGCCTTCCTTCTTTTTCACATTAATTAAGCTTTATCCTTGGCTCTTGCGATAGTTGGACTTTGCTAACTTGCTGTGCTAACTGTGGTTTGTAGGACGTTGGACCAAACTGAAGGGTGGGTCTCCCTTCTCAATTACGATCTTATTATATTATATTATGTTTGTTCTAAAGTGTTATCGAAATTGTTTGCAGCGTCAATTCTTACAGCGGCTGTACCGTTTAATGTATCTTTAAACCCCTTTAAAACTTAATAAGCTCTTAATCTCCAACCAATTACGTTCTTTAAACAATCGTAGACACTGTAATTAGCTGACGGTCATTACGGAGTTTTACTTGAACTCGGTGATAGAAACAAGTCAAATTTAAATCTCAATTAACGCTGAATAAACCATCCAATATCAATCGTTCTGTTGTTTTAAGGATCTAGCTGTTACTAAGCACTTAAGTCATTATTATAGCCTTTGTGGTTCATAGCCAATTCAACTTATTGATTTTCTATTCCATTAAGGTATGATCTTTTTAACAAGTTTTTATTCGCTTCTCTGGTAACTAACTAATAATGTAAACTAAATAGGTATTACACACCTCTGAATTGTCTGAATATAAACAAATGTTAGAAGTAAATTTTAACCCACTTCTAATTATTGTACCTAAATCAAACTTATAGCTCATCTAATGATAGAGTCAGGAGGTGGATAGTGGAACTCTTCAGTGGCTACTAGTAAACCCCTCGAGTTTGGGCTCATATGTTTAGTTTTGACGACTCCAACAGATTGGACTTGGTTACTATACTATCGTCTGATGATGAAGCTGATGGAACCCTTTTTACTTTTAAGTCGGTTCGCCAACTGTATCTGAGTATGTCTATACGTGTTCTAGAACTCATAGAACAAGCTATTATTAGTTAGAGTATAGACAGCGCTTTGTAATTTGTCCTAGTATATTATTATTACACAAATACTTTTTAATGGAGTTTTTGGAAGTCAAATCCGGTAGTATACCTAATGCCCGAGTAGTCGTATACCGGTATATCGGTACCTTTAATACTCTTAGAGAAGGATTTTCTTTTTTTTCTTGAGAAGTTTAAAAAAATAAATAAAAAAGTATCTCAGATATTAGAATATTCCAGCCGAAAAGGTGAAAAAATAAAAAAGGAAACATGCCCCTTGAGATTGAATTTGAATAAATATTTAATGCAATAACTTATACATAAATAACTGTCTGTGCAACTGACAGCGGTGTGCTGTTTAGTTTTATTTTATTTGTGATAAATATCAGAAGGACATAAAACAGACAAATATACCCTTGTCTGGTCATTTCTCCCGACGCCAGTTAACATACCGCATATATCATTGGTTAAACCCTTCTCTATCCTGGCGTCACTAAATGAAATTAAACGGCCATTCGACTATGGTTAACGATGACGAGATATGAACTATTAAGTACTTAAACACCGTTTATATGGAGCTTTTACAGATAAACGGTGTTTAAGTATGACATGGTTATATGTACACACATGTTAGATTTATTTCGTGATGGTTAAGACGTCGTAGTTGCGATCAAATGGTTGCGGGTTCGAACCCTAACCAGTGCAACATCGATGTGAGCCCAATCCTATTTTTTGTGCGTGTGGAAACTCCCTCGGGCCGTCAACCAACTGGAAGATTTCAGTGATGCGGTGTTTCAAACCGGCTAAAACCAGATGGTGAGCCATACTGGGCCTAAAATAGGAGGGATACTTTTATTGAGACATCTGGGCTCACGTCAACCCATTCATTAAGCAAACATTTAGCTGGAGAGGTTAACAAGAATATTAGTACGTGACCAATATTAAAGATTAGATTGACAATAACATAATTATTGTCATTGATTGACGGGCACGTTGATCTAGTGGTTAGTGATCCTCACTGATGAGCCGAAGGTTGTGGTTTGATTCCCACATCATTTGTTCTGATTCTACAATAATATGTATGTCTTTCGTAATACACAGAGTGTTACAGAAAGGTGTGGTAAAATTCTAGGAGCGTTATGTGTAGCTGATAAATAGTTGACGTAGCTTGAAAAAAAAAAATGGAGGATATTTTTTCTTTGAAAAATGCTTTTCTTAGTGTAGTAGCACACTGGACAATACATTATGATATTTCATGTCAGTTTCAATGATTTTGTTTTTTTAATGTTTTAATGTTGCCTAATCATTGACTAATGATTTACATAAAAAAACAAAATAACATTTTTTTTTGACCTGGCTAATAAAAGCGTGTTAAATTAAATCAATCAACCTTTTGTAATAATATGGCTGCTATTTAGATTCCGTTTATGTTTAAAACTAGCTGCACTCCGCGGTTTAATTCCCTAGCTAAGTTTTCCTTAATTTTCTATTTTTCAGCGTAACTTTCTTACATTTTTCTTTCATAAGAACCTTTTCCTAACAATAACAAAGACAAAAAAAGATTTAGAGAAATCGGTCCAGTCATTCACGCGTGATGCCGTGACCAAGGGAAATAGGGATTCAATATATACAGATATAGATGTGTAGTCAAGAAAGTTTCAAAGCAATTTATCTATTCTATTCCTGGAATAACAAGTCATTATATTTTAGGTTCTAATAACCAGTGGGATATTATTCCATCTAATTCTGCGACCGAATATGCTAATGACGATTCAATTCGTATTTTAACGCGCATCAAATTAAGATATTAGAATATATTTACTAGTATTTGTGATCTTTAGTTGAATACCCACGTTCAGTTTAGATCTCAGTCCTTTGTTCTAACGTTTTCACAGTTCATTGGCCTGTTATAAAAGCATCACAATGCCTATCTATTCTTTTCCTCACAGTACATTCACCTGGTCTATATTTTACTGACTCATAATTTTTCCTTCGATATTTTTTCTCAAAAAATATTCCGACACGATCTACAATGGGGCGGAAATTGTCTCTCTTCCGTAGTATTCCGCGGTCGGTAACCGCATCTTTTTATTCTGGATTTCATATGGCGAATTTATTCGTTACAAGATTGATATTTACGATGATCTGGTGTGAAAAGAATATAAGAACTGTCTCGTGCATCTGTTCTAAATGTCTAATCTTGAGTTTGTAGGTACTCAATGGTACTATATCTTTGTCTGTACCCCTGAAAACTTATATTCATGACGTTTGGTCAAGTATAAAATTCATGAAACCTTAACAAACAAACAAAAACACTTACTTTCGGAATAATAATATTACTTAGAATTGGTTTCTGCATTAACATGACATGTGTTACAAAGTTTTTTTATAGTCGAATCGGCACCTTACGTTACGCTATAAAAGGAGAAAATATGACAATTCGTAGTTAATTAAAAACCCTTGATAGATTAATGCAATGAATTATTACTTCCAAAGATTCAATTTATTACTTGGAAATCGATGGAATTCAAACTCATTCATCCTCTATTATGATTTTACTGGAGTGATAACACTGATAACTTACACATACTTTAAAAGTAAAACTGATGAATATTAGATGAAACTTAAATACTAAATGCAATATGAGTTTAAAAGTTTTATAAAATCTGTAGAATTTTTAATAAAACTTTACACTGATATGGACTGGCGATCGGATTATATCAAGAAACCAATTTGGTTATATTTACATACATACATATTATATACTCACGCCTGCATCCACCATTGGATCCAAAGCGTTAGAGCCATTTCCAAGATGCACGAAAAATACACAAAAAAGGTATAAGATAAAATAATAACAAAGGTATGCGACTCACATCATTATGTGACCTTCTTAAATCATCATTTTTTTATTACCCTTTTCACAAAGTTGGGGCCGGTGCCATATGTTTTTTTCTTCTTTCATTCTACTCTATCATTGTCTCATTCTCTTTCTAGCCATATCCTCTTTCATACTGTTCATTCATTTTTTCTTTGGTCATCCTCTTCTTTTTTTACCACTCCACTTCCATACATAAAACTCAATACACCACATATTCCTCATCAATACTCTTCGTCCGCATCAAATGTATGACTTGTTTAAAAAATATCAAATTCAAATTAGTTTTGAAGTTTAGATACAAACATTTACAACATAAATACAACATAAAAAATTTACAACATAAAATACTTTTGCTTCACTTTGTTTAACAGTATATTATTTTTGTTTTTTTTTTACATTAATGAACGATAAACACATTTACACAAACCAAAGATTCACACAGTTAAACAAACCAGTTTCAATTAGCGCATAAAATCTAGCTAGCGTCGAATACAACAATATCTCGATCGAAGTGAGATCGCAAAACAAGTTTGTACAGTGTGGTGGGTTTAAATTGGTAGTTATAAAATATATCAATGTTCTAAAATATGTGACTATCCTATATACGGCTAAGGTACTCCTCAAAGGTTTTTTCGTTCGCTTCTTAAGACGTTATGGAGAACTCTTCTAGCACAAATCAAAACTTTCTCTCGTTTATAATAAGAAATTCTTAGTTTATAGTAAGTCCAGTCCAGTCCTTCCGAAAAGCCCACGAAAATGAAACCAACTGTATAAGTAGAATGTTATGATCAGGTGAAAAAAATCACAGAATGACTACACCCACCTGATTTTCATGATATATATTTTGGCCTAATTAATATTCCTATCTTACTTTGCGGTTCGCGATTTTCTTTCGTTTTCCAAGAGACGACGATTCAAGAGCTTTTTTAAGATATTATTATAATTAATTTTATAAAGCTTCTCTTAGTGTAATTAGGTAATAAATCATAATTGCCAGGATAAAGAGGACGTCATGAAGAAAAACAGATGTAAAGGCGGGAGTTTTTTACACTTGATGGGATGGTCCTAATTATGGTTTCGGCAAATAGAAAAATAGTTGATAGAATCAAGGCTATCCAGATGAAAAAACTTTTTTTAAACATAACTTTTGTGTGTGAATTAGAGAATTTAATATTCCTTTTGTTTCCGTCAAAGACATTTTGTTGGAAACATAAAAAAAAAAACTGCTTTTATTTTCAAGCCAGTACAGACTTAAGATTAAGTCTTTGTATAAATAGCTTACACGACCAAAATATTTAAGCCTATTAAGGAAATCCCAATTTTTCCACACATTAAACATGAAAAGAAAATACTCTTTAAACTACATCAAGCAGAATCGTACAACGGCAATAAAAGAGCAATTCTACTATCGCCATGTTTACACATAACAAATAAAGAAGTGAACAGTCAGTAAATAATAGGTGCAGACATTTTAAAGTTTACAAAGACGGTCGACAGACACAAACCCTTATCCTTAAAAATATTACAAAGAGTGTCGAATCAAATTTCAGTTCTAATACACAGCTAATGGTCTAGTGAATAAAAGGACTGTCATGTATTTCGCTACTTGCCTATTTTTAGGAAACCTTTGTCCTTCTAAATAGTATTGTTATAAATAAGTCCATTTTCTACAAAGTACTTTGAAAAACGACTGTTTTATATTTTTATTTAAGTCAATAATTTATTTTCTTTAATGTATGTTATGACTACTCTGAGGTCTAATTGGTTTAAATTTTGTTTGTTTTCATTTTACAATACTTTGCGATTCTTTTCTTGCCTTTAGCTGAGACTTATTGGAAATTCATTGTTATCAAAATACTTTTTGTGTTTACCTTAACATCAATGAAACTGAGTAGGTATATAAAATGGAAACGTGAAATGTTTTGTTTTTAGCTTTCTTTCAAGATATATTTAGTTGTTTTGTCACATTTTGTCTCTTATTAAGCAATACCTTTGTATTTTATTACTTTAGTTCAAAATGTATACGTAGAAAATAAGTTTATTACAATGACTTTCTAGTGATTTTCTATTGTTTGACAGATAAAGTATATCTGTCTGATATACTTTATTGCAGACAAAATATTACAGAAGCAGTCAGTTGGATACACTAATCTATCTCTGTTTGCTTATTTTTTTTTAATTATTTACAAAATATAAAGCATTTATAACCTCAAAAATACATTTATTTCCAACTAAAATAATAAAACCAACCCCAAGTAGGTAAACATTCCAGTTTATACTGCCAATCGATAGGCACGAGTTTTACCTCAATATGATATTCTTAGATTTCGCTTGTTTGCGAGAATATCGACGTAATTCAAAATTCAGTCGAATTGAACTAAGTATGCCAAACCACCATACCTTTAATATTTTATGGTGAACTAAGATGCAACGCCAATTTCGTGCTAACGTTCGTTAGAAAGCGTCAAGTTCATTATATATTTAGAACAAAATACTTTAGCAGAACAGTACTATTATGCATTCTGTGGCGGACCTCACAAAACATTGCCATTCTCTAAAATCAATCATTTTTAGTTATGTCGCTATAGTCGCAAATGAGCGATTTGTTCTCATTAATTGAGGCAATGTGGATTAGGGTACAATAGTTATTTGTAAATACTATAGACATAATTAATTTAAATGTAACTGCACATCATATTTTATATGGCTTCAAATTTTACCTTTAACAGAATTGTAGTTATTTATCATCTACTTATTTTCAAAGGTAATTATTGTATTCTATACACATTTAAGGCAATTCAATGCAACCGTACCATGCCATAGTTGAGCATTTAAGTTGCAGATTTCCAAACGGTAAGATTTATTACAGTAGATGCATATAGCCTAGACCGTAGGCTCTAGGACTATAAAAGGACGGTACCTAGGTGATCTAGGTACACAGTCGTCCTGCACGAGTGGATTAACACACAATTACAAATAATACACGACAATAATGTTCAAGCTGGTAAGAGATCTTTTATTAATTATTATATAAAAGTATTTTTTTAGATCGAGAGGTGATAAAGAGTGGAGAGCTTTTCATGATTTGGTATCGATAAATACTTTTATTCGATTGTGAACATCATTTAAATTCGACTGCACCGATGATGCAGTATGGTTTGTGTGATCACATTCCCAATTGAACTCTCGAATCGAATCTACAATACTAGATATTTTCTGTTCGAACCCCCGTTGCCCCGCCATATTCTTTTCACAACAGCCACATAACTAACCAGGGAATTATAAAGTGGACGTCTCACGGCTGAGCTAACGTCGAATAATATATACTACTATTATAAAACTGAAGAGTTTGTTTGGTTGAACGCGCTAATCTCAGGAGCTACTGGTTCGAATTGAAATTTTTTTTAGTGTTGGATAGCCCATTTAGACTGTGGGTTATATAACATCACGCTACGAAAAATAGGAGCGGAGCAGTGACCATAAACGTAGATGACACTGCGGGGACAGCTGGTGATATATAAGCATACTAGCAACCCGCCCCGTCTTCGCACGGGTAGCAGAGACATCTTCATTAATCATCAACATATTTTAGTAAATTTACACAAAATCAATAATAAATTATACACCTAAACCTTTCTCATGAATCACTCTGTCTATTAGTGAAAACTGCATGCAAAATCCGTTCATTAGTTTTTCAGACAGACGCGGTCTAAACAAAGTCCCCCACTTTGTTTAATAATATGTAATTATTTAATGGCTCCTGTTAAAGTTTTAAAATATAAAAATAATAATAAGTAATTTTTTCAGGAAATAAAACCTAAAAACGAAACATTTAAATTATATCACGTATGGCTATAAGATTTGTAATTTATTTTAAGAACAAAATATTTTCTGTTTTTTTGGTTTTCTAAAAATATTTATATATTTTAAAATATTAAATAATTTTGAAACTATCCCAAAAGACAATGACTACAATTTTAGCACTAAAATACTACGATAAATTATTTCGTAGTAAACGAATTAACTCGTGTACAAAATAGTCAAGTTAAAACCACCAAACCACACTATAATTGATTTAGTTTTTAGTAACTCTATTAGTATAGTGCCAATTTTAATTACTTCACTTATTCCATTAAGTACTCTCACACTTAAATTAGTTTTATTTTATAATAGGACCTTGACCGCGTCTGTGTTGTTGAATGTTGAATGTTTGATAACTTCATAATGTTTGGGATGCTTTATAACCATACTAAACTTGGGACGAAACATTTCTATAAAAAGAGAAAAGAAAATGGTACGCCTTATGAATTTTTGGAGAGACAGACATACAGTAATTGATTTTTTATATTATAACATTTATCGTAACCGTCGTTGTCTAGTTTACATATATTTTAATCAATTTACACAAAATCTTAATAAATTATACACCTTAACCTTCCTCATGAATCACTCTGTCTATTAGTGAAAACTGCATGAAAATCCGTTCAGTAGTTTTTCAGTTTATCACGAACAGACAGACGCGGTGGGGGTCTTTGTTTAATAATATGTAGTGATATGTAATTATTCAATGGCTCCTGCTAAAGTTTTAAAATATAAAAATAACAATAAGCTTTTTAAATAAAACACAAAAAGGTATTGTTTAAGAGGGATCGGACTTCCTGGCAACCGGTATGGGGCTCTGACCTGCTTGAGCTACCGCTTACACCTCCCAATCCATCCGTATTTGTTTTTTTAATATCTATTTTCTATACGCAAAAACCCTTTTTTTAATAATAATAACTTTATTTCATAAAGCAATTGTAGGATAGGTGTGAGTTAAGTATATATATAATATGTCAAATACCTGTCTTTCAACACAATCGGATGAAGGATGCGTGAACGCATATGGAACGAATAACCATTTAATTTTATGTAATAAAAAGATAAAGATATAAGAAAAAGATTTGTTTAACAAAATTTAAAAAAAAAATAATTGAATTAGTAAAGAAGTGGGAAAGGGCTGATATTCATCATAAAAAAATCATGGCCGCAGCCATAAAAAAATCTTATAATATTTTTGGCTATTTTTTATCGTTTGCGTACTTACGCTTAAACTAGGAGCTCAGACATGAAACATTTTTTTAGAAACAGTTACTACTCTTCAGTTTTCTTTCTATTTTAGTAGAAAATATAATATCTAGCTATACATTTATTTATAACTATTATACCATAAATGATAACTTGTTGTTTCTTCTGTAGAGTATAGGTTTATGCTACAGGAGATCAGAAACCGATTAATAGTTTGGTATCAAGTAGAATAGGGATATACCGTGCTTTGAACGTTATTGTTTTTAAGCTTGCCACTGAGCATAGCGTGTATCCTGTTGTTGTTTGTCTCTTTATCACCAAAAATACATAATCTAATTATTGTTTTGTTTTCTAGACGATATTGCTCGCCTTCGTTGCGATTGCGCACGCGGGTATAATTGCACCAGTTGTCCCAGCGCATCCTATTGTAGCGCATCCAGTTGCCGTCGCGCATCCCGTAGCGGTGTCCCACAGCGCCATTGTGCATCCCGCACCAATTGTCCACGCGCCAATTGTACATGCGGCGCCAATTGTACATGCGGCGCCAATTGTTCCGATTGTGAAACATCATGCGCCTATAATCGCAGTTCATCACTGATTGAACACACACTCATTTTAAAACAGTTTTATTGAAGAATTGGTATGAATTAAAATTGTTTTTAATTTTTATTTGTTTTTTATTAATAGTATCTTAAACGGTTATTATTAGTCAGTTAAATCATAAAAAAAAAATATTTTGATAAAAATGTATTTCCATTTTGGTTTAATATCTTCATGTATAATTGCAAATTATGACATAATATATATTTTGTCATAACTTTTTAACCATTTATGGTTTCTATTATTTGTAGGTAGGTATTTATTTACCAAGCATTATCTGCTTGAAAACAAAACTATTAAAAATAACTAATTAATAGAAAATATTATAAAAATTCTTAGACATGTTAAATGCTACTAGATAGTATTCGCGACATTATTTGAATATCACATTATGAAAATAGGTTGGCAGTACATCAAAAGGGATAACAGAACAGATTTACGTCGCACTTCATCCCTAGATGGTGTCAATGACACCATATGTAAATAGTCTATCGTCATTTACAGCCTCCCTACTTAGCATAAACACCTTTGTCATACATACCATGGGGGTAACAAAAAAAAGGGTTATTATATCGAAACCGTTGCTGAAAAACGCCTTTAGATTAAAATCACGATGACATTGTATTATTAAGGGTAAAGTTAGACCTAAAAACATAGACAGATCTAACCGAACAAATTTAAAACAATCCCGACTCGAAAATTCCAGGACATGGAAAGAGCTCATGATCTTCGAACGGCTGAACAGATTTTCTTGAATTATATCAAAGAATACTCTCGATTAAATCACCTTTCAAACAAAAAAACGCACTTAAATCAGTCCATTCGTTTGAGAGCTACGATGCCATAGACAGACACACAGATACACAGACACGTCAAACTTATAGCACCCCTCTTTTTGCGCCGGGGGTTAAAAATTAGGGCTTTGGTTTTGGTTTTGGTTTGGGTTGCCACGAATATTGTACGTACAAATATAGTTCATGCAAGGATTCAGCATCGTCAAAGAGGCGGCCTCAGTGTATTTAGTTACAGTAAACCAGAAAGAAGAGTAAATGGTGAAGCAATTGGAGGTTGAAAATACTACACAATAATTAACTGTCAGTCTGTTTTTTATAATAAATGTATCGTATTGTTACGCAAGCCTAAATTAACGCGCGGGCGCTACTGAGGACTAAATTTATTTGCACGGTGCCATCTTTTAGCGAATAACGGAACCAATAGTCTATCAATAAGAATGTTCTACTGAGTTCTAGAAGATCGGACAGCGTCAAGTCAAGTAGATTGTACGAGATGTTTTAAGAAAGTCCACAAACTTCCATGAGATGTTTTTTAGTTCTAGTTGAGCGATACTAAGAGATAACAAGTGCGAAATATAGCGAATAGTACAAGTAAATAGTGAGTGGAAATAGTAAGAATTACTTGTAATTGTATTAATTGCTAATTATTTAAATAAATCAAAATGTTTCAAATCCCGAGCCCCGGCTTGTAACAGTATTTAAAATGAGTTTATCCATCTAATTTACTGGTACCACTACCATTACTCGTATATATTCAGTCCTGGTACGCCCTGCGCTGTCAACCATATGCTGAGCGTCATATTCTTATATATAATGCATTAATTGCTCGCCGAATAGAATATGCATATTTGTATATATTACGCAATAAAATATAAAGAAAATCATAGGTATTAAAAATCATAAATGTAACAAAAAAGTAAAATTACCATGGATTACTCTTTTCAAGCAAAACCCACTTTTGGGCGTTTCTAAATTAAGTGTAATTTGGAAGTAAATTTAAAATATATTAACGTCTATTTTAACGATCACCATTAAGTACAAACATATGGGTTTAAAAATAGTTACTTTATTAACATCATCATGCACTACTTACGTCAAACCATTAAAAATAAATTATAACAGAACATAGCTAGCCACTGCTTAATAGACAAAGTTTACATCACCTGACACTTCACAATTATTACTTGGAGTGATAAAACTATATATAGAGCACATGTTCTTCAGCCGTCATACACGAAGTGTCAAATCTAAATCACCGTACTGTAATAACGAATAGCTAATAAAATCCACTTTATTATAAATCCACAAGCCGCAATCTTGAAGAGATGCATTGGAACCCTCTTGAGGGACCCTCCTAATATCAAGGATAATTACCAGAAGCTCAGTAATAGGTATTGGTATTAATCCACCCTTTGTATAGGATTCTTTATGGCAGCCTCTGGGCGGTAATGGCTCGTTAAGAGCGGTTTTGATTTTGGAAGAAATCCCACAGATTGTTTGAATAGAGGCTGGTGATTAATATGAGTACAATGTCTGTAGTTTAGTCTTAATGACAAAGATTTTTGGGACGAAGACTGAGACCTAATTGCACCAATTGTGGACTGGTTGGCCGTTTATTTAATCTATGTGGATTAAGTAAAGTAGTCTATTGTTATAATTTTATAATTTTGTATTGAAAATTTTATGTAAAAAATAAAGTTTAAAAAAATACTGCTTTGAATAACTTCAATTTCAACCCATGTTTTGTAAGTTGTTAACGAATATTTTGATTTAGGCACAAAGACTTAGAGGCTTGATGAACGTAGTACAAATATTTTGTTGTTGAAATATGGAAGTATACAATTCAATATACTTTGTTTTGTTTAGTTTCGTTTGTAATTGAAATGTGAGGTTTATGTAAGAGTTTATATTTTAACTTCTACAAAAGGAATTGTTTAAAATCCTGTTAATAATAAGTTTGATATTGTTACTTAGAAATAGAACAGTAGCTTGACGTCATGTTTCTATTTATTATGTTTTCGTAGAAAATGATAATAGCAGTTCTACAGGCCATAACACAGGATCAAATTGGGTCTTAGAATCGGATCAGATAGATTATTCATTTTCCAAACTGATTTCCATTTTTATGTTTTCGGGGTTTTGAAATACCATGACATGATCAACGTTGCGTATTGATTATGGTAGAATAACAGTTCTGGCATCATACTTGTAATAGGTAATAAGGAAGCAGTTTGAAAAGAGATTCCGAGAACAAACTTTTGGTTTCGTTGAAATGCTTAATAAGGATACTAATAAACCCATGCTCTACTGCTAATACTATGAAAGGCTGAAAAAGGGAGATTAAAGTAATACATATGTCTAATTTTGAATAGAAAATTAAACCTGGCAATTCATAAATATGTAGGTATATAAAAGAATCGTAATAAAAAATAATCTGTATGAATGCTACATTAAGCCAAATAATCAGTATTTCAGGTAAATTCGTCTTTCACAGAATTGCACACGATGCGCACTCGAATCGAAGCGGCGCGTGCGTTTTCAACGCGACAACACGTGATTTTCTTGAAAGGATTCGACAATGTAAATAAAAGTCCGTATAGTACTTTTCACACAGCATGAGTTCGATAACGCTTTCTTTCACTATAACTATAACCCGTATTGATAGATAAATAATGAGGGAACATAGGGATAGGCATACATACCTGTAGGTCATACTTATAACCCTCCTTTTTTGGCTTCGCCGAAGTCGGGTAAAACACTATTGTTGTTATATGTACGTAACTATGTATATGCTCTTCTCGATCATTGTAGTATACGTACGTACGTACGTATACTACAATGATCGAGAAGAGCGAGAGAAGATGAACGATGTTGTTCATCTGTAAGTTTTTGTCAACTTGGATGAACATTTGAAAAAACGTAAAATTTCTAGAGAAATCAAGTATTCGTTATTGCATACCTATACTCAGTAATTAAAATGGCGATATGTGAATTCTAAATACAGGAGTGGCGCCATGACATACCTAATACTACATTACTCATCTAAATGCCAAACAGTACGTCATTGACGCGTATAGTATAATTACCTGTTACCAATAGCAGTAGTTATAGTACTATTAATACACCACTAATGTACTAAATAATCATAATTTACTGTTACTGTAGGTTACTGTAGATGGTACTCGTACATTAGAGGTGACATTTAGAGTTACCCATTAAGAACTTACTCTAAGGTGGATCATGTACGTATTAACTATTTAACCAGTCAGTTATGTAACAAGGATAAATTAAAAATGTATAATCCCCCGACTTAAAAAAGCCTTTAACAAATAGAAAAGAGTTGATAATCTTTCAAACGGTTTAACAGAATTTCTTAAATTATAGCTAAACTCTGAAGATCAAGTCACCTTCCAAACAAAATCAGAATCAATGTACACACACATCACAAAATGCATATAGCCTTGCAAAACGGCTCATGAAACAATGGTGTGCCCACCTAAGTTTATGGGTGTGGCCTTGTACTACTATTTCCTTAACGCAATACATTACACTCATCCGTGGGTAAAGCCGCAAAATTGACTGCCTTCCGATGCCTTTTGAAGGTTAAAGGGAAATTGTTATTGGAGGATTATAACATGAGTTTCGTGGATTGTTGGAGATTATTACGCTGTTGGGAGTTATTCAGGGTCACAGTGTTATTTAATGAAGTTTCCTTCAGTTTCATCTTTATTTATTTAAGCTTAATGCACTTACAGTACAGAGCCAGACGTAATGCCTAATGCATTATCTGCCAGCCAAATTTCGGGTGATACAGAGAAAACAGGAAGTAGGTGCTTGTAAACATAAAAAAATTATATGTACAAACTAATAAATGTTATCAACTGAACTATTCTTATAGTTTTTATATATTAGGTATACAGCATGACATGCACAAAATATATACATACCTACATCTTATATACATACATATAAGTACTTGTCGACGAGTTATTGTTATTTTATGTTGTACTAGCTGTGCCCCGCGTTTTCACCCGTGTAAGTCACGATGCCGTGGAAATATCGGGATAAAAAGGAGCCTATGTGTTAATCCAGATCTTCAGCTATGTACATACGAAGTTTCATCGCAATCGGTTCAGCAGTTTTTGCGTGAATGAGCAACAAACATCCATACATCCTCACAAACTTTAACGTTTATAATCTGGGATTAATTTATTTATTTATTTGTTTATTTATTATAAAGATCTCCAACAAAAGATATACACAATTGATGACAATAGTTGACAACAAGGGGTTTTGAGTTGGTGTACTCTTTCACTTACAGGAGACCACAGCAAGCACAATGGAAAAATCAACTAAACAAACAAACTTACACGTAATAGAGGAAGTTTATAAGTAAAAAAGAAATAAAAATATATTAGAAAATGTCTGTTTCTCATTTTTATCACATTTTAATATTCATAAATTGATTACAGGATCAATTTATTAATATTAAAATGTATTAATTATAATATAACTAAAAAGACCAAAACCCGTATTACAAGTTATATTTAAATAATTATAATTACATTATAGTCTATATTATTATATTATAGCCAATATTAAATTCCTATAAATTGTGTACAGTTACAGCATTTCAAACAAGGTAGAAAGTGACAAAACATTCTAAAATTAAGACACTCTCCACTTTCTTAGAATAAAGCCTAGTACTATTATGTATTCTGTGATAAAGCCTAAAATCCCAAAACATGTTGTAACATTTTTACAAATAATCATAGAAATAATGTTTTACTGGCATCCATTACGCAGTTCCTTGAACAAATCGAAGGTCTCACTTCCTATCAGCTCAGCGATATATCTTATGGCCCAAGGCCTCGTCGTTAATGGGGGATGTTATCGGCAATCCTTGGAAGATGAAGACTCAGACATATATCCCCATTCCTTACAAAATGGAATGAAGACATCGTTAATGGTTATGATTATGCACAAAGAGGCTACACTTTCATAACTCTAAAGTTAAACGCAAATTTTAATATTTAAAGGTATTAAAACGACCAGCCTGTTGGTCTAGTGGTTAGTGACCCTGACTGCTAAGCCAGAGGTTGTGGGTTCGATTCCCACCCAGGACAAATAATTCTGTGATGAGCACGATTATTTGTTCTGTGTCTGGGTGTAATTTACCTATAATATGTATGTATTTAGAAATAAATATGTGTGTTTATCAGCAGTCTGGTTACCATAGTACAAGGCTTTGCCTAGTTTGGGATCAGATGGCCGTGTGTGAGATGTGTAAGAGTTATTATTATTATTATTATATCGTCCGCTAAAATTATCCTAGATAATATTAAACAGTTATATCTGTTCTATCTAGACTGACTGACTTGAATGTTCTTCTGAGCTATTCAATCGACTCTAACGACTTTAGACAAAAATCAATAATAAAAATTGTCCCTCATTTAAGTCTTTATTTAACATGGTTCTATGACCAGATCTTAGTTGGGTTTTGCTGTGATGTTCAGGTAGAAGCAAAGTTTTATATTCAACAAAATCAGAAATTCTAGTCAACTGCAATATTACCATAGGTTAAGACGGTGATCATTGATTCGATACGAGCATACATAAAAACTCTCATATGGCCTTGGTAGACCATCTTAGAAACCCCTACCATAAAACAAACCAATATTGTCTCCACAACTTGATACAAGAAAATTATTGCAATCAATCTCCAATCTACACGGACTAAGTACTCCACTTAATATAAAAAGCACTTCATCGAAACGTTTATTGCCAAGGACACCATATACCTAAAGAAAGCAATAGAATATAGGTCAAAAAACACAATAAAATCATTCCCAAGGCCACCCTAACTGACTACCCTACTTCCTTAATAGCCGAAGTTACGAGCGAATCTTAGACGGCGAGATTTAATACATTCTTCATATCAATCATATTAAAATAAAACACTTTTGGTGAATGGAATGTTTCAGTTTCAAGGCTGGAAGAGTGGAAAATTTTTCGTGTTTTTCAAAAATATTGAAAATATTATACATGCATGTATATAGTAAAATTAGTAAGTATCATGATGTGGAAGGTCTGTGACATAAACCAAAATTCACTATTTTAGGTATGTGCTACCATAATGTAACCATTGGCATAGGCAGTCATGTGCAGTCATACACAAACTAGTAAAATATATATAAATAATATTACGTCTGATAGCCATGACACTAAATACGCCTTTATACTTTAATTATTAAAAAAAAATCTATTGAAATATATTGTTCGTTATTAATCGTATTACTTGGGAATCCCTTGACCAAATAGATTATTTTTTCAATTGTTCGTCATAGACAAAATAAGGCAAGAAAACTGACTCGAAATTATTCCAAAAATTGAAGTAGTTTAAGTACTATTTTCTATGGATCAGAATATATTTCAACAAATATCTGTTACTCAATCGCGCCCTTACCGCTGAAAATTTAAAAGAAAACGCATACATTCGATATATATTATATGCCTTTCTTGTCTGTCCTGTGTGTCTTATCATGGATTTGACCTGGGCTCACCGGAACCTAGCTACACGCGGAGGGAGCCGCCAGTGAACATAGGTAAAGAAAAATAACTGACATACAATAAAAGTACCAACGCCTTTCAGAATTAAGACATCTTTAAAATTACCTCTTTCAACTTATCGTCAAGTAATCATGTTTCTCGCAGGAAAAAATAAACAATTTGCAAATAAATTGTATCTTATAAGTCTTATAACTTACGAGAGGAAGTTTATGTTTATACTGTATACATTTTATGAAACGTTTTAGAAGCCCACTAACCTTCAACTCAACTAAACTATAAGTTTTTCAAAGATATATAAAAACTTAAAGCATAAATGTTGTTTATGTAGATAAGCTGAATCCTCCATTCGCATTATACTCGTATGTATTTTTCAAAGAAAAAAAACTGTTTTAACTGTGGGAGAGCCATGCTTCGGCACGTATGGGCTGACTCGTCCGAAGTGATACAGCGGCCTCACAGACAACCGGCAGTTAAGCAATGCTTACATTGTATTTCGCCGAGTGAGTGTTACCAGAGGTCCTAACCCTTCCCTATCCCCCTCTTCCCATCTTCCCCGCCTTCCTGTACTCTCACTTTAAAGACCAGCAACCCACTTGTGACTTTTGAGTACAGGTGCCCATGGGCGGCGGTAGTCACTTACTATCAGGTGACCCGTCTGCTCGTTTGCCCCCTATTCCATTAAAAAAAACTGAAAATATTAGGAAGTAACCTAACCTAACTTCTCGGGATGCAAACAAAGTAAGATACGGTTGTGTGGCGGTGTGACGCGTGTATTTCGGAAATGTCAGACTAGTTTCGGGTTCAACTCAACATGGGTTGTGACTGAACACCTTGTGGTGATAGTAGGTTCACTTCCGATATACCACTTAATCGATAGTCCCGGTGAGGTAACGACCCGTGTTATTTTGAACACGATAAAAAAAGGTGTATACTTTTGAATTTGAACATGGCGTGAGAGAAAAAAGCAAGTCTTCAAGCGACCATTCATCTAAGGCAACATGCTTTGCTTATTTTAATTTTTATGTATGTTCACCGATATTTCCGTCACATATGTACCAGTAGGTACCTAGTGCCTTTAAAGTGTCACATGTATGTAGTATTTTCAATTAAGATTCAAATCGATTACTTTTCACTTATCTCAGTGCTTTTTGAAGTCATTTTTCCTTTTTTTAAAGTGTTTATTTTTCCATTTTGAATTATCAGGGGTAGGAGTCAGTCAAAATAAGTCAGTCGTGAATTTAGTTCCCTGTTCCAATACGTAGATTTTACGAAGAATAACACATTAGATGTGTAATTAGGGACTTAATCGCGATTATATTTAAAAGGTACCTTTTGGTTACCCGACTTTCGATCGAATTGCACCGATCGTGGTCACGAGTGGACTCGTAGAAGTAAGAAGAATAACACGTTAGACACCCCAAAGATACTCTTTTTTAACAGGAAGCGTTTCATAGTTATATTTATCTGGAATATTTCTGAATCTGTTTGATTTTATTTTATTATAGCAATAATTGGTGCGAAGGTTATTGCTCCCGCTTTTTGTCTGGATAAGGTCAGTTCGAGACTGTTTCCAATAACTTTGGATATCAGATTAGCATTATTTATGTTTACAATTCGAAATAACCTACAATCTATGTATCTAACTGTAACATCGCAATATCGTCTTAATTTAATTAAAATGGGAAGTCGAAACTTGTGTCCTAAGCACACAGTAATACAAATTGACTAAGTATACCGATCTATGACTGATTGAAATAGTCACCCCACCAACTATGACATGGAGTGTTGTGGGGTTAGATACCTAGATACAATTATTTATATAATTCATAGATTTTATTCTAAATTTGTATGTATTTTGTGTTCGTTAGTTGTATGTTTGTACAGAGCTTACGACAGATATTTAAGTCTAACCGTGAACCTACTTATTTTTTTACTTCTACTGTACGTTTTATTTTTACTTTACAGAGTCCGATAATACCTACTAATAATATTACTTAAGACAGGATAAATGCCAAGTCACAAAGAGACGAGGGCTGTTACTTTTTTAAATGAAATAAATTTCCGTTCTTTATCGTCCGACCTTGGCGATCCATTCCAATTCGAATAACATATTAATATTTGTGAAAATAGCTGAAACATTTCTACGTCTTGTTTTATTAATAAAACAAGGGTCTCTCTTAAATTATAAAAATACATACTCTTTGTAGGTTTTTCAGTACGAATTATCTATTCTGTTCAGTTTCAAAAGGGCAGATAATTAGTTTAACATCTAAAATAAATTTATGTTAAGGGTCCTTGCCCTGTTGGCAATGAATGATTAAAATCGTGCAGAACTCTCAGGATAAAGTCTTAACATACAAAACATCTTTCCTAAATCTTTACTTGAAAATCAAAGGGGTTTGCGATGAGGAATGTTTTATTAGGATTTTCTGACGACTGCTAAGGTGGAGAGATTCTTTTTATACATAAGTATTGTTTCTAAAATATTTTGCTGTATGAAATATTTAATTTAAAAAATTAAATATCGAGTTTATGTAGGAATTTAAATTCGGAAATCTCTCCTATAGTATACTAACTCTGCCCGCGACTTTGCTCGCGTTAGATAATCTTTCTATGGCTCGGTAACAGTAGATATTATTTCTGAACGAAAGTTATCCTATGTTATTTTGTATAGTTAACTCTGTCAATGTCTACACAACACTTTGATGCTGATGGGTTGAGTAGTTAAGGTGTTAAAGCGTAAGAAACAAACTAAAATAATATAGGTACGTACTAATCAGCACGAGAAACTCATAGCGCGATGTAAGATCATTAAATACTGCTACTAGTTAAGGTTGTCTTTGCTAGATGATGCTGAACTACATTTTGCCATATCATCAGATGTCCAGGATCATTCGTTGCGGTTACAAAACGAAAGTACTTTCCAACAGAAATTTACTATTATAATATAATCTGAAAATATCGCTCCTAAATTTGTGTTTTACTTGTTTGTAGAAGAGAACCCTAAGAGCGTGGGTGAGCATAATATGGGATTTTTATCAGTGGATTTTTAAAAGTTTAACTTAGAGTCATCTATACTAATACTATAAAGCTGGAGAGTTTGTTTGTTTGTTTGAAAGCGGTAATCTCAACTACTGGTTCGAATTAAATAAAATGTTTTTGTGTTAGATAGTTCATTTATTGAGGCAGGTTATACAACATCACGCTACACTAAATAGGAGTGGAGCAGCAATGAAAATGTTGCAAAAACGGGGAAAATTTACAAACGTGGACGAAGTTGCGCGGGTCAGCTAGTATTGTATAGATATTTACAACTAAATAGTTCTCTCTTATTATTTACTTCATACATAGGGATAATGAAGAGGCAGGCGGAGGCGTAATTAAACTTCCATATTCGGCCAATTGTAATTTGATCCCACTCACATTATTTAACTTAGGCTTGACCCCTGTTGCCGTCAATCGGGCACTTGGGAAAGATGGGAAAATTGGGAATATATTAAAAGTTCAGGTAGGCAAGGGGTTATTTATTTCATGAAACCAATTATTATAATTTTTTATAATTTGAACGAGTTATAGGAGTAAGTCAAATTCAGTCAGTCGTGAAGCTAGTTTCAATAGGTACCTACGTATATAGTATGGAGAAAAACATGCTACGACGTAAAAAACACTGTTTTTCTATACGTTTCTTTACAATTTTCAGGTTACATGGCTTATTAATAACTATATAAATAAATGTGAGGACAATATAAAATAATGATTTAACCCATCAACTCTCCCGGAAATTAATACTACAGTTTAAGTAATAGCAGTCCAATTTAATACAAATAAAGAAAACAAAGTACAAAGGGGGAGTTGGTGATGTTTCCGTTTTATATAAGGATGGATATAAATCTGATTTGTGGCAATATCCTCGTCTTTTTGTGTGGATATCTAAATGCAAATAAGTTCATTACCCTTAAGGATTTCAATGGCGTACGTCCGTGTGGTTTAAATTGAAGATTCTGTTTCTATTAAAGAAAATTAATTCCATTGGAATCAGTAGACGATTGCAGATTTTCGTCATTGTATACATGAGGAAGTGAGTAAGGATTTGTAAGGAGGAGAAAAATAGATCTGTATCGAAAAAAGAGAGTACTACCTTTTACTTACACATCGGTAATTAATAGTCCCAAGTACAGTAGACAAAAATGGCGAAATGGCTGGTCTACAGGTCATACTCATGAACAGATGCTACCTGTGGTAACTGCTCGGCTTTGAGTAGTCTTACTAACTTATTGAATGCTAATTTTACTAGTAACTCAGCTTTTACTTATATGTAAGTTGATGAGGCAGTATCTTAAACCTATTTTTATTTCCTTTTAACTAAAAGTAGGTAAGTGGGTGCTTTTAATGTTACTTTTAACTTTAAACTTTTTGTCTTGTACCTATAAATATTTATTTATTATCGTATGACTGGCTGTTGGTCTAGTGGTTACTGACCCTGACTGCAATGCCATAGTTCGGTTCGATTCCCACAAAGTACAAATAATTGTGTGATGACCACGATAATTTGTTCTGTCTCTGGGTGTCATTTATCTATAATATTATGTATGAATTTAGAAATATATAAGTATGTTTATCAGCAGTCTGGTTACCATAGTACAGGCTCTGCTTAGTTTGGAATCAGACGGCCGTGTGTGAGATGTGTGAAGTTATTATTATAATATAAACATTGTTTTAATGGACATTCTTTTCTTTTTTTTTCACTTCTATATGTAACGCATTGAAATGAAAATGGCATTAGGAAAAGTATTAATTTTTTTCAAAATTAAAATTAAATTTTTAAAGATTAATTATTAATAACAAACAATTTTAACAGTGACATTTCATTATTAAATGTCACTGAAAAGCTCTTTAGATAGCTCACTTCTATCAATAGGAAACGATTATTCTCAGGTGGAAGAGTTTCTAACAATAGAAACCATTGTAATAAAAAAGGGTACAAGTGTGTGGGCGTTACATATTTATATACTTCATACAAACTTTTAACATTTGACTGAAGTATGTAGTGTGGGTAGACGTTTGAAAAGCCTATTCATTTCTTTAATACTCAAAAAGAGGCAATATGGTGTAGGTGTGGTATAATAAATTAGGCACAGGTGGTCGAAGGTCAATACTTTATTTATGTCTTTGTAAAATCAATAATATAGTATCGTATTTTGCTTCCGTCTTCATAATCGATATATAAATAGGCAATACAAAACAATTAAGAACCATTTTCTACGATGTTTGTAAACCAATTTTTTTTATTTTTGTTTAGTATCTAGCTATTAATGAGCTTTAGTGATATCAAACAAAAAACTTAGCAGTTATTTTTCTATGTAAATTAAGTCAAAACGGCTATAAAGAGCTAAAGGCTTCCAGTATACAGGCTGTATCTGACAATGGAACACCTACTTAAACCAGTGAAAGGTCATGACTCTAACTCTCTAACTCTCATGACTCTAACTCTCGGTCTTGCCTTTTTAATGGTTTAAGTAGGTGTTCTATTGTCAGATACACCTGTATATAGAGAACTGTCATGTACTGAAAAGCTATACAATGTCAGTTCAAGTTATACTGGTCAACGAAATAAATCACATTATTAATAACTTAATTAATTATGGTCGAATATCGACTAACATGTGTTCTATAGTTATTATAAATTTCAATCTCAATGTTTTTTTTAAATATTCAAACGCCTATAGTAGAATGATAACAGGTTAAAAAATATATATGAACATATCTATGTTAGATCAAAAGTTTTCACCTAATATATTCAAGCATATGATCTTAAAATTTCCTTGTAATGTTGCCAGTAATATCCCGTAAACCTGTTCCGAGAATGTGAATCACGACTGGAAACCCTTTGAGGTTAAATAATGAGATAACAAGCCTTCTTTGAAATATGTAAGTAGATTTAATATTAAAAAGGTCATATAAGCTTTATGTACGTACCTATTTATTTTGACGTTTGAACGTTTTACTGAGCGAATAACAAAAATGTTATTTGTCTTCTTGAACAAAATTTTTAAAAGATTCTTTCTACGTATTTCCGGATCAAATTGACAATCATTTTCTCAAGCACTTACTCACATTCGATTAAGTTTTGTTGCCGTTCAGTCCAAGTCAGTACAGTAAAGATGCTTTTATGCGAACTATTCCCCTGGTCTGCTAGTTGTGCCTTTACTTGGATTTGGGAAGGAGAACTTAGGTTTCGTTCAAAGGTTTTGAGGAAATTGCCAGTTGGAAATAGTAACTTGATTTTACTGTTTAATTTATATGAAAACCCTTCTAACAAGGTTTAAAATAAAACAATGAGTTTATTATATGACTACACGGCAAAGTCTATGCGAAGTGTTTAAAGACAATTCACTTAAAGGAACGGGTCACGCAACCTAATTCCTTTTCAATGGTTTGTTTGTTGTTAATATAATATTAAATTCTCATCTTGGCCCTACATCCCACTACACTACATTACTTCTCTAAAACAACGCAAGCCTGTTTATCATTGAGGATCAAAATCCCCTCAGAACCCCAACCCATCAATCAGAATTCCTCCCATATTTTTTTGTCACTTAGGGGAATATTTGACTAATTTTGGCTCGAAGGTCCTTGTTGGAATTTTGGGGTCCAATGGCATAATAAGTCCTTTATAATAGACCTCACTATCGGGTCAAGGTTTGGCTTCAGGTATTCTTGGGTCGCATGTGGGTCACGCTTTTTTGTTGGATTCCAAGAGTTTTTTGTAAATTGCACTCCATTCAGTCTCTATTTTACATTAATGTTTAAACCACGCCATGTTAATTTTAATATTTTATTGCTTACAAGTAATTTATATAATTATCTATTAATATCTTTACAAAAGCCATGTCTGTTTATATGTTTATATTAATAAATGTTCTTAATCAGCTGTAAGTAATTCTTTATTTTGTGATTACGCCGTCATTATCCTAACTAATATTATCCGACACTTGCTATACTTTCTTTATTGGTGCCGGTAAAAAAGACCCAAAGTGCTTCTAGTCCTAACTTCTAACTAATACTTTAAATGCGCATATGTGTTTCTTTG
Organism: Callimorpha dominula; assembly: GCA_949752705.1. Taxonomy (NCBI): domain Eukaryota; kingdom Metazoa; phylum Arthropoda; class Insecta; order Lepidoptera; family Erebidae; genus Callimorpha; species Callimorpha dominula. The sequence continues at coordinate 949,135 of OX457002.1, forward strand.
CTTATCTATTACGATTTAAAGCTTTAACTACTAAATCAATCATGAAATTTTGTTCACAAGTTGTCAGGGTACAGAAAAAGACATAGAGTAACTTTGATCCAGAAAAAAGTACTGCTACAAAGGATAGAAAAACGACTTTCACTAAAGCAAACTCGAAACACTTGTACATATTTAAAAATATTATCTAAATCTAATTACTATCACTACGAACATATAAACTTCGTACCAGTTTTGTAAACATGCTTAGATCATTTAAATGTCATATGTATGTTGCTACAAAAATGTATTATAGGTAAAACCTGCTATGCATTCTATATGACACAGGTGATTTTAAAGCAGCCCCGAGACTACAGACGAGTACAAACATGACATTTATCAGCTGATAGAAGAGCAAGATAAATCGCCTCTATAGAAAATCATCTGTGTTGAGTTGAATAGTCTCGACTATGCCATAAAAATTTGCGTAACTCTTTCATTTTAGTCCGCCATAAATACTTCACTAAACCGGGTTAAAAAAAAACAGAAAATGTAATAGAATATTGTTTCCTAGTAAATGTTACCTTATAAGTAATTGTTATTTACATACATCACGTTTTTTTCGTGAAAATTTTTTGACATTACCCACACAATTCCCTTAATACGTGATCAACTTCTGGAATGCTTTAAAGACAACGCCTTAAAATTTTATACCGCTGATTTCATATAATTTCAAAGCAAAACTTTCGCAGAATGAACTGCTTTAATACATACCTACTCATAAGTCAATTCGGTTTGATATGATAACAACGTATATAATAAGTATAAATTCAGATTTCATGAACGACAGTAAATAGAGTAAGGTCCCAGAGCTCGCAGGCCTTACTTATTTTCTGACAAACAAAATGTGTCGTATAAAATAGATTCTGAAGGTATGCATACCTAGCTTGGGCCGGCGGCCAATTTTCAAATACCAGGTGCTACAGTTACATAAAATCATTGGTCCCTTTTCTTAAATTCCGAGTGCTAATTTTTATAAATAGTACACAATATAAATAAAAAGGTATTATCAATATTGCCAGACAGTTTCCGTGGACGGTTATTTACGCCTGAACGCTTTAAAGTTTCAAAAAAATTACGTAACAAAATATAATTTATCTTGCCATGCAAACGGTTTTTAAATTTGTATATTGACTTTTGTGATCCTCGTTATTTAAAACAATTATTAATTTCTGTAACTTTAATTCTACTATATTTTGGTCTTATTCTTACCTGTCTAGTGAAACTGCAACCAGGCTGTAAACAGAAGCGGCAACTGACAGCCCTTGCACGTAAGGCACTGTCTTGCACATCAGCCAGCCAAGCACCCACGCTGCAACAAATATACACACCATTAACAATTAAGTATTTAGTTGCAAAGAATGATAGAAATTATTGCACCATTGTCGAAAATAATCCCGTAATGGATACCTAATAGGTAGCAATAAGCCTGTAAACATTATTTATTTAGTTCATTTCCTTGTTTTTTTTTTGGTTTATAAACCTTATCATCATATTAGCCCTGGACCATATCAATTATCAAAATAATACCAATTTGTATGCACGGTGATGACGGCAATGGAATTACTGGGACAACAATATGGTAAAATATTAGTTCCACTTGTCCCATGGAACAACTGGGACGTAATCGTCTCAGTTGTCCCATGATGGGACAACTCAATGGAACTAGTGGGATAGACAGAAAATTGCAGCTTTCTACTACTGACAGTCTCTAAACTAGCCGGGGACTTATGGACGGACAGAAACTATAAGAGTTACTTGTTTGGACTACGCAACCTTAAAAATTATACAGCATGGTATTTTCCCGAGAAAATAGTAACATGAATCACACACCAAACCAAATCAAAGCATGAGCATTACTTTATCTATATATCCATTGTTGCCTCTATATTAATTATTTTTATTATGATCATATTTATTTAGTCTTTTTATTTATATTTTGCGACTGAACCGCGGTATGAGAAGTATACAAAAACCTTGTGGCCAGACATCATTAATGTCTTAATAGCAAAAGAAAAAACACCATTGGTTTGAAAAGTTTCTGTAATATGGATTTTTGTAACATTCACTAGATAGATAGATAGAACATTCTTTATTGTACACGACAGTTAGACATAAAGTAACATAGTTTGTAACAGTTTAGTAGCAACATACTTAGCGGCAAGTACAATGGGCGGTCTTATCGCTAAAAGCGATGTCTTCCAGGCAACCTTTGTATGGAAACAACAGAGGAAAATAATCGGTAGCTGGTGGAGTACCAAAAATATTTAGAACTGGAACAATGAAATAGTAATAAAGGAAATTAGGTGAAAAGGAATACGTGAAGTATCTTCTACACATACATACATATAAGCACATGCATATATATACATATACACACATACACATATATAGTGAAATACCTATAATAATATTAGTAAGACATTTTAGTGGAGTTACTTATTATGAAGTTTATTGCACAACGTGAGAGAGTTGTACACCACTTATAGTGTCAGATAGTATTCCTTTACAAGAGCCTGAAAAGAGGTTAAGGTTTGACCTTGTCTAATCTTTACAGGTAATGCATTCCATAAACGGATTGAAGTTACTGTAAAGGATTTATCATAAAATGCCGTGGAGTGTGCAGGCATTTTTAGTTGCAAATTTTCTGATGACCTTAGAGATCGCGGATGTGTACAATGTAGGAACTCGAATCGTTCCTTGAGATAGGAAGGTAGTGAAGGTTTGAACAGTATATTGTATAGAAGCGAAAGAATGCGTATAGGTAACCACTTGAGTTGTTTCCGAAATTCAGAGATATGATCGTATTTACGCAACCCTAATATGAATCTTATGCAAAAATTTTGAAGTCGCTCAAATTTGTCTAGTTGGTTCTCGGTGAGATCAGGATAGCTGGCATCTGCATAATCGAGGAGCAATTTTTATAGCGGTTGGAAGAAAGTTAAAATATTCACTAGTTTTCTTTGTAAGAATTATATAATTTTTTAGACAGCCTTCATAGAAATACTTACATTTACTAATACTGTGAACAACAGCATGGGTGCTGAGGAGTCTTAGGTGAGACATTCAAAGAATATATATAGACACTCCCACCTTAAAGGTCGGCAACGCACTTGTAACTCTTGAGTTGCAGGTGCCCATGGGCGGCGGTAGTCACTTACCATCAGGTGACCCGTCTGCTCGTTTGCCATTGGCCTAGTAACTTTATCTGTGTCTTCTTCCTAACTAGTTTCGGGTAAATCATTTATCATGAGCTATATCTGAAAGTAAGTTACATCCCAACTATTTTATAATTCAATGTGATATTATATCTAATAACTAAATTTATTAAATCTAACTACAAGCCACGGGAAAGATTATAATATGTTAAACCTGTCTGTTACAAGAACCCTTCCTTTGCTACTCTTTCTCTAAACTAGCCTACAAGCTTTATATCCATATTGATGATTATCTTAGATATACATTCAGCTCTTTGTTTGTCAGTTTCTCATCCCGGGAAAATGATATTTACGGCAGTTTTCTGGCTTATCTATTGAACCATAATATATACATACATAGGTATTCTTCTTTTTATGTTTTACTTTTCGTTTCAAAAGTTTAATATATTGAAGTTGAAGTTTAATCCTTCATAAAGTGACTTAAATAAATTTCTTAACCAAAGGGTTCATAAACTGAGTACAATAGATCAGAAAATCGCCCCATTCAGGCCTTTATAATTAATTTAAATCACTCTCAAATTTCAAAATTCAATTACAAACATCAATGAATATTAAATAAATGCATTCAAAGATTGCGCTACTAAGATTATGTACTGAGAACTTAAACAGCATGAATGCATTCAAATAACTTTATAACAAGTAACGAGAATTTAAACCGATGCTGAAGATTAATTGAAAGGGTTTTGTATTGATTCTTTATCTTATTATGTATATTAATGTTATTGTCTATGCTTAAATCTATTATTATATGTACCTTCAAGAGGTCTACTTAACCAAGTTTAAATATAAATGTTCAGCTATTTGTGTTAAGTTATAAATAATACGTACAAACAGTGCACACAATTTTTACGAGAACCGAGCGGTTCAGCATCTCCTTTCTGCGCCGCACCATTAAAATGTGGAATTCATTACCAGCGCACGTGGTCCCTTTGACCTGCAACCCCTCTTTTAAGTGGGGCGTGAAAGAGCATCCCGAGGCTGTCAAACTGTGGTCCACCATTTTAGTATCATCCGAAGGTATCTATAATGTTTGTTATCAGTCTTTGGACCTCAATCTAGCTTCCCATTAGTCATGGGGTCATTCTGATATGCTTTAAATAAAAATATATATAATTATTTGACGACCAGCGGTGAATCATTAGACTTCAACGTCAGAGGTAGTGGGTTCGGTGACTGGTAAATGAATTGTTTGTATGCATCAATATCTCTATTTGCATTGGTCTAGATGTAGGTAGGTATATTTGTACAATATGTATGTACTTAAAAAAATATCTAAATGTGTTTATACGTGTTAAAAAACTCTTAGCTTTGCGTAGTTTGAATCTATTAACAAACAATCTTAACGACAAAGTTCTTATTTTTATAATTTTCTTCTTTAAACAGCACTCCCATGAACCATGCGCTTCGCAATCCCATAAATGATGGAAAACCGTAGCAACGTCTTGGAACGTAAAGCAACAAGTGGAAAAGGTCACCAAATCAATATTTACACAGCACCCTGCAACCAAATGTAGGTCGCTCGGTCACTGTACTACCTGCGACCTCTTAGCCTTGCATTCCTCACTACCCATCTCTTTCCAACATTTACAAAACTCCCTCTACCCGTCTTTCTCCCCCCTGGCCTTGTACAGACGCATTACAATACAAAAGTCGGAACTGTCTGAAGAATTTACAATTAAATCTGAATCATAACTCTGTGAATTCAAGTATCAGTTTCTTTAAAAACTTTGTATGGAGTTGCATTTGTTTCGGATCGATTTAAACGATACCTACTAACTGATTTGAAATTAATGATGCCTCAGTTTTTCTTAACCTATTTTTGAAGCCTTGACCTGGAAAATGGATTTCGATTATAATAATAGTTAAAAGGTAATACCAGAATAGTAATAAATCACTATCCGCATTAAGTATTTATGTTACAATAACTGTGTCACTTGGTTATTTTACGGGTAATAGATAGGTAGCAAAAACATTGGACATCTCCAACTTAAACACCATTGTGCTTGAAAGTTTCATAGACAACTAAAGGATTTTTAAAACTATGATTGTACTTTAAAAGAGGACGAAATTTAAATTTATAAGTTTCTCGACGTGGAATTCACCGGGGCAAACAATTCACACTTCACCAAACTGCAAACTACTAAAATCACATTGTATTTTTGTTGCAAGGAAGCTCTTCTCTCTTCGTTCATTTTTATATTCCTGTCTACCAGTAGTTTTCAATAACAGAGTTTATTGAAACAGAGCTGACCTTCAACGATAGACTAAGAAATAGACTTAAAAAATTTGTGTAAGAAAATTGGGGAGAGAAAAATCCCCGCTATTTTGAAATTCCTGTAAATGAAGTGTGCCAGTAACTGTAGTTTTCTCATAATTTTTCGGTTTTATTAATCATCAATATAGGTGAATTATTCTAATACCTGCATTTAATCCATTCATTCGTGATTCTAATATACATATACGAACACAACTAGTAGCAGCCGCTCATTGACCTTTATCTAAAGTCGTGGCGAGATAATCGTGCTTGTGACTTCCGATAAGGTCTTGAGGTAAAACTTAACAGGATAAAAGGTCAAAATGCTCATTATGCAGCTGGTTGTCTTGGTTATAAAGAAAAGAAGGTGCTTGAGTGAGATCTTCAGGTTTATTTGGTAAACATTATTTATTTTACAGAACTACGTGTGCACGCCAACCGACCTGACGAGGAAGAGAGCTAGGGCAGGGCCGTTCCTAGAGATGTCATTTATTTAAAATTGATATGTTTTTTTTTAATACGTTCCATAACCTAAGACGATAAAATATAAAAAAAAAAACATTAAAAAGAATATCCCGAACGGTGATGTATTATTTATTTTTAGATTGCCGTTATTTACTTACATTTCAATTTAGCCTCAATACCAATGAGGTTTTACTTACTGTTTTAGACATCGAAATTATTAATATTATTTTCGTTACTATTTATAAATGTTTAATTAGAAGCATGGTAAAGTTGAAGTATGAGAACATGGTTTTTTTATAGATTCTATCTCTTACCAAAATTCTTAGTAAAATATTCACCATGACGACCTAAAATGTTGTGCATGACCTGACCCGGCACCATACCGCCAGATGCGTGCCGATGCGGATAAAAGGTTGCCATATCTTAAATTATGTAAACGGGGCACGAAAAGCAAACGCCTTCAGTTTTTATGTTGCAACTTTATGCAGCGTACTCTCATTCTTTTCTTCGTTCGTGTCAATAAAGAGCAAGTATATTAGCGCCATTCGTGCAAATCCTCCATTTAGCATACCCTCGAGTCTAAAAGAAAAATAACTTAGTTAAGTTCAAGTCAATTCTAATCCGGTAAATTAAAGATATACCATTGTACTCACGTGTGTGCTCGGCTAGTCCTAGTGCCTGACACAGACCCGGCAGGTTGATTCACAGAACCCGTATGGGCCCAAAACTGGTGAGGTGAGGAGAGTACAACCATATACCTAGCTATCTTTAATAATATGAAAACTACACTCTAATGTTTTATTCCCACTCAGGGGGATTCAGTTTCACTTCTGTCTAGATAGATAGGTAGGTTTTTAAGTCAACTACAGGTTTGTTTAAGAATCTTTTATTTAATGTAATTTATAATTGAAAGGATTTCCAATACAACGAATAAGAAAATCTATATATTGTTAAATCCATTCCTTAATGTGAATGAAAATTATTTGAATGAGATTCCAGAATTATTATCAAAGCGTTCAGAGTAATATTAAACTAATAATAATATTTACTTCGATTTAGTATAATGTCTGTATATTTCCATAACTTATTCATAATACAGATCAAATGTTGATAATTATAAATGTTGATTAACTACGAGAATGTTAGTTATAAATTTTGAATAGCGTCCAAAATTTTAATTCTAAATTGAACTTTATTTCAATTTGCACAACAGTAGTTATAGAGTACCCAAGAGTGGCTGGAACACACTGTGTATAATGCATGGGAGGGATGGCCACTGTACCAAGAGCCCGGACGTCGCGGCCTTGGCTGCCTCATTTTATTGTCTGCTCCGTTTTGGATTAAAATCTCTTGGTTTTCCTACGTTTTGTTGATGTATTAAGAATATATTAGGGCCATTTTATCAGTAATAGTGATCGCACAAGTTGAAATTTAACCGGAATGCCTTAAATTATTGAAAATAACGCTTTTAAGCTCGTCAATAGGAACTAAAACTAAATAAAACGTTTGACAATCAGATGCAAAGGAAACTGTTTTGACTTTACCTATCTTTATATATATAACTCATACATACGTATGTCACTGAACTCCTACTAAACTGCTGGACCGATTTTGATGATGTTTTTTGTGTTTGAGTGGATCCCTGGATGGTTTAGATTCACAAATGGACTCGGTATCTAGGAATCTTATTTCATTTATAAAATACATTTAATATAAGTGTGCTTGAGTGGGTCTATAAATGGCTTAGACTCACGATTGCACCCGGGTCGTGGCACTGCAACCGGGTTCTAGAAGTTACATTTTTTTCTCTTTTGACCTAACTGTTATTTTTTTAAGATTTTGGTTTATCTGTCTTATTGTCGAAATCAATTAAGACACCAAAAAACAATCCTACTTTAGGGCAGGACGACATCTGTCAGATCCGCGAGTGTATATATTACATTTTTTTTTTTAAACTTTCGCGTTCCATGATATCAAAAAAGTGGAGGTGGATGAAGAACCTTCTACCTCACGATGTCGACGACGGAGGGCGTGCACCGCTGAGCCAGTCAGCCTGTGACCACAGCCAGTGCAACCTGGTCGAAACGTCAGGCAATTCAGAGGTATGTAATACCTTTTCGTGTCGCTTTAATTCCCGTTAATACGTAAATAATATTATAACATATTACATAACGTTCTAAACTCAAATGTTTCTATTTCTGGTAATATTTTTAAGGCTTGCTCCGTAATATTCGTACTTGGAGTAATTGAACACTTTATAGTAGAATGTAGTTTCACCGTGATTCCCGATCCCGTTGGAATATCGGGATAAAAAGCAGCCTTTACGTTAATCCAGATGTCCAGCTGTCGACATACCAAGTTTCATCGCAATCGGTTCAGTGGTTTATGCGTGTAAGAGTAACAAACATCCATGCATCCATCCATCCAAACTTTCACATTTATAACATTAGTAGGATAACACAAACTAAGAGATATCTACCTATTATTAGTTACTCTTGATCATAAGTAATTATGTATATTAAACCTAATTGAAAATTTCCAAGTCTTCAGGTTTCAATGGAATGTTTCTGATAAAGATAATACTCGTATTAGGTAAAATATATCTTAAAAACCTAAACTGTATTAATAATTCATACATTACATAGTACTTACACACATTGAATGTAAAGTTATTTCATTAAATTTATCACAGCGATTCCTTTACAAGGAACAAATTCTTGGAATTCAGATTATTTATTTTTCTCCTCAATTTAGACTTACGTAAAACTTGTATACAATTTTAAGCCTGAGATAATCAAATTGAACGTTAACGTATACGTTAATACATTACACAAACAACGAAATTGTTTAGTTTTTTTTTACCGGAGAAATAACTCACGATGTGGAATAGGAAAAAGAGAATAGGAAATTAATTTGTCAGAGTCTCCGGAAAAGAAAAAGCCAATAATATAGTTTCCCATCTCGGAACTGAACCGAGGACCTCATTGCAGCACGCCATTTTATGCGTAGTACCTTAGTAGTATGGAATATATGAGTACAAAAAAATATGTCCTAACACTATCATACAGTTTTTCAGGAAATATAAACAGATTGGGTACGGTTATCGTTTTACGACATGTAAAAGATAGCAATATACACCAAGATATGGGCTCACAACATGTCATAAGGTACCTTCCATTTCCTTTTTCATTATGTTGGACTGAGTTCAAGTTAAACTGGATGGTGGCGGGTCGAAGGGGTGCAGGGCGAGCGGGGTTGGAAAACTAGGTCAGGCCGATGAACTAGGCCGCCGGGGCGGGCTCTCAGAGACTTGTTGCGAGTTGAACAGGTGCGTCCGAGGATCATACAGGATTATATACGAGTTTGTTATTAAGTAGATAAGTATAGGGATGTTTTTGGAGAGTTTTAAGTAGGCGGGCTTTTGGATATTAGACGGGTTTATGATTTTGAAGAGGTTTGATGTTACAGTTGTTCTTTTAACACGCTTTTATGAGCTCCACTTGTAAATAAGTAACAATGTAAATATATTATCTTAGAAGTCTATTTTAACCTACTTCTATTTGTGGTAGTTCCAAAGACAATACTATAATGTGGCATCTTGGAGCTGATTTGATGACCAGGAGGTGAATAGCGGAACTTTTAGTGGCTACTAGTAAATCCCTTGAGTTTGGGTTTGGTTTGCGTTTTGTAAATACAAACACACATCTTCATGCGTACAAATATTTGCAATAAGCGAGAATCGAACCATAATTGCTTATTAACTATATTATTGTGATAGTTTAAAATTTAAAATTTTGAATTTTAATAAAAGAACGGTTGAAATTTTTTCTACAAAACAAAATATATAATTACGATGTCATTTCAGGAGAGACTGAAAACGATAGTATATTTTCTTTTTATATATTTCTATTGTATTGTTGTTAAAAGAAGTGAATGCAAATACATACATTTATTATGTATTTGCATTCACTTCTTTTAATTAATATTGTTAATAAAGGTAATTTTTTTATATTTTTGCTTTAAAAAACCTTACAAAAACCTAAGCGTTAATTGGACTATCTCTCTTGGAGTTTGAAAATTATTTCGTTTAAAACATACTCATTTAAAACATTAATTTTTATTATTACCATGCCCATGTTCAGAAGAATATACTTCGGAGGCAGAAGAGACTCCTAAGCGATAGGAACATATTTTAAAACACTTTAAATAAATAAAAGTATTTTCAATAAGTCATCCAGTTATAAACTACATAATTGATTTATGCGTCCCTAGATAGTTCGGGCCGGCTGGCTGAATGAACTCTCAAAACAAGCGGATCGATCCTCTAAAATACTCCCGATCACTTTGCCCCACTTCCAACACCCCGTTTAGGCCGTTCCAAGTACGGTCAGCTACACATTCGCCCAGAATATAAAAATCAAAAATTTAAGGAGCAACGAAAAACTTTTTTTACCCACCAAGTTAGGAAGCAAGGATGCGGATCATCTGGTTGTAAGCAATTGCGCGTTAACAACTTGCAACACTCAAGTGATAACCTAATGATATCACTCGAGTGTTGCAAGCCTCCCATGGAATTCTGGACACCCTGCTGAGCAGCAGAAAAGAACAAGACCACGTCTCTAATGCTGTGTCTTAACACGTTCAGATACTGGATCTGTATACTAAAAACTAGCCGGGAATTAACGCGATTCAGAAGTATGTAATACCTTGTTATGATCGTTTAATTCCCGTAAATACATAAATAATATTATGAAAATACCTAGAAATTCAAAATGGTCACACCTTGTAAACAGAGAGTTTTTTTTTTTCAATTTTTTTTATTGTAAGTGCATGCTAGAGTCCATACCCTTTCAGAGATTTCAGTAAATGCTATATTTTCAAATAAATCTTGTATTCTTACGAGTATATAGTAATAGACTTTTATTTCGAATAAGTCAGCATTATGTTGGGATGCGAAATCGTGAAGCATCAATTTATAATAAAACTGCGATGTATGTATACATATATAGAAGATCACTCTGATATACATATCAAAGGACATGTTAAAAACGCAATCTTATCATCATATTACATTTTTTATCAATGCTCACGTACTTTGTCAGCTACTTTTGTTGCACCCTGCACTTTAAAGGCTGGCAATTTTACAGATTTATTTAGTACCTTAAAGAAGGTTAGCAGGGCTGAATTCTGGACATATATGTAAGGAATTTATTCAGGGCAAGAGGTCTAGATTGAAATTTTGTTGGGGTCACTTTCTAAATGGTGTTATGTTATATATCTCAGACGCTCTGTGAAGCATTTACTACACCGCATGTGAATTTTCCATAACGTTGTAAATAATGTTGTTGGAGTTAAGTAAATAGTTAACGTTAATCTTGTTACAAAACATGAAATAACTAGTCAGTCATTCTAAGGTCTAGGGCAGAATATAAGCAGCCACTGGTATCAATGTTGATAATTGGTTGATATCACAAGAAAATACGTATTTTGAAAACGCATGAGAACATTTTTTTTGCAACCGAAAAGAAGAGAAGGAGAACCATGCTTCGGCACGGTTCACTTAAAAACCGGTAGACTTTTCGCCGAGTTAGTGAGGTTACCGGATGCCCTAACCATTGCCTGCTCCCTCCCTTCCCCCTCTTCCACCCTTCCCCTACTTCCACCTTAAAGACCAGCAACGCACTTGTGACTCTTGAGTTGCAGGTGCCCATGAGCGGCGGTAGTCATTTACCATCAGGTAACCTACATATTCTGCAAGAGGAAGACTAATATGGTAGAACACTGTGATGGGTGTAATTATTTAAAGTGTAGATAGGGTTTATTAATAGTTATTTCGCAATAAAAGCTTTCAGCCAAAACAAACGCAAATTATTCATTACTAAAAACGTATAATTATTCAAAATCGGTTTAGTTGTTTTTTTGTTTTTTATATATTATAGGGAGCAAACGAGCAGACGGGTGACTGTTGTATAGTGATTACGAAAAAACAGACCTTCTATACGCACGCACATATACGTAAGTCAAAATTATAAAGGGTTGTTTTCTTAAAGAAGAGTCTTTAGACTTTTTGAACCCCTTTTTGGCAAATAAACAGATAGCCTACAAAATCAGAGATCACCGTTGTCCCTGGAGTCTTGAGACATTCTGTTATTATGTCGTACTCGAAACTTTTAGTGTTAATACACAATACATCCTACACTACAGACTCATAAGTCGCATTCACGTCAAATTTAATTCCAAAGCATCTTCCCAAATCTATAACACTGCCGTATAACATCTCATCATTTTAGAGCACATACGCTGTAATGAAAATTTGATCACTCGTTCCAATTTTCTGGCAGAATGACTTTCTCAAACGAACATCGCCGTGTGATTTTCTTCGCTCCATTGATTCCATAGGTCGAAACTCTTGGAAGCACTTCATATTACTATATATGTTGACTTCGCATAAAGAGTTTTAGTATTTAGAATTTTATGATGATGATTTAAAAAAAGGAACCGGTCAATAACAACCTGGGATACTAATTTTCTTTGCATCTCTTCAGAACCTAAACATTTTAATATTTATTTAAACTTGACAATTTTACTTATTCTTGAGACAAATATCTTAATAGACAGACAGCCAGACAGTTAATAAAGTAATCCAATAAAGATTCAGTTTTTACCCTCGAGTTATGGAGTAAAAAAAAATAAGAATAGGTAATACCATTCCTCAATTATCTTTATTAAAGAGCTCTCATTAATCCAACAAGGATTTCAGAAGGAGATCCAATTAACTTACGTAAGATTTGTGATTATCAATAATTAAAAAATATATTGTAATTATTTAATAAAGAGAACGAATGCTTCTAAATGAAATATTTTAGCACTGACCAATTATCCAGTCCTACAAAATGATTATAAAATATTTAAAAAATGATACATTAAATATGGTGTAAATACATTTTCAAAACTATTACTTCAGGGCTTAAACCGAATGCAATACTATCTCACTAATAATACTAACTCATACTAACTCACTAACTAAATAATACTAACTCAATTATCTACTGTCTATTACACCTTTATAATTGTCACATTTTTTTATTATAATTATGTGTTGTCGTGGGTACAGAAAAAGACATTAGATACCTTTCATCCAGACAAAAGTAGGTCCCTACTGTTCCCGACGGATAATAAAATAACTTACGCGAGGGAAGCAGTTGGCATATGCTAGTTGTAGGATAAACAGTGATTCGTTTGTTTTTATAACTTTTAATACAAAACTTCATATAACCTATATTCATCATTTACATGAACTGCAATGAACCTGTGGGGGTCACAGGTTCATTGCAGTTCATCGAGGGAACCATTTTCCCTTGATAATCTATCAAATAATAGTTTTTAAACTTTCGCGACTTTGATACATATCAGATGTGTGACACGGGACTTAAAACTTTTAAATATTATCGCGATTAAGTCCCGAGTTACACATCTGATATTCTATCAAATGTCATTCACTAATTAATTTTTATGTATTTAGTTTGCATTTAAATCGTTTAAGGCTTTGATAAATTGTGTTCATACTAACTTTATATAAATATCATTAAAATTATACAACTTTAAAAAATTTCATGAGCATTTTCATAGTAATATGCATTGGCGTAATCGTTTTACAATTGAAAAATATCAAAGTCTATCTACATCATTCAGGGACCAACGCACCCGTAGCTAGTAGGTTTTAATATCTAAAGATTTGCTTGCAAATTTTAATGTCTGATTTTATAGATATTCTCACTTTCTTAATTCACTGTCATACATAATACTTGTTATACAAACATATGGACCTTAGAACGCCTGCCTGCTTGAATGTCAGAATATTCCTGTCTTATGATTTTAGTTAACACGAACTGTAATAAAACTACGTCATACATTGACTTAGTTTTATAAGTAGATTTCGTATACAGTCTAAAGATTAAATATTTTACAAGTATTACTTCCGTGAGTGGTAATCATGGTCATTAAAGATGTACGGTTGTACATGTGTGTGTCTAGGTATTAGACCAACTAGACCACTAACCGTACTGTAATAGTTTCAGGCCTCAAAGTGGCTCTTTATTATGTGGTGAAGCGACCTGTCACGTCAGTGATAGGCGACACAGTCAACACATTACCTAAACTAGTAGTAATTTATTTTAATAACATAGTTAGGTGTTTAGGGATGTGTTTAGGGGTAGGTACTGTTTTTTTTTTCGAGTAAAAATTTCTAACGTCAGCCAACCAGCATTTTATGTTTCTAAAAGTACACATTTGTTCTGGATCATTAAATTCATTCCCGTCACTAAAAACAGAAATAAAATAAATAATTCTTTACACAAAAATCATTTTCAATTTACGATCACGCGTAAACTTTATAAATATGCGAATTTTACGACACTTTCCTTTTACGGCCTTGTCATTTAGTACTGGCTATTGAGGACTGTTTGAGTATAAAATAATATGAGTATGATGATGAGGGAGTACTCGTATATCGTGTACTCTCGTGTTAAAATCCCAAGAAATGTTTATTGTTATACTGTCATGTTTTTTATTACCAACTGCTGAAGGTTGAGAGTTTATATATAATGTTAAGATTATCAATACACACATATTCACGCCTGTATCTCCGGGGGGATAGGCAGAAGCGTATTAAAGACCCACATTTTGCGACAATTATTTAAACGATAAATAATAAAGAGTTATGCCTACTATGGTCGTATCTTTACCCAAAGGAAAAAAAATTGATAACCTATAAAAAGTAAAGATTATTTGTAAATAAAAGTCGTATAGGTGTTATTTATAATGTTTTGATACCCTCACAATAGCGTAAAAACAAACCTTTCTCGTCTTGTAACTCAACCCTAAAATCAAACATAATATCAGCTGTCAAACATCACTTACGCACAACATGTTGTAACACGCAACCTTGAAGCAATGATAAAGGGTACATCGACAAGCCGCAATTCCAATATCGAGGATATAAGGAGGCTGCAACCTTCATACTGTCAAATGCTGCACAAGATTAATTCCGGAGACCTTGGATCTCGGGCCATATAGGGGACAAAATAAAAAAAAATGGGTTTTATTATGTGTGATACATTTATGATATAGGTAGGCTTTAATATGCTATTATTGCTTTCGTCTTTAGAGCTTTTTTTTTTTGCAAGGAAAGACATTTTGAAAAATTGCTGAACGGTAATAATAAAGCTCCTTACTTACGTACTTTAATAATGTAGAAATAGAATATAATAATCTTATTGTACCCCAACAACATACTGTTTACATTAAATACACAAAATGAATATGTACAATGGGCGGCCTTATCGCTAAAAGCTATCTCTTACAGGCAACCCTTGGATAGACAAAATTGATGAAAATAATAGTGATAGTTTTTACTTGTCTTTTACTTGTCAAATTATATAATTCTGATATGGAACATAAATTTGATTGTTTTTGGATCTTTAAAAGACTATAAGGGTTTTGGTTTTGTTTTTGCGATACGCAGCCATTGTGCTAATTGAATGAAAAATATGATGTACAAACTTAGCTGAGTCCTACGAAAAGTGAATTGCTCATTGTAAAAAAGGCGAGATCATGGATACATAAAGTATTTCACACGGTGTTAAATGACGCTTTAACACCTGTTTATAACTAGCAGTTGCCCGCGACATAGTTTGCTTGGAAACTTTAGTAAAATCTATTCCACGGGAACCGTACATTTTTTCAGTAGCCTATGTGCTATTCCAGACTATAATCTATCTCTGTGTCGAATTTCATCTACAAACATACATTTATCCTCACAGTCTTTGTAATATTAGTAAGAAAAGTGAGATATCGAAGATAAAATAATATTATTGCTTCCTATTCCTTCCTATTATTGCTTTATTATCTTCAGAGATTTTAAATGTTTCCTTTGTTTCTAAACCAATCATTCCTTATTAGAATCAATTCAACATGCAAACAAATATGTAGACTAATAAATCAGAAATCCTTTCAAATAAATTTAAATACTTGACGGTTGCTAAACCATCTAAAAAAAAATCTATCTCATTCATCTCTAACATTGACACCTTAACCTTGTAAGAATTATTGCGAACATCTAAATCTTATCTAGATACCCTACCTAGATGAAAGTGATAAACGATCGACAGTCTCCATACTCACGGTGTGAGACGAGGCCAAATCTTAGCCAGACTCCGCCTCATTACACACATTTTCATTAATATTATTTGTTTTCATTAAAATAATTTAAGCTGGTTGTCTTATTTTCAACCGGTCCAAATGTAATAAATGTCCCAGCGGGTGGGCCTTAAGATGAACATGGACAAGACGAAGGTTATGTCGAATGTCCATGTGGTCCTACCCCCATCAAATTCCTCAGTGCCTGAAAATCAGTGATGACATATGGATCCGAAACGTGGTCTCTCACTATGGGCTTGATAAGCGAGCTCAGAGTCGCTCAACGAGCTATGGAAAGGGCTATGCTCGGTGTTTCTCTGCGCGATCGAATTAGAAATGAAGAGATAAGCAGACGAACGAAGGTCACCGACATAGCCGAACGGGTCAGCAAATTGAAGTGGCAATGGGCAGGGCACATAGCACGTAGAACTGATGGTCGATGGGCCCAAAAAGTTCTGGAATGGAGACCACGGACCGGAAAGCGTAGCGTAGGACGTCCACTATCGCGGTGGACAGACGACCTGGTCAAGATCGCAGGACGTCGGTGGATGCAGACCGCTTCCAACCGGTCTTCTTGGAGGTCATTAAGGGAGGCCTATGTCCAACAGTGGACGTCCTATGGCTGAAATGATGATGATGACTAATGAAATGAAAAGCTAGTAACAAAAATAAATAGATAAATGGACGAAAATAGTTTATTTTCAAAATAAAACTGAAATAATAAAAATATGTGGCGCGGTTCGGCGGTAGTTTATTTCACTGCACTTATATGTTTCAATGTTTCTGTGTATAATTGATTGAATAATATTGTGATAGTATTACGTTCACACATTATTTTGCAACGATACGCGCTATTGTCGAGTGTCAACGTGATATATTTTTTAAGTATTGTGTTCGCAGATGTGTTACTTGGGTCATCAATTCCATCAACCAACACTTAGAGACATAGAAAAAAGGGCAAACTCTAATAAAACTTATGTTTTATTACTTTAAGTATGAGTGTCTTAGAATTAAAGATTTGTAAAGCTTGAAAGGTCAGTCATTAAGATAAATGAAAAGGTTGTGTAATAAAAAAAGGGTCGCCTTAGAATATTTCTATAGAATATTTCGGTTAGAGGAAACAGATGTTGGTGGAGTCATGGGGTCAGTAGAGCTTAGGAACAGAGATGGCAGGGCAGTCAGTTGGAGTACGTAAAACGGGATAGTGGTAGCATCAGAGTCAGCGGGTTGACAGGGGTCAGAAAGGCGGCCGGTTCTCGTAAGTTTTGACATAGAACGTTGGGGATGTTCGTTGAGTCTTTAATGTTTTATTCTTAATAGACGTTTATATTTAATATGTATTTATGTCCTACACTGAGTAACGCAGTATCCGTCAGGTAATCAAATTTATTTCCCGTATACATATCGGTTTCAAGGCATTAAATTAATATCATTACTTTGGTATTGGTTAAGATGTTTTTGGACGGGATGAATGAATATTATTACCCTGTAAGTCTCCTCGTTATAGCACTCGATCTTGAATAGAGGGCAACGGGGCCTTGGTGATCATCAGCTCAACTGTCGTCTGGTGTAGAAGACTAACTATCGGGTACCATAATCCCGGGTTATGGTAGTCGAGGTTTAACGGAGGCAGCGATATCCTGATCATTGGCAGGTTGTTCTCGTCTGCTGTAGAAGTCCAAGTTTCGAGTGAGTCGTTAGCGAGGTGTGGTTATGGGGTAAAATGATTAAGATGGTAAATGTGTGAAAACTAAATCAATGCCAAAGGGTTTAAATGTACGATCATAAAAATTACTTTTGGATCCCCTCTTATCGCGATTTTTATTATTGATTATATCGAAATATCGAATGCCAGTGGAAAAATGTCCAGCCAGGGTCGAGTCTTACAGTCTAACGCGGAATAAGGCGGGGCGTTATAGACCTCCCTTAATCGGAGGGGAGCTGGTTTCCGTGAAAAATACTCAGTTGATTAGCCGAATAACTGCTTTACTCGGTTTAGGCTCATCGAGGTACCATCACAATATAAACGGCCCGTCTCACCCCTCCACGCCGCCGGGCCTTCCCGTTATTTCGTTTTTTGTTTGTTTTTCCTGATTGTCATCCGTGGGGTATAAAGGGTCTGGTTGAGAACCAGCGCTAGGCACGTCATGTCTGGTGTGAGGTACACATGTTTTAAGCGCATTTATTGTTTTTAGGTGTAAGTTTGTTATTACAATAATTATTGTGTCTTAAGCGGCTAAGCATATTTTTTTTCTGTATTTCTTTCTATTTACAAGAAAAAGGTATGTAAGTATGTTTATCTGTGTTCTAGATCACATAGGGAGATCTCTGTTTAGTTTAGTTGCTTAGTGTAATATGTCTCAGAGTATTATTTACTATACTAGCTTTCGCCGTGTAAACGATTATGCATAGTCTTATGACAATTGGTTGAGTAGTAACCTAAGGGGTGAAAACGCAACCAACAAAATAAACAAACTCACTTTTGAATGTGTAATGTTTAGAGATCGGATAATCGGATGCATATTTACCTAAAGTTATTTTTTGGATAACACATTATGGAAGCGCCTTCTAAGTATATTTTTATTTACGAATGTAGTTGTATTGTCGCGTCGCTACTTGCGCACAAGCAAGTATAATTTGCCGTCTCACTCGCACTCTTACAAAATGCTTACATTTCCTGGGGTTTAATAGGCCCGATTTGACACTTGTTACAACGTAATAAGGTTTTTTTTTTGCTTCGTCAAAAATCACTGACAATAAAAGTAGGGAAAAGCAACCATTATACGTTGTAACAGAGCAAGTGTCATTTGTGTCAAACTGGGGTTTATTACATCTCACGGAGTATAGGTACACTTAAATTTGAATTTCCTGGAATCGCGGGATTCTTTCGATAAAAAAAAGCTTTCCATAATAGCCAACATCTCAACTTTAGGTAAATATGCATCCGAATATCCGATCTCTAGTAATGTTAGTTAGGATTTTATTATTAATTCTACATTGCATGTAAATCCAATAATACCTTAAGTAGGTAAAAAATATTTATTTTGTCACCACACACAGGGTAAGTATTACATTTCTATAAACATAAAAACAAAAATGGTCCTCAGCTCAGCATAGTGACGCTTCGTGTTTACACCTGAAGCGACAGGAAAGGTTTTATAACCTCCTAAGGCCAAAGAAAAATATACAAATTACTACCAACTAACTTACATTTACTTAAATAGGTCTACTATGTACATAAATCCTAGAGTAAAATATATAACCGCTGTAATTACATCCTTACTAATATTATAAATTCGAAATAACTGTTTGTTTGTTTGTTACCTTTTCACGACTAAACGGGTGAACGAATCGTACTTAAATTTGGCAAGATGATAGATTATCCTGGCGATTATCTTTGGAAAAATGTACGGTTCCCTCGGGATAGATTTGAATTACCACATGAACGAAGTCGCGAGCAACAGCTAATACAAAATCAATGAATCAAAATCAAAAATCAATATTTCAAGTAAACCCATAGTAGGTATTTATGAATTGTCAGGAGGAGTCAGTGAGTATAAGTCGGTCTGTCATAACTACAATGTCAACAGTGTATAAAATAATATCAATGTTCTATAAAATTAACAATGCCAATAATAATAATCAAAATATCAATAAATCAGATAAAAACAAGACAAGTACCTACTCATTGACAGTGTGACTGTGGAGCAGGACCGGCATTCTGCTAAGCATTTTTATCATGTAAATAATGATCTAGTTTATAATATGCTCGTTTACATAGCGTGCGTTTTATACAAGTTATAAATTTCTTCTCATTTAGTTGAAGAATATTATGAGGTATTTTATTAAGAAGAGAGATAGAGTGAGCAGAAGAGCAGAAGTCAAAGTTGCCGATGTTCTAATTGGAATATTAGTAAAGAAATCAACAAAATCCTGAGCTACGTCCTTCTCCGAGCTTAAAGTACCACGCACTGTCTGCAATACATAATTGTTATTAGGTATTTTATTCCTACCGGTTTCGTTATTAATTAATTTCCAGGTACAATATAAATGAATACCATTCGACTACACTTCAATATCCAATAAAAGGTATCAAGTTCCTTTTTTATTTGTATCCATTAATAAAGACAAATTCAATATGAGTTTACCTCTACAGGCTAAGGCTAAGATCGCGTCTATGTATATACTCGTATGTGTCAAATCCGAAACCATAGATATACAGAAATGTATTTATTAACACCTATTCACCGCCAAATTATACAAGTATTTCACAACTCAGTACATTGAACTTGGGATGATAAATATGGTTCAACATCGAAAAAAGTCTAATTTAAAAAGTTTCCCACAAATTCCATTTATTACTTAATAACGCCTTCGTGGCGAGAATCTTAATAGGATTTTGGTAAAGTGAAACATTTTTTTTGTTTTGTGAGACTTACGAAGATCTAATCTATGGTTATTATTTTTTTCTCTAATTAAAATGACAGGCACTCTGGACTTATTGGTCTTACCAGTAACAAGCTCAACGGACACACGAACTAAGCACAGCTTAAATAGACTTTCATCAAACCTATGTAAAAAAACTGTTACAACTATCTGTGTATTAAATTGCATCCAAATCGGTCCATCCTTTTGCAAAAATTGCCTATTTTATACCTCGTCGGTGGCAAACAAGCATACGGGTCGCCTGATGGTAAGTGGTTACCGTAGCCTATAGCCGCTTGCAATCTAAAGAAGTGTTCCTGTCTTAAAGAACCCCAAACTGTAGTCCCTCGCAAAAAACCTCGGTAGGAAGCTCATTCCACTGCCAGGACGTTCGGGGGAGGAAATTCCTCTGGAACGGTACCGGTACCATTTAGTTTTCATGGTGTTATGCCTATTTTACATTGGGGACTAAAAGCCCCAGAATCATCACCCCGTTATATTGTATTATAGAATATTGTATTATATTGTATTATAGAACCGTAGTCCGTAATGACGGTTATTTTTAAAGACCCTTGAATTATCAGGGAGAAAAATCTTACTGCACAAGTGACAAAGAAGCGCAGGCTTTATGGTAACCGGTAGCCGGCAACAATAAATGATCACAAGACCAGATGCGTCCTTTACCCTTTCTACTTGACCCTACTCTCTTGAGCTTCTTGGGAAGGGAGTTGGAATGAAACACCACTCCAGCATACAATCACCACTCCAAGTGCGCGTTATTAATAATTGTGGATTTGAAGTTATTTAGATCCTATTCACCAGCACCAACAACACCGGTACAAGACAGCTGTTTCGGCTCCGGACAAATTTGGTATGACCAGATCGCCTCCTCCAGTTATTAGAATAATAATTATCTGAAACCATTAAAGTTTCTTTCGCTTTAGAATTTCATAGATTTTTTTCTCAAAAACTAATTTTCAAATTAGCAGAAACTGATTTGGTAGGTACGTTTTTATAAAAAATTACTTTGAAGATTAATACCTTTACAGTTAAGTAAACCTTTGATGAAGGATTTCCTATTACCACGACTGCTATTTTAAGCAAAATTATTTTAAAGGCTTCCTAAATTTTATATTGGTTTTAGGTAAAAATATTTCTTGTCAAACGAATATTATTAGACGAAGTTTCCAATCAAGTGTAGACAAGTACGCTCTGGGAGAAGAGTTTAAATATTCTTCATGATACTAAGTAGGTTTCTGCACCAGTCTCTGTAAGACAAGCGGTTAATGACACCCCAAATATCTTTTCAAAAAACTTTACTTCCGTTCAACCTAAAACTGACTAAACGATACCTTTCTCATCGGTATCATGAGACAATAATACTAATATACAATTAATAAAGATATTAGTGTTTTGTGTTTTTCAACCGACTTCAAAAAAGGAGGAGGTTCTCAATTCGTCGGAATTTTTTTTTTGTATGTATGTATGTTCACCGATAACTAGAAGACGCCTGAACCAACATGGACTGAATTCTTTTTTTGGTTCAAAGGGTATAACTTCCCAAGTGGTTAAATTTAATAGAAATCAGTCGAGCGGTTTTTGCAAAATCAACAAATTTTAATATTTTAAAATTGTATACATGGATGATATTTCGTTTGCTCCGAAACCTCGCTGTCTCATTGGAGTAGTGCGTTTAGTTGGCCTACCCATATTATATTTAAACAAAATACATCTACTTTCCACTAAAAAGCAGATTAAAGTCGGTGATATTTTTTTAAAAGATAATTATTTGGGTTTTAACTTCTCGGCAACAGCCGGTATGTGACCCTGACTCCGTCCATCCGTGTAAGTAAAATCCCCTCCCTTTTATTCCTTTCCCTTCTTCCCAACTTTTACCTTTCAACGTACTCCCAAAATTTCCCAAATTAATTCCTAAAGCGCCCGGATGACTGCAATAGGTTTGCCCCTTAATAAGTAGTTGGCAAAATCTTGGTGTTAAATACGCTTCTGCCTACATCGGGGGTATAAGTGTGAGTGTATGTATGATGTTGGTGCTAGTTAAATCATATAGGTGTTATGAATACCTGCACAAGAGGTAGTCGGGGCACTGACATTTTAATTTTGCAGAGATTATAATTATCTACCACAATTATATAATTAATAACCACTAGCTGCGCCCTTTCACCAGACTGCTGATAAACATACTCATATATTTGTCAATACTAATATTATAGATAAATTACACCCAGACGCAGAACAAATGATCATGCTCATCACACAATTATTTGTCTTGGGTGGGAATCGAACCCACGACCTCTGGCGCAGCAGTCAGGGTCACTAACCACTAGACCAACAAGCCAGTCAGCCATTGATAATGAGTTAAAACAAGTACCTACCTATTTGTTGCCGGGTTCTTTTAATACACATATTATTATATATTGTCTGATTTACATCGGACAGTTAATATCAATTTAGAAGTAAAGTATTTTACGTGACAAAAATAAAGATATTTTTTGTTTATCTGTCAATATTTAAAGGACCTATAAAAGCATAACATCTGTTTACGAAACAATGCCCGCGCTCCCAGTACATTTGGTAGTCTTATTTCTGAAATAAATAAAAATCTTAAAGTTTTGAGATGCCGTTGTCACTTGTCTTAAATAAGCATGTTTTTATTGTTTAGAGTTGGAATAGTAATTTAATAAAAACTTCAGACATCTGGCAAGAAACCCTCAGAGAATCGCCGTCACTTGTCTGAAATTCACAACTGTAGCTCTTCAAAAGTATTTTTATCTACATATACAGATTCTAACTAAAATAAAATTATTAATACGAATGTGAATTTGTTTGTTGATTACGCTTTCACCCCTTAGGATACTCTGCCGTGGTAATTGAAATAGCAGTAAGTCAGGAAGACACCTCTTCTGGTTTATTGCTATCTCGATTACCACGGCAGTAGGTGTAGTATCTACTGCAGTGGTAATCAACCGATTATAATTATCATATAACTCTGCACAGACTTTTTAAGAGTAGAAAAAGGACAAGTCTCACCCAGAAAAAAGTTAGTTCCCAAAAGGATTCCTGAACTGGTAGACAGAATCTATAACGAGAGTGAAACCGTAAATGCTGAATAATATTAAAGATTTTTCGTTTGACAGACCTGACATGTTTTTTTTAAGAAGCTTATGTAAGACTGATACTAATATTTGTCTATTGAAAATTTTAGAGTTCTTTTAATGTAACTTTCAATTTATAAAAGATATTTGGGTTGTCTAAATAAAACCTTGTAAAGATAAAAATAGAAATTCCTTTTATTCACTAATATCTATGACTACGACCTCTCATTCGACTGCCACGTCTGGGATCGCGGGTTCGATTCTTTTTACATTGTTCAGTATAACTTGTCATTGTAAAGACTTACTGACAGGTAATCACATATACCGGACGCGTGTAATTTCATTGAGCCGTTTTCACGTTAATTTTTAAATTTGTAAGACATATTCTTTCTGCACTTCTTCTATATATAAACTGTAAATGTTCCAAAATTTACTTTACTACGTTCGAGAGTTTTTTTTTAAAAGGGGTTCAAAGAATTCTCTTCACGTAATAATATAATGATTATGGAACCCTTAATACAAGCTCTGCTTAGTTTGGATCCAGACAGCGATGTGTTATACTTCCCAGAAAATTACAGTAAAGAAATATTACTATATTTATAGACAGCACGGGTGACGCTTAGGTTTAAGTTGTTTCAAATCGGACGAGACCTGTCCCCGCCAGCAATCATTGCTGCCATGCTGGCGGATGAGGAGGGCTGGGGCGCAGTGGTCTCTTTCTGTGAAGCTGTAATGCTCCAGAAAGAGACCGCTGAACGGGATCGGGAGAGGGCCGATCCCGAGCGTAGAGGACGTCGGCGGCGGTATCAACCGTCGACGGGGCCGCAGGCTGCCAGAGAGTGGGGACCTCTGGTAGCAAATTAACTGCTGCGGTAGGCGATAGGATGGCGGCCCAATCGCATCTTTGCGATCGGGCTGCTACACACATTGATTAGGCCGATAGGCGTGGGGAAGCCTGCTTTCCCCGGGATAGGGCTTGGCTAGGCGCGGCGTCGATCCGGGGGGGACCTGAAATGAAATGGTCCGGGTCCTTCCCAGAGCAGGGCGCCTGAGACCGGCTGTCGGGGTGGTTTTTAGTGGAAACACCACATACTCCTGGCTCCTGCGTCCCTAAGGAGCCGGAGATCCGAAGGGATTTTCCACCCCGTCAACAAAAAAAAAAAAAAAAAAAAAAAAAGGTTAAAGTTGTTTAACTGATACCGCGTCGAGTATTATAAGTTCGATTCCTACAGGGGACAATCATGATTGTTCACACATAATTGTTTTTGTTCTGCCTGTACTTCTTGAACGATGGTTGTATAGTTTGTAAAGTCTTTCGCGGCACAGGAAGTATTCCTTAGAGCGGGCATTATGTTTTTAAAAATAACTCTAGTAAAGTGTTTCTTATTGGGTAATGGAATAGACGTTGTCTTCCAACTCACCTGATGGAAAGTGATGAAGACAAGATGATACAATGAGAGGTTCGAGAACAGCTTTTATTAAGACATTCGGAGCGCTGTCCAGACCAAGCTAAGCTCAACTTGTGCTACGGATTCCAGAGCTCTCATAAACATACTTTTTTCTTCTAAACACGTGCCTAATTATAGAAACACCCATTCCAACTTCGCCGCCGCATCGATCCCGCTACCTCTAACATTGCAGTCGAGCTCCATGGCCGCGCGTAATAATGTGTTTCTATGAGCTTGAATATGAGCACACAAGGAAGTACTTCTGATAATTTTCATAAACGGATATTTTAAGCTCATAAACCAATATTAACAAAAGTAATATACCTTCCAAACGCCTAGTGTACCGATAAGTGAAAAAGTAAGTATCATTTATCATTCCGTTTCAATCAACGATGAAATATACAAAAAAATGCATGTTGAAGATCCAAGGATTCACAGTCCATCTGGCAGCTATTTATCTTACTCGAGCCCTGGCCTTCGATCCAATCCGATAACTCAAGGTTGCCACTTGAAGTGTGCGGACATTTGAGTAGTTTCGATGTATGTATGATAACTACGTATATACTTGAAACTACTCATGTATATGCCTTAGCTCGAAGTTTGTTACAATGTTACATCGCACCTTTTTTAACCGACTTCTTCTAACACGTTTTTATCACTTGTAACTATGTAAACAAAATCTTGGAAGTCAATTTCAACCTACTTCTGAAATGAAACTTTGTATGTATATGTTCGGATGACAATATTATAATTTGGCATCTTGGAGCTGATCTGATGAGCTGATCAGGAGGTGGATAATGGAACTCTGCCGTGGTTACTGGTAAACCCCTAGAGTTTGGGCTCATATGATTTGTTTTGATGAGTCCACTAGATTGGGCTCATCAAGCCATGGTCTGATGATGAAGCTTTTTATGTTGCTCTGTTATTAAAGCGTGTTTGTTAGTTTAACTAAATTATCATAATTTAATTGTTAGTAATACAAAAACAGGGTAAATTCCGTCTGCCGTATAAACTGAGTCGGATCCATGTCTAAAATTACTTGATTTGGAAATATTGAGGTTTTCTCTGTTAAATAAATCCTTCTTTAAAACATGTACATGGCTGGAGCAGATCTTGCAACTCCAAAGTGCATATATGTTACTCCATATACGAAACGTAAATCTCTTCCGATAGAAAATTTTGTATCAAACTTTAAAAAAAAATTAAAATCAAACCCGTGTGGTGCAATATAACATTATAATATATATGCTAAATTGCATCTAATTCAGAATACATTCATGTTATATTAAATTATAAACATATAGATATAATAAACAAGATACATATAATAAATATCAATAATAATAGTAATAGCAGCGTCCTCCAGCAAGTTGGACAGCAAGTTGGACAGACGACCTCGCAAAGATCGCAGGTCGTTGGTAGTAGGCCGCTTCCAACCGGTCTTCGTCATTGAGGGAGGCCTATGTCTAGCAGTAAACGTCCAATAGCTGAAATGATGGTGATGAGAATAAATGTATAAATAACTGAGTATAAATGAACGACGAAATTAGAAACTTTAGATATAGTCATGTCTCCATTCGGACAATCTACACTACATTATACAAACAATATGAATTTAAATTACACAATTACATTCTAAATTACAATGCATTTGCAAAATGACGAATAAGTTACAATGTACCATTGTCATTTATTCGTCATTTAGTTGTGGTTGAGGAGCCTGTTACATAGTGTCATCTGTATAAATAGTGGTTCAGAAATTCTTATGAGTGACCGTACACTGTCTAAAATAATGCCATAGATACCAGTACCATAATTGATTTAGGGAGTTAGCAATCTCAAATATTCCGCCTATCTGCCTAACTATAGAATGTCAACATCCAAAGGTATTTCAGGAGTCAGATATAGCAGCGAATGCCAAATGAATAGCAAAGATAATTTACTCAAGGTGAGAGATTTTAAAAAGACAGCCAAGTCAATGTTTAGTCATTATTGTAGAACAATTGTACCAGTAGAACAACAAAAAGATTTGCCAATAAACAAAGACAGTATTCGTTGCCAAATCTTTAATTACATTTTGTATCAGTTAGTGCACCCCCGAGGTTCGAACGCAAACTCCCAGACGGCACAGACTGTATACGAGTCTGGTAACTCAAAACTTGGCAAAGTTGGCAACATTTAATTACAAAAGGCGTTGTTCGTCCCTAGGTATAGGTATTTCGAATGAATGATGGGACAGTTTTCTTATGAGATTATGAAAAAGATTTCTTCTTTTGTATGCAGTTGGGAAACACGCACTACATACTTTCTTTTTTTTGACAGCCTCAGTGGTTCGGTTGGACTTTATGTTGGTTTTGGTTGCTTTGGTGTTTATGTTGTTCCCTGGTTCGGGCAACTGATTATTTTATCACGAAGTCCAGTGATGGCAATAGGCTCGCTCCCTATTACGTGAGACACTTAAAATATATATAAACGTTAAAAGATCCCTGAATACGTAAAATATATTATTTTTTAAAGTGATGTTTGCAATGACCCTGGTAAACATGAGAACCCTGTTGACTCAGTGCGCGCAGAATACCTATCTTTGTTCTACGTAAGGAGCAAGCGTGTAATTTTGTAATTGAAGAAAAAGAACCTATCCCTGCACTCCATTCCCTCGGTTTTAACCCCGACGATGGTTACAACCAAGGATAGTACTCAACGAAAACGGATTCTTCTACATCCAAGCATAATTTTTTTTTTGTTGTGTTTGTATATTATAGATTTTAAGCTTCTAAGGTGGCTCATTGTTCAGGTATTCACCTAACAATCCCTGGTTATTTGGATGTTGTAGTTTTGATATTGATTTGAACCTAAAAGATGCAATAGCGTTTTCAAAGAAAAACCTTCTCACTTATCGTTAACCTTTTTATTTTCATAAATATTCTGAAAAACTGTGAAAACCTTATAGTTACAATTATTTTTTAAATAATTCATTGATAAACGTTCTGATCTTTATAAAAAATACATATGTTTAATAAAACAAGTGTTTGAAGAATGCTCCAAGGCTTCGTATTTTCACGAGTGTTTGAAAAGGCTGCGGGTCAGGACCGGTCGAGTGGGCTTCAAATATTATTTATATTTTTCTTGCCTCTAAATAGACTTAATGAACTAGCTTCTAGCCACGCCTAGGTAGGGCAAAGGCAATTATGATGTTTAAGTGAAATTTATTCAAACAGTCTGTAATTGTCCAAAATGTGCCGATATCAGAACTGTCTGAGGGAACTAATCAAGATTCGATCCGAGCAAAGTTTACACTGCTACCTCCTTTAGCTTATTTATTTAATAGAATTTAGTTATTACAAATATTTGTCATTACGATAATGTTTACTTAGAATGAGAATAAGTTTATTATGTAGATAACCCGTGTGATAACTGTTGCAGTCAATGCAATGAAAAATCGCAGAAGGTATACTAAAGATAGCCTGGAGGTTGTCGTCGCCTTCATTTTTTATTTATTTCATTATCCAGTATAACTTGAACTCTAATTATGTATACATACGTACCATGAGAGCTCAACATATATACTGGACGCGTGTTGTTCAGCCGTTTCCAGGTAATTTTTAAACACATATTGTTAAAAAATTTTAGCTTTCTGCACTTATTTTATTCATAAACTTTTAAGTGCTCCAAACTTCACGTATTTGTTTTACCGAAATTTGCGTGCAAAGAATTCTCTACATGTATTATTTTATTATAAAGATAACCTTCTATCTCTCTACACTTTAACACAATTAATGACGTTTTTTTCAATTTTCTCCTGTACCTACTATATTTTTAATAATAAAAGTTAATTTTATATTAAAATATTTTTAAATAAAACCAAAAATTATATTGATAGAAGAAGATGGATCATTTTAATAAAATTAAAAAGAAAACAGTATCTGGGATATTCTGACACACAAGATCCATAATCGTAATCCTATAATTGAGAGGTTATGTAAATGAAAGCAGTTACACCATTTTGAATTCCGTTTATGGTAAACTTAATGATCTACAAACATACCACTTTTAGCGAGCACTTTGTGTAATAAATTATTCGCCACAAACAGATTTAAAATCTTAGTTTATGAAGATCAAATTGGTTTAAAGCGAAAGATAGATTCGTTTTATTATTATTTTATACGAGTATGTCGTCTGTACTTTATTTTCCCATTGTCCAATAGTTTTTTTTTTTTTATTCTTTATTTTTTAGCCCTATAGTACCCTATCACGCAAAGTCACCGAAACAATAGGTTCTTTTGTCAAATGTAAAATTAAAAGAAACTAATCTCTAATACAATCGGATAACCTGTAAATTGCATCACATCCCTACTTGGAATAATTCTTAGGAAAAATACTTTCTTCGTTCCGTAACATCTGTAACATAATTGTTTAAAATGGACACGGTCAAAGTCACATTCAAGTATCGACTTTATTAACTCCTGAAGATCTCATTGCGTAATTACTTGTTTAATACAGAGGATAGTATACAAACTAAGTATTCAATTTCCAGTTAATTCCTTCGTAAAAACTAAACAGTGTGATTAGAAGGCTTCGGTGTAATAATTAGGTCATTTCGGTAGTCATTAGAGATAACAGCCGTAAGTGAGTCTCCTCCAAGGCTCTGGGGAGATTAAGTGTTCTAGTTCTAGGTCTGGGTCAAATAGCAAGAAATTGAATATAGCGGCCGGCGGAATTGGTCCATTTTAGTACTGTTGGGTGTTTTTTATTAGCTTGAATTCTATCGGATAAGTAGTTAACTTTAATTTGAATGAATGGCCTTTTACATTTCGTTGGAACTTGTAGGCTCTCTTTATGTTATACATTAAAAGTGAAGTAGTTTAGTGAGTGTATTAAGAAAAAATTATTAAGAAATGAATGCATACTACCATTTTTTAAATACTGCCATAAACATTCCTGTGAATGACAGAAGTTTCAGGATTTTAAGTTTAAATTTTCTCAAAATTGCGATTTTTTTATTAAAGAGTTGTGGGTGCAGAAAAAAATTACAATTCAATCAAATTTACGTTGCACTGGATAACGTTTCAACTATCTTATTTAATGTAATAAACACAAGAAAAATAATACAAATAGAACGATTCGAGTTTTGGCTAAACTGTAACCAGCCTGTATAAGTGGGTCTATGTCAGCAAACTTTGTTGGATCCAATATGTAGGTTAAGCAAGGACCTTTCTTACTACGTATTAGTTTGGAAGCCGGCCAGTAGTGAGAGGACTTACTTAATATATAACTTTACTTAGCCCGGGTGATGTTCAAAATCCACAATTACAAAAGGAAAAATTTCACCTAACGACCTACACCGTTCATCGGCTATGGCCGTTAAGTGGAATGTGGTTTCATCCCCACATGAACATGACTCAATTATTAGTGCGATTCATAAATTTGTTCTGTGTTTGGGTGCAGTTTGTGTCAGTTAGTTGTCTGTTTGTAGATAATTATGTATTTACACGGGTATTAACGCGATCACGAAATAGGTATTACATACCTCTGAATTGCCTGACGTTTCGACCAGGTTGCACTGGCCGTGGTCTTAGGCTGTCTAGCTCAGTGGAGCACGCCCTCCGTTTTGTCGAGATCGTGACGTAGAAGATTCTTCATCCACACATTTTCGATATTTTTAATAATTTTGTTTCGCCATGTACACGGTACATATACACACATACTATACTAACAGTGTCTTTTTGTAATCGAACCGATGGGCCCTTATTTTGGTGTTTATCTGACTGCGCATAAAAACGAGGTGGCATGTTTTCTATCACTGGATTCCACGCTGTAGATAATTTGCAATCATCATCCCGATTGAAAGCTTTGTGTTTTATAATTTTAATCGCTTCACGTACAAGTCTTGAGTAAAAGTGACATTCCGTGGAGAGGACTTGCGTACTGTGAAATTCAATCCAATGAGCTTATGTCGTGATCGCGTTAATTCTAAAATTGCCAAAATTTATCATGGAACGTAAAAGTTTAAAAGTTTGTGTGTTTGTAGAGTTCCCACAACACAGGGATATTTTTTTACAGAGGGGAGGTTCCTACAAAAATCTTGGGTTGTGTATGGTCACCAAAAAATTTAATATTAAAACAATCGATTTTAAAAAGATTGCAATTTAAATGCATTATACATGAGGTGTATAGTCAAAATATACAGACTTGGCTGTCATATTGACATTAGGAAGGCGTAAAATGACAACTGATTTCTGTATATTTTGTGGAAGCACACATTGATTCATTGATCCGTTCATTCTGAAATTGTATTATCTTTACCCACCTTAATTATTACTATTAAGTAGGTACTATTTTGTAACCCGACCCTGAGACCGTCGCAGACAGCAAAACACTCACTCTAAGGATGATATTGTATACTACATCTTCAATGTCGAGCGTTATCAAAGACGCTTAATTTCATACCACGAATTTGAGGAATTCGTGATTTTGATACGCAAGATATTGAATAACACCTACTCCGCTACGATGGGTACGATATGTTTACTAGAAGTTGTATAATATATAGCTTACATTATACATATTTGTGGTCGAATGTTTAATCAAGGGAGTATTAATATTTCTCGGAAGGAAGACATTTCTCGTACGGTAGGTAATTTGATTTAATACGGCTTGATGAGTTTGCACAATGTGTTTGTGGATTATTGTTACCAGATATATTATTGTAAGGTTAATAGGTTTTTTTTTCTTTCAGAGTGTATGGAATCTTGTAGTAATTTATTATAATAGTTAGTTAACAGAAATAACATAATAAGATTTGTTTTACTGTATATAAGTATCCTAGTCATCCGTATAAACAATATATACCTTTCCTTCCATTGCTTTTCCCATCTTTAAATCCCAAATTGCCCGATTGACGGTTTCTTGGTTGTGGAGAGAGCTCAGAGAGTTATACTTAAAGTTATGTCTCGAAAACCTTTCCGTTATCCAACAACTACTTTATACCACGAATGTAAGGTCCTAACGGTCCGACGGCTTTACAACCCCCCGCCCATTCTTAGGAGGCACACTAGCATCTCTCCCTCTAATCCCAACAAACGGACGAATTTTCCTAAAGGCACTCGGCACAGAACTACCTTCGCTAAGCATCAGTTTTATATTATGAGTACTCACATTTACAAACAGGTCCACAAAAAGCTCAACATTATGAACTTAAACAGTAAAACACCCTTACACGTAGGACGCACGCACAAACCCTTGCACACCCACACACACTAAACTGGTCGAGCGACTCTGCCCACTTTTGTAATATGTTGTTTTCTAAAATAAGCCAAACACTGTCTCTTATCATACAGGTCGCCCTAGTGTAAGAGACAGGGTCTATAACGTTTGTTAACATTTTCTTGACTAACTAATCTGTCGCATCGCATTCTACTAAGATTGTTTTACCAAAATGTTTAAATTAATATTTTTGTTAACTGTATATCCTTTTATTGTTAATAAAGATTATTATTATAGATTTTCCCCAAATTACATGAGTGGGACCAAATTATAGTTATAGTAATGTGGGTGTTTTAGACACCTACTTACCCCTAAGAGGGTATAGGCGTATTAATCAACCAATTAGCCTATTGTAGTCCACGGCTGGACATAGGCCTCTCTCAATGTGCGCCCTAGGACCCGGTCTTCCGATTTTCGCATCCACGCGTTTATTATGTCAAAATCAAATTTAGTGGTTAATGAAGTCAAATTGGATGTCATTCTTGAAATTCTTTAAATACAATTTCAGAAATTTAGATAATTTTTACCATCTTAACTGAACCAACAATAACTGTTTCCTACTAAGAAATAAATCTGACCACTGTATATTGAATTCCGGAACATTAGCTTGAAATACATTGATACGAACTCAGAGTCTCAGACCATGATTGGACTTTTACTGAAACAGTAAAATAAAAAATGAAGTACCGCCCAATCTGACATCAACGTTACACCAAATAAGATACGGCTAGGTTTTATGACACTAATGTGGGTAAACAAAACGTGGACAAACAATCGTGGGCAAACACTATCAACTTAGAGTTGTGACGTATATCGGTAAGTGGTGTTTGATGTCTACAGTAACCGAAGCAGGGTTATTAACCTTGGCATGAACTAAAATTTATGTGAAATTAATAAGTTCTGTTTTTGAAAGATTGTCAATAGTTTCTTATACGTGACTAACTGACTTACGTTTTTGTATTGACTTGAAAATCGAAAATATAGCGGAAATAAGAATGGTGAAATAATTTTCTAGAAAAAAATTAACAAATATTTGAAATAAGAACGTTAGATCGTCCCGGCAGTGACAAAAAAGTTGCAAAGTAAGCGTATATGCACAAATATAGACATTAAATGACAGCTAAAAAGTACTATGGTGGCCGGGGCTTGTTATACTAAACTAGATGAAAACTCGGCTTCGCTTGGGTGAAATGTGACTCATAAAACACAATCTTTTACAAAATGTAGGTACATATTTTTGTTTTTTCACTGATCCGTGTAAATCGGCCTTAACGAACTCAAGATATAGGTACGTGTGAATCGGCCTTAACGAACACAAGAGTGCATCCGAGTGGCCAATATGGCGAATGCCGTTTGCACCATTAGACTTTAACAAAATACTCGACAATCCAAATTTTGCGTATTTGCAATATTTTTATGTTTTATTATTCAGGTAAGGTTTCAATCGAGTCTACCGAATCGGTAGACTCGATTGAAACCTTACCTATTGACCGAATTATTAATATAGATGACAAAAGTCAAAAAACATTCAAAAGAAGACGGTTCGATTATGTGATAAATGGCAGTGGCAAAACAGGAATGAAAAATCAGTAAAAACAAATTTTTCACGTAGCCAATCTAAGTAAATATGTAATGTTACAAAATTGTTTTGTGAATATGCTATGCTTCACGATTTTATTTCCAAATTATTGTTTGGACTTTAGTAGTAGTTTTTACAGTATATGCATTATTATTGATTCTTTACAATAAAATCGTTAAACTTAAAAAAAAAGTGTGTGTGTAACATAAATTAATAAACCAACAAATTCTAATACTCAAATGCACAAAAATTATACACGTGAATGATACACCACGTTTACTATAATGCATTTTCTGAAAGCTTCGTAGTACGCAGACGCAAAGACAAAGATTATAGGAAACAAGGTATACTTGTATTCTATCTCATTCTCTCGCAGGCCAAATCCTATTTATGAATATGTTTGTCTCTTTTTAGTGTGACTTTTTCTAAAGAAGTTTCATTTAGAAAATGTTTACTTATTTTATTTCAATTTTTTAGTTTTTTATTTAGTCACTTAATATGTGGATTTTTATTACCAGTAAATTGATATCAATATTGAGGGGGTTGTAAAAATATGTAATTCGACATTTTGTGGTGGCGGCCGTCTTGGATTTACAATGATGCTGAATACACATGTATTGTTATCAGAACTAAAGGTGTGTACTAAAGTCCAGATCAATTGGTCAGCAAAAAATTTAACCAAAAAAACAAATAGGGTTAGCTAATTAACCGTTTAAAAAATTATGAAAACCCATCATGTGTTGCGTCTAACTTCTTTAACCAAAGTCTAATAAACTTTTTTATCATGAAAGTTAAAGATCCTAATAAAACTGAACTTAATTAAGTAGGTCTTGCTACCCATTAGGAATAATGTTTTCCATTGTCTAGATATAAAACCGTATTTAATGGGGGCCAGCCTATTTCTTCTAATCTTCGATACATGAGGCAAAAGTCATAAAATGATAATCCCAGAATTAAGTACCGATGAAACATTACTGCAATCCGTATGGTAAAGAATTATCTTATACTGAGAATTACGTGACATATATTACGTAACATGTACTGGTAATATGTCGGATTTATAGGAGGTCATTTGCAACCAATGGCCATTAGCATTTTCAGGCAAAATAACGAAACAGCCTGACATGACATCGCTTTGAACCTTAACAAAATGTTTAAATAAATCATACAATCTGTTCTGTAGTTATATTTTTTTCTGTAGTTTTATCTTGTTGCTATGCTACTGTAAAACTCTTGTTAAACTCTTTGAAAAACAGGAGGCATTGTAAAAAATCAGTTGTGCACTGAGTTGATTTCTTAATTCGAATGTCGATTTAAAAACCAAGTGACATGTATCTCATTCATCTTCCAACTGCAGAATTTTTCTACTAGGAAAATAGAGTAATATGATGGACACATAATTCTATGGTTAGTAATGACAAAACTTGATACCAGTTCCTTGTTAAACTTTGCATCATGATACATCTTCCTTACATATACAGGCTTACAAACAACTCAAAGATAAATATTCATGGATACTTCGATGCCATACCAATATCTACATGTTTAGGGAAATTTTATTGAAATGAATCAGGTCAAGTGTTGATTTCCTTCCCAAAACCATTGTCATCAATCTCGCCCCATAAAACTACTGAACTGGAAAATTATTTGTATTTTCTTTTTTAGTAATACAAATACATTGCGTACGATGGTAAGATGTCTGAGTTCTGATAATTTTAAGAAAAAGAACACAACATTGTACACATATTTTCAATTGAAAAAAAAAAGTGTATATATTATATATGTACGGGAATTAATGCCATCATGTTATAGGAAGTATTTTAAATGTGAATTTTGCTCAAATTTCAGCAGCCTAAACAAGTCCAGTACTTCAATTCTAAAAAAAATCGCGGCCATACAAAACATAGCGTATTGCTGTTTTTATTTTCAGATGATTTTGTTATAGTGGTTTTTAATTATGTACCACTATTACGTAAACATTGCCCTTTTCAATATAAATTAATTAAATACGCAAAAGGTTTTATTAGCTGTTATTTTCAGAAAACAAAAACTTTCCATATTTTAAATATTCCAGAAGTTAAAAGTTAAATTCCCTTACTATACATCTCTCTAAAGCCTTAATTAGGTTAAGAAACGGCTTTTACTAGCAATTAGTCGAGTCGCTTATAACAACTTCTATTTACTTCTGTAATTACATCACCCTATTGGCTGTTGAATTAATATTAGCAAGTCTTTTGGCTATAAAAAAACGATTTTGAGCATTAATAAATTTGCAGTATTTGTTAAGTTATATGAAAACTGAAAACTTAAATATCAATCAAAATCGATCGATTGATTTGATTTGGTATTTTTGAATTGCCAGGAATTGAAATCATTCCGTCAGTCGTAAATGTGAAAGTACTTGTCTGTTCCAATAAGTTGATCCTATGAAGAAGAACAGGCAAAACACTATAAGGACACTCTTTTTTTAACAAGTTTAGTCATCACGCAGCCCTTGGCCGTTCCATCGCCGCGTGCGTCGGTCCCAGCGGTCATACGACCTTTTTCCTTGTGATATGTATAATACTTCCTAAACAATTTATAAACTAGGCGTGCGCTACATATAAAGTAGCCAGTTGTTCTGAAAACCTTTGACCGGGTCCCAACAAATCTTCAAGCACGTGACTTTACGCAGTCTGTGCTACATTCTAGCAAACTGTGTTAGAGTAACGAAGTTTACTGAGTCCCAGCTCTATAACAGACTAACAGCGCGAACTTTTTTTAATGCAGCAAAGTTTTGTTTTTGAATGGATCTTCTAATAAATAATGTATCACTATCATTTAAACTTTGCTTTGGTAAATGACTACCGCCGCCCATGGGCACCTGCAACTCAAGAGTCACAAGTATATTGCCGGCCCTTAAGGTGGGAGTAGGGGAAGGGGGGGAAGAGTGGGAAGAGGGGGGAGAGGGAAGGGCTAGGGTCTCCAGTAACCTCACTCACACGGCGAAAAGCAATGCAAGCATTGCTTTACTGATTTGATGTGTAATTATGTATACGAACGGGAATTACATATCTTTGAATTGCCTGACGTTTCGACCAGGTTACACTTGCCGTGGTCACAGACTCACTCTCCGTCAGCCGGTGACCACGGCCAGTGCAACCTAGTCGAAACGTCTAAGAAAACGTATCATAACAATGGTTTATGATTGCAGTCTCAAGCAGTACCTGAATAAAAGTTTTGCATTACTATGAATACACTTTAAAATTTTCAATCTTAATTAATATACGAGTCCTTTTATACAACGAAGTTGGTAAATAAGTACATGATTACTGTAAATTATGGACGTAACAATCGAGCGTTATCAACGTAACAATCGAGCGTTATCAACGTAACAATCGAGCGTTATCAACGTAATAATCGAGCGTTATCAACGTAACAATCGAGCGTTATCAACGTCACGCTCTTTTTGGACAGTTTTTTTTTACTTTCAGCGTTTTAATAAATATAGGTACATGACCTCCTTTAAAGGATCAAGGCACAGGTCAGTCGTGTGTTAAACCTATATCAATCTTAGTTACGTAGGACAGGGGACAGCGTTTAGCGATGCTATGTAGTTAAACGTTATTATACAAGGTTGTGTTTGAAAACAATCTGGTTCAAATATCTGTTGTTTGTCGAACTCTGCAACTGTGAAGACATTGAACTACATAATTTATCAATATGTCGCTACAGTATACGCTTGAACTATTAAACTGCAGGTTTCAATAGACCTAGAGAAGTGGATGGCCGATGGACTATGTAAATGTTGCCTCTTTTAATTAGAAGTGACTCCAATGCTCATCCTTACTAATATTATAAATGCGAAAGTAACTCTGTCTGTCTGTCTGTCGCCTTTTCATGTCAAAACTACAGAACCGATTTACAGTTCTGCGTCCATACATCATTCGCCCCAGAACCAACAGCAATGAAAAAATACCCGTTATATTTCAAATCATGTATGAATTCCTAGACATTTTATATAAAACATAGACTAGCGGATAAAACGCAAAATCGCAAAAAATATATCAGATTTTGAGGTTATGTTGGAATCATTAATTCATTATTTGTTATATATTTTAATTGCCGTGATTGGATTTCGAGTCAATAAAATACTTTTTTTTATAGATATGGAGACAATCAATAGCAATTTATAAATACGGTAAGTGTTTATAGATACTTGTTTAAAGGTAAACAACCTACAGATTCTGTAGGTTGTTTACTTTCTGTAGTACAGAACAAAGACACGTTCATCAAAGAAAGATTTGCAGTGCCTCAATCTTAGCAGTAAGGGTTACTTACCACGAGACTAACGAGTTCGTCGTATTACATATATCATTTATGTTAGTATTTCTCTGTGTAGGTATATGCATTTTATAAATAAAACAAAAACACCAAAAATTCACATTGTTTTTAAAAACTATCTAGTAACAATAAATGTAAAACCTCTTAATTCTATGTAATTACATATAATCTCAGGTTGTTGTAGTTGACCAAATAAATAAATATGTCATTTAATGTACCTCCAATGGTGCAAGCCTTTCTATAATTATATTTTTATGCTAAGGTGATGTGGAGTATCCGTTCTTAAGGTAAGTAGTTAATGCAAATGATTATGAGGTTCCAACATCCTATAGCAGAGTTCACAACTTCTACCAAAATTGCTTGTAGTTGAATATGACTAGTCTCTTGGGCCAAAGTTCTACATGCAGTGCATATAAAGATCATGAGCTTGCACCTGAAAAAAAAGTAAATTGTTCACTCACAATTATGTAGTAATAATAATTTATTTATCTCATAAATGTTATGTAGCCATAATCCAAATAATATTATGCTTTTTCTGTTATGTTAGGAACGCAAAATATTGATGTATATGTTCGAAAACTTCACTTATTATAATGTGCTTACCAAATGCGGAGTAGCTCATTGTTGTATACGGAAAAGAATTTGCTCATCTTGTAAAACCATGGAACTACCAGCAGATCCGCAATTAGCACAATATACACAGTCCATTTCGTATGCTTAAGTCGTATATCCGTTATCAAAACCAGGTTATCATGAAAATAATACACAAAGTCCAGAAAACACAGCCAGATTATGTTGATATTGGAAGTAATCAAAGTCCGTTAATAGCCGAGTAATAAAAGAAATATCCAAAAAATCGGAGGGAAACAAAATTACACACCGAAATATTGAAGTAACAGCAACTTGACGTAAGAATTAGGGATGGGAATTGATAATATTGATTGTGACAAAAATCGATTTTGATTTCGTGCAAAAGTCCTAAATAAATGTAAATGGATAATATAGATTTCGGGAAAAAATTATTTCGATCTTACCCAATATCATAGATATGGATAATAGAATTGATTTATGGTATTTATTTATTTGTTAGGCAAAAATAACTATGTTAATCACTAATATTGATTGTGTGAAAATCCATTCCGAAATTGACCAATGTCGTGACATAACCAATAATCATAATAACATAATATTGAATTGGATTGTAGTGTTTGTTTGTTTTGTACTCCTCTTAAGTAAAACCTTTAGGTGTGTACCTAAAGTCTAAAAAAATGCTATTTCATATAAATAATATACGATAGTTATTTTCATAACGATGATATTGTTATTTCGGATTTTATTTTAAATAGTTATGTACTTATTTGTAAGCCATTTAATCGCTATTCTTAAAACCAGTAGTTATGTGTTAGCTTTAAATATGTAATCAGAACCAAAATTGAATTATAGGTAATAAGACATTACTTAGTAATCGATTTCTTTCAGTTTGATTTGGATTGAGTGGCGCATCCTTAGCCGGTTGATATTGGTTGAAAATGTAGGCAAATGAAAATCGTTACAATATTCTTAATTATTAATTTAGAATTCCCGCTAGTCTGCTTGATAAAAATATTTGCCTGTAATTCATTAAAATTGATAAATAATTATGGTGTAAGCCACATGTTTGTTGATTCTGGGGCGAGATTCGGCAATGTTCTTTGGTACACAGATAGTCTAGAGCCTGAGAAAGGACATAAGGATTTTTAATGTGAAAAAAGGGGTGTAAGGGGTTGAAAGGTGGGGATGAAAAGTTGTATAGAAGTATTGTCATTTAGCCGAAATAATTAAAAATTCTACCGAAAGACACTATTCCACGCGAACGAAGTCGCGGGCACAGCTAGTGTGTTATAATGATGGCGACAGCTTTTAGTGATGTTCGAGGGATTTGAGCATCCCAAATGACTGTCGCCATCACTTTGCCGGTCGCCGGCCGACAAAACCGTTTTTGCTTTCTTCTGGCCAGGTTTTCCGCTCTCAGTCCACTGCTTAGATTGTTCTTTTGTTTCAGGAATATAATGATGTCTCCAAGTTTCATCTACTGTAACATAACGCCGCAAAAACTCGATAGGATCTCGCTTAAACAGCGCTAAACACTCCTGTAGTGTTTGCATTCTTGTCTCGGGTTCACGGGCAGTAGGGCAACAGTCACGTGCGAGCCGTTAGCGAGAGGCGAGAGCGGATGTGTTGACCCTAGCTGCTGGTGACGTGGCGAGCTAAGATTTACCCCTGTGTTAGTACGACTACAAGTGGCGACGAGTTAAAGGTTAGTAAAAAAAAAATGCTTTTGTGGTAAATAAATTTCATTGAAAAACAAAACATCAATAAAGAATAAGAGGATACATATAAAGTAAATATCTTTTGGTTGAATATATTTACAATGGAATAAGACACTACTTCTAAGCTGGTACTCTATTTTAGGATTAATTACTAAACTTAATATTATTAAATGTATTTCACTCCATATTGAAAGTTTATTAAAAACGTCTATATTAAGACAATTATTTAATTACAATTCATAAGGTTAGTCAAAGTTAGAGTAAACAAAAAACTAATGGACACTAAATATTTAAATTAATATGGCAGTAGAAATAAAATATAATGCTGACTGATGAAAACGCGATTTGCATTTCTTAGCTTATTATATTGACAATTAGGATATCCAACTGTATTAATGGATGCGGGATATTAATAGTTGAATATGTAAGGTTATGATTTAGGAGGCTCTCGTTTTATAGTTAACCGAATTATTATAAATAGTCATACGACCTATTACATTAGTATTTATTATATAGCCGGCAAGCGTCAATTAAATGGAGCGATTATTTTTGTTATTGTTACAATTTCATACGATCACACCGCAACGCGAGCCGGCCATCAAGATCAAATTTCACTTCGCCGCTCGCATCCTTGCTACGTAATTTGTATCCAATGCTAAATTATGCTCTAATTCAACTGTTTAAAAACTATATCCCTAACAATGT
Source organism: Callimorpha dominula (assembly GCA_949752705.1). Classification (NCBI taxonomy): domain Eukaryota; kingdom Metazoa; phylum Arthropoda; class Insecta; order Lepidoptera; family Erebidae; genus Callimorpha; species Callimorpha dominula. Next base: position 990,473 of record OX457002.1, read on the forward strand.
ACAAAAAATATTAGTAAAAAGTAGTCAGGCTAATATATTTGTTTGTCTTAAACGTTAGATTATATTTTATCGTTTGAATAAAATCAGAATAGTAGTTACTCTATGACCCATATAGGGCGTTATAGGCAGTACGGGCCTTCATATAAATGAAAACCGTACATAATTGTGAGTAGGCAGTACGAGCCTTCATATAAATGAAAACCATACATACCTGCTTAAGGTTGTTGTCGGCATTATGGGCCTTCATAGAAATGAAAACCATAAGTAATTGTGTTTAGGCATTACGGGCCTTCAAACAAATGAAAACCGTAAGTGATTGTGTTGTAGGCAGTACGGGCCTTCATATAAATGAAAACCATAAGTAATTGTGTTTAGGCATTACGGGCCTTCAGACAAATAAAAACCGTAAGTGATTGTGTTGTAGGCAGCATGGGCCTTCATATAAATGAAAACCATACATACCTACTTAAAGGTTGTTGTCCGACCGTTCCAGTAGTTATTGCGTATTCGTAGCCTGATAGAAATCGGTGCCTCTCGAGGCAATTCGAGTAGTCCGTGGGTACGCGATGCGCGTTTTAGCTCTGGCGGAGGTCGTGGTCTAAAGAGACCGTAGTGTGATCACTCACTGACTGAAGTTGTGATTGCTGTGCAGATAGAGAGCCGTGGCGTTAGTGTTTTATTCGGGAGTTTCTGTAAGCTTTGTTGCAATTTGTTGTTGTAGTAGAGTTTTAATGACTACGACTTTGGTACCTGGCTGTGGTTTTTGTGTAGTGGTTGAGAATTAATGACGATTGTATTTTTGGTTATTCTTCGGTTAAGTTAAAGACTTATAAAAACGATGAACATAGTGTTTGCTTTGTCTTTTGCGTAGAATCGTTCTGCGTTGCAATCTTAATTCTAAACAGTCTTACAATAACCCACATGTCAAGTTGGAAAAAACAGAGTTTAACTTACGAGATGAACGTAAATTCAGATTCAGATTAATTTATTTCTGTAAACATGTGTCACAATGGTGTTACATACATGTTTCGCCCATAGGCGTACAAAAAATGGAGTGTTCTAAAGGTAGTAAATGTAATGTCACAAGATAAATACTTTTATTACATGTCTAAAAGTTATATACAATCAATTTTAGTCTGGTCATATTTTGTAAACGTCAACGGCATAAATAATTGTTTTTGAAATGACATGAATGTCAATATTGAACAAAACAAAAAAAACCTAGTAATAATAAAAATAAAATAAATCAATTATGTCTTCATTAAAAAATTAGAATGTGTCATGATGGAAATCAGTTACATCATAGTAACATTTACTGCATAGTATAGTCCCTTAAGGATAGTTTGAAAACGTTAATGTGTAAGTCTTTGATAGTTCTAGGTAAACTATGTATTTAAACGGAATTAACGCGATCACGGAGGGGTATTGCATGCCTCTGAGTTGCCTGACGTTTCGACCGGGTTGCACTGGCCGTTGTCACAGGCTGACTTAAAGTTTAAAAGTTAGTATAGTTCTAGGTAATTTATTATAAATCTTAGGAGCTAGGCAGAAGATGCCCTTGTTCATAAGTGTCGGTTTGACACTTTGTATTCTTAACCTACTGGTGTTCCTTCGACTGCGTGTGGCACCATCAGCCATTTGGGAAAGAATAGAACGGGAATAGACGGAGTAATAAATTTTATTGATGACATTTTGGTCTATGGAGAAAATAAGCAACAGCATGATGAGAGATTATCAAAAATTTGGAAACCTTGAAAGAAAACAATGTTTTACTTAATGGATCTAAGTGCGTGTACAAGGTACAGAAAATAAATTTTCTTGGGCATGAATTAATACCAGATGGAGCGAAACCGCTTAAAAAATATATTACCAGCATTGCAGAGTTTCTTGTGCCCAAGACCATAAAAGAACTTCAGAGCTTCTTGGGATTGGTTAATTATATCAACAAATGGTTACCTAATCTTGCAACTACGACTAAGCCATTAAAGAGGTTGTTGAGACAACAGAGAGGAAAAAAGGCAAACATTGAGGACCTGTGGAAAGATGAACAAGACAAGGCATTCGACCAGTTGAAGAAAGCATTATCGACTGTCAAGTCTTTGGGGTACTATGACGCTAGTGATGATACACAGGTTATTGCTGATGCAAGTCCGTTTGGCTTAGGAGCAGTATTAATTCAAAACGATGGTCGTGGTCCCAGAATTATTGCTTATGGCAACCGAACATTGACTGACTTGAAACGTAAATATAGTCAAACTGAAAAAGAAGCGCTCGCTTTAGTTTGGGCTGTCGAACATTTTAATATATTTTAGTTTGGCAAGAGATTTACCCTTATTACGGACCATAAGCCCCTGGAGTTTTTGTTTGGGCCAAAATCAAAGCCTTGTGCAAGAGTTGAACGCTAGGTGTTACGCTTACAGACTTACCGTTTTGATATTAAATACAAGCCCGGAAAAGCAAACATCGCCGATCCTTTGTCTCGACTTTGTAAGTATTCAAATATACGTTCGGGTACTATTGAAGATTACGTTCAAAATATAGTAGAACAAGCTCGCCCTTGTCCAGTTCCTATGCGAGATATTATTAAGAGCTCCGAAAACGATCCAGAAATAAAAAATGTTAAAAAGGAATTTATAATAATGATTGGGATGACTCTATAAAAGAATATAAAATTTTTGAATCAGAACTTTGAGAAATAATTAAGGAGCAGCCCATGAAGGCCATCCAGGCATAGTTGCTATGAAAAGTCATCTAAGGTCAAAGGTTTGGTGGCCACGCATTGACAAAGACGTTGAGATTATTATTAAAAAATGTAAAGGATGCACAGTTGTCAGTTTGCCTACTCCTCCAGTACCCATGAAGCGACGAGAACTCTCTGTAGCTCCCTGGGTAGACATTGCGATGGATCTACTTCGACCTTTGCCAAGTAATGACTACTTGTTAGTTGTTATTGATTATTACAGTAGGTACAAGGAAATAAAATTTACCAAAATAATAACAAGCTCACAGGTTATAAAATTATTAAAATAAATATTCAGTCGCCTTGGCTATATTACCTCTATCACAGCAGACAACAGTCGTCAATTTATAAGCGAGGAATTCAAAGAATATTGTAGACAATGTAATATAATACTATTCAACACCATTCCTTACTGGCTTCCAATGAAGGGCGAAGTGGAAAGATAAAACCGAGATATTCTAAAAAGGTTAAAGATTAGCCAAGTACAAAAAAAATATTGAAAGAAGCTGTATGGGAATATTTAATGATGTACAATTCTACACTACATACTGTAACGGGAAAAATACCTGCTGAACTATTTTTCAGGAGAGTTAATAGAGACAAAATTCCTTCATTATAATTTAATGAACATGGGCTGGACGATTCAGAAGTTAGAGACAAAGATGAAATACATAAAAAAGTGAAAATAGTACAGGGACAGGAAGCGACGGGCTCAAGAAACAATAATCATAGAAGGCGACAAAGTAAACGTGAAGGAAATGGAAAAAATGAAATAAATTGTCAGCAAATTTTAAGTTAACTCCACATGTCGTGGAAAGAACAGAGGGCGGAGATGTGTTTGTGAGAAATGAAGAAACGGGTCAAACACTCAGACGCAATATTATACAAAAAAAAAAATTGAAGGTGAACTGAAAGTTGAAGACAAGGTTGAAAAAGAAATTGAAGAGGGAAAGGAAGGAAATGGATTGGATCAGAGCGAAGAAAAACAGTAGACTAAGTAAATAAATAAGAAAATGATAAACTTGTTGATTATGGACAATGTAATTAATAGTAGTAGAGGTTTGTATTAGAAGTAATTTTAAATTCTTGTATTACCTACTGTTTAGCAAGTGTTATATTCCAAAAATAAAGAAAAAATTATAATTTTCAATAAATATATTAAGGAAGGGATGTAGTGTTTGCATTCTTGTCTCGGGTTCACGGGCAGTAGGGCAACATTCACGTGCGAGCCGTTAGCGAGAGCGGATGTGCTAGCTAGGGTCAAGCTGCTGGTGACGTGGCGAGCTAAGATTTACCCCTGTGTTAGTACAAGCACTACAACTCCGATCAATAGTGAACTGAACGTAAATTTTGGTCAACTGTGACCAAATGCGGCTCTCATCGCACGCAAAGCTTTTTCATTCCCAAATGTTGGTGTAAAATATTAAAAACGCGTTCCGGCCAGTTATCAATCAGCCCAGGTAGTTACAAGTGAAGCTAATAAAAGCGTGTTAAATACGAACCTCATTCCGATGAAGCGGGGGGTTGTAAGTGAATCATAAGATTTTGAGTTTGACTATCAATATATGTATCTTAATAAAATCTTGAGCTTGTATCCCACAGAAACGAATATACGTAAAATGATATGTAGTAACAGAAATATAACAGAATTGCCATTGACATGAAATTTGACATAACATAATTCAAACGATTTTAAACTCAAACATAAACGATTTGTAGTGGAAATGCGATCATAGGGATTATAATTTATTATTGGAATTAATCTGATATATTGAGAAAACATACCGACGATTATTTTGCAACTAAATTGACAAAACGCATTTACATAATAATTTCTCATTTCTTAAAACTTACAGCAAAAGAGAGTCTGATTTAGAATTGAATACCGTCACTATTTTAATGGTGATATTAACATTTTACTATCGTATTTCAATTCCAAAATTAAACGTTTTATAGCGTTTAAAAGCCAATTAGGTATAATATATGTATTTCTAGGTGTCCAAACATATGTTACAAGTACCTATCTCTATCGCAGATTTTTTTAGCTTTCTATTGAGGCGGTTAATAGTGTTTCATAGTCGAGATAATTCTATTCAGCCTATTCCAGTAATTGGCAATTTACTGACCTAATAAAAATAATGCCGTTTTAGCAGAAACTTTGTTTTCCCCAGTAGCACATTTATACTATTGTGACCTATATTTCTATATTGGTATTTAATATAACCTTGGCTTACTAAAGGAACCTTTGAAAATATAGTAAATGATATAGTCTCTCGCCTCTAATTCTAAGTTGTAATTATATAATAGTATTACTTTCTTAGAGAAAAAAGCCTATTTGTTTGTTCTCCTAAAAAGGACTATAAAAATTTAACGTCCTAAGTTAGATTAAGTTACTTTAAGCTTTCAGTTTTTTACTAGCCATACCAAAGGGCATCTCCTGTTTCGTTTATTTGTAAGCGTTGAAAAGAGATATAATATCAGATGCTCATTTTGGTTATTTTTGACACAAGTTAAGTGATATGATAGCCTAAATAGGCTTTCATCTTGCTCATCGTTCATAGCTCATTTCAGTTCTGGCCGATTTGTGCTTTCACTTTTCTGTCCACCATTTATAGTTAGTGTTTTTCAACTCTGCTCGACGAAATTAGGCAACCGAATGTTTGCTTTTTTAGATTTTTTTTGCGTAATAGGTATTACATATCAGGCCAGGCCACGGTAAGATTGCACTGGCCGTGGTAACACCTGGTTCCAGGTGGTGAAGCCTGATTGACACGTCAGGCAATTAAAAGATACGTATTGGTAATACCTACATATGACTTGGTCGTGTTAATTCCGGTATACATCATTATATCCTGGAATGCGAAAACTTAAAAGTTATATTTTTTAGTCTTGGAGAATCTTTGAAAAGGAGGCTTATCATCTCACTAAGGAGAAAGATTTTCAGATGTTGACCTTATTTAGTAGTAATAATAGAATCTTAATTCTAAGCAAGGTTCTGTGAAAATGTTTTTTAAGACGGGTAAAACATATTACTAGTGGTTAGATAATTCATCACTGTGACTCCACTCTTCAAGCTTCACAATCACAAAGTACTTTCATAATTTCCTATCTTAATGAAAAGACACGAATTGCAATTGGTGATTGAATAGTGTTAAATTCTTAAACTCATGTACCTATATCACTAAGCTTAAACAGTTCAATCAGTTTAAACACATATGTCTACGTTGAAGAGTTTTGACTCGTATGTTTCCATGCCAAGTAATTATAGTCACAACTACCAAACCACTACTTACTTTACGTTACTATCTAACGTTATGGGAAATCTAACACTATATTAATACAAGTAAATTTTAGATTTGTAATCCTATATTTGTTAAAGTCTACCTTATTAAATTAATTCGACAGCTGGGTTGCATTTCCTTCCCTATAACGACAAGGGGTCATGCTCGTGAACGAGTTCAACTCGTGATTTGGTAAATGTAAAAAAGATTCTATGTGGCGAGCATACCGTTTCATTCTTTATTACTTGGTACAACATGTGTCATCTAAAAAGTTCTAAAATATATGTCAGCAAGTAAGAGCTTATGCCCTTCTATACTTGGTTAAAATTTTATTGTTAGTAGTAGCTGTCTAGTAGTTGCTTAGCAAGTCCCTATGTTACGAAGCTCACTCGCTTGAAGCCCACAATACTAGTTTAATACTAGTTTAATAAATAACAACTAAACAAACAGTGGTTTTTGTCTGATAGCATGCATTAGTCATGAAAACACAGAATAAGCTCAGTAAATAGAACTCAAGTATTAAACAATTGGTTTGACAGGTGTGACTATACAGATTGCCAACTTCGTGTGTTAAAAAAGTTTAATCTCATAAATTTGAAAAAAAAAATGTCCGCGGAAGACATACCAAATAGTGTACGTGTTTATGAGAGTATGTGTCTATTAATAATATAATCTAACTCCGATAGATTCCATCTTTGATACAGAGCTTTCGTTACTGAATAGCGTTATTTGTTTATTTACGCACTCAAACGATGTTGTTAATGTAAATAAAAAAAAAAACTAAATTAATCAAAAGAATCGTCAGGTGCAAATTATTGTGTATTGTGTATTCAATTGATCGTTTTCATTTACAACATCCTTAAATTTCTTGCTGGCACCACCGTCTTTGTGGAAGGTGGTACTGGAGATGCTTTAAAAGTGTGTAGGATTTGTATATTTAGGCGTAAGTATATTTGTTTAAGTAGAGTTTATTTTACTAAATTTCATGTATCATATGCCACAAAGGAAACCGCAAGATTTCGGCCTAAGCGCGGGAAGCAGTTTCGTAAACAAATAAAAATAGTAATCGTTTTTTTTTTTATCAACACATCATCAATACACCTTAACAAATAAATAAAATTGAAGTGTCTGTTTGTAACGGAAAATAATAATTTTTAAGCTCAAACAGTTATTTGCACGTTACCAATGCCTAAAAATCAGTTTTTAAAATTTTTGTCTGTCTGTCTGTTTGTTCAGGCTAATCTCCAAAACGGGTAGACCGATTTCCACGGGACTTTCACTGGCAGATAGCTGGTGTTATAAGGACTAACAAAGGCTACTTTTATTTTGGGAAAATAATTAGGGTTCGCAAAATACATAAATATGTACAGGCGAGCGAAGAAGTGGGAACTGCTAGTCTGGAATAAATAATACTGAGAATCCGGTATTGACCAGTAAACGTATATTAAAAATGCATTTATATGCTGCATATTAAAAACATATGTGGAAAACGTAAGCCAATACTGCTCATTAATAAATTAAAAATCTCGTTTAAAATTTTTTTTAAGTCTATAATAACATGTAAACATGTTATTATATACTTAAAATATATAAATAAAAAATATGTTTTCGTAAATAAATTGCTAAGTAAAAGATATTTTAAAGTGTAATGGGTAATTTTCTTGTCACAAAATGGCAGCGCTTGACTAATCTGTTGTTTTATGTCATGACAGATATGTCAGTCATAAAAAAAATAGACAAAGACATTTCTGAAATATAAATAGACATTCACTAAAAACAAGCTGTTTTATTTTATTTTTATCTTTTTTTATAAATGCTTGGTCACTACATTATATATATATTTTTGGTTTCTACAGGGCTTTAGATACATAAAAATAATATTGTTATCTCATATATATTAAAATGTCTGCACCTAGGCCGAAATCCCATACAAAGCTGTCGATGTCCTTTACTTTAATCATTTTACACAGATAGGAGATTTTGTTTAGTAGCACTATAATATATACTCGTATGTATAGTTTGTCTCATAGTAGCGGTGTTATCACAGGCACTCTACAATATACTACTATTAAAATATATTTATATAATTGATCTAATTAAGCAACTAAAAGTTGCTCGTCTACTTCCAAACGTCATCGTACTATAAAGTGTCACTTACCTTAATTAAAAACAGTTAGTGACAGTCTAAGTAAATGTAAATTTGAGTGCAGGTGCAAAGAGTATGATAATTTGATCCCGAGAGGTAGCACAGAGCTTGAATTTTATTTGAGAAACATTTATATTTTGAAAGCCGTCGTCATACCTACGTATGAGTGTCGTTTATCTTGTTTATTTTACGAATGGAAGGACTACTTAATAGGTCATTTTGTTTAGAGTAGACACTTGATATGTCAATGCTCTCTGATAGGGTTATTTATCTTTAACTCGACTAGGTACTTATATTTTAATATACCGAAAAATAATTATTATATTTGCTATATTTTCTTCGTACGGTGTAGATTTCTTTAACACACCTTTATTAGTTTTACTTGTAACTATATAAACAAATCTTGGAAGTCAATTTTAACCTATTTTTAATGGTCCTATGAAAATTAAACTTTGTATTTTGGTATCTTTGCGATGAGCTAATAATGAAGCCAGGAGGTGGAACACCTCGCGCCTCCATCTCAGACCTGCTTCTGCTATGGTAACAAGCAGCCTCACCCGTTACCCCCAGGCCAGCGCTCATCTAGGTCGGAGATCATTTTGGGGTCTCCGTCGCCTTGTGCCTTTTCTACGGGACGGGAGAGTACTAGCTCTCTCCCGTTCCCTTTCCGCCGCCTCTTTAGCGGACATCACTTCACTCACTTTGGACCATGGACAGAACCATGGCCGCTAGCGAGAGGCTTCCCACACCAATTAAATAGCAGTCACGAGGCGCACCGCTGCTGCACCCACGCTGAGCACTCTACTAGAGTGTGGAGTGCAGTGTCCTAGTGACCGCCTCCGCAGTGATGGCACATAGACGTTGGCTCTGGGCCTATACGACACAAGTCCTTTCCGAAGCAGCCGTGTCCGGTCAGCACCTGCGTCAGCCGGTAGGAGAGGCTGCCGTGTCTCCTCTCAAGCCAATCCTCCACGATGGGTCTTACCGAAATGGGTTATACTTAGTATCTTACTTCTTAATAATATAATGCTGAAACCACAAAAACCTACTGATGTTGCATGATAGTGACCGTGAGATTTTTTATTGCCAAAGTCTAGTGTGAGTTTTTATATGATGGCTGGTCCATGCGTCATACTCGTGAAGCAGCACCCATGCTTGGGGTGACTGGTCGGCCTAGTCAGCGATGCTTTAGCCTATACTATTATTTTGGTTCGATCAACTGCAACTCTAGCCTCTTAATCCAGTCACGAATTATTTTTAACAGTAGATTTTGTAACTGAATGAAGGAAGATGTGCACCTTGAATGATTCCTATGTTTAATAAGTTCAAACCTTCAACGGTATCACGGAGTGATTTTTATTTTTTTGTACGTTAGCTTTTGGAGCATTTCAATAAAATGAAATTCAGGTGGCATCAGCTTGCATCCTGTTTACCTTTCATGTAACACTAACACTATTGTACCTGAAGATCTGACTATTAAAAACAGTGGCCATGAGTTTCTTTGCCAGTATTCTTCTCATAAGGCTCTACGCATTTTGGAAACTGGAAGTTATAGATCGACACAAGCAGGCAGTAGATTTTGGTGTTTTCACCTAATTTACTTCGACAATCCAGCACATGCTGTGGCGTCTGTTTGCGCCGATCTATGATTTTAACTCTAGCTTCAATTTAACGTTCATAAATGTCACTTAGTGTCTTAATTGAATAAATGATTTTGAATTTGAATTGAATTTGAATTATAGCTTATGGAAACGATAAAGTCGGTCGATTCTCTACATACATCATTTTCGTTAAACTAAGCTATAAATATTACTGCTGGTTCTATGTGTGATAGGCCTTATTTGTGATAAATGATTATACTTTTAGTTTCATTTCTAGTTTTCGAAACTTAACTAACATTGTTATATTGTTACAAAACCATAGAAACTAAAATATCAATAGTTTGTGGAAGCAGGACAATACCTATTTTAATTTGATACAATACATTTGCCTAAGTTAATAATCCTAGTCTGTAATTGTTTTTTTTTTTATGAGAGGGGGGGGCAAATGAGCAGACGGGTCACCTGATAGTAAATGACTACCGCCGCCCATGGACACCTGCAACTCAAGAGTCACAAGTGCGTTGCCGGTCTTTAAGGTGGGAGTAGGGGAAGGAGGAAAGAGGGGGAGAGGAGGGGGGAAGGGTTAGGGCCTCCGGTAACCTCACTCACTCGGCGAAAAGCAATCATTGCTTTCACTCCGGTCCAGCCAGCCCATACGTGCCGAAGCATGGCTCTCCCACGAATCTTGCTTTGTTAGCATTCTTTCGTAATCGCATTTCTTCCTTTATTGATAATTTATTATGATATGGTTTTTTTTTTTTTTGGAAATTTGGATAAACATTTTAATAACCTAAAAAATATAAGAGTTTACTTGTGTATCTACTGAATACTTGATTCAAATTAAGCACCTAGCCCTTCAAGTGCCCCTTACACTGTTAGAAGAAACTAATTGGACGATATTGGCAATAAGATACTAAACTCGCATTCTATCCAAACTGCTCGGAAATACATTAATTAACTAATTGTATCTTGACCTATACGATACGATATTGCCTAATATTTATATTAATCAAGATTAAGATATAAAAAAATATTCGAAATATCTACCTACTACGAAGGCCTCATAAGGAAATGTTTATGTATTTCCCGTTACTACAAAAATACTTATAAAATAGTCTACTTGTTATAAGTACTAAAGTTTTAAATTAAAGTTAATAATCCATATTTTTTAAGAAGTTTCATAAAGTCCTTAATTTTGATAGTTAAGATATCGTGTGTATCGTTAGCTGCAAGCGATCATTAATATTCTGAACGTCAACAACTCTTTGCAAGAGACAATAGGTATTAATATATGCGTATTCGGAGCATAAGAGAATAATAACTAACTAATTTCTACAAATTCAAATCACAGACTGGAATAACTTGATAATCGTTTTTTTAAGGATTCACCGACTTTAAAGCGTAAGTCATGTTACAATGTAATAAGCTGTCTTCTTCGTCAATTAATTTTACACCCTTCCCATCACTCCACAGTCACATTACTAAAATGACGTCGCATCGTAGTCGTGTACGGCAACGTCGCGTCGCTTGTATAAGATAACGTTAAAAACGGGTAATTGTTAACGTTACGTTTTAACGTTATAATCATGTTATGTAACTTAAGTATCGCTACCAAATCGTATCGGTATGGCAGGTATCTTTACAAAATACCGTTACTTACGATACTTTCAATGTGAATTCGTATCGTTTTCAAGCCCTGCTAAAAACAACAGACACTATCATGATCTCAAAATATATTATGTATTCGCGGCCCCGATGAATATTACAGTTCCATAACCTAGCTGGACGGCCTAGCAATTTATTTAGACATTCACAACAAAGGTTACCTACTGAGAAATATTGTTGTTGGACTGTAGTCTTATATAATTTATATCTATGCAAATTACCTTGATTCATAAGCTTATATATATCATAGAAATAAATAACATTTTTAATGTACTGTAGTCGAAGTAATACTTTAGTTGGCTCTCGGGTTAAATCAGTTGATCTTTATTAAACGTTATTAACATATGACTGCACGGATGGCGCAATGGTTTAAGTGGTCACCTCGCCACTACGCCGCGCCGAGTGTTGTGGGTTCGAATCCCACACAGGACAAAAATTTGTGTGATCCACAAATAGTTGTCCCGAGTCTGGGTGTTCTTTGTGTTTGTTGTTTGAATGTTTGTAAAGCCCCCCGCGACACAGGATTATTCCTAATGCGGGAGTTGTCTTTTTAAAAGAAAAAAAAAAAAAAGATTTATAAATATTTGACTTTATGAGATTTTTTAAGAATAAAGCAATGTCTTTAATGCCCCGTTCCAATAATAAAAAACGATTCGTTTTGCTTACGTACGGTAAAATTTCGTTAAACTTTTAACGAAAATTTTACCGTCCGTAAATCCGTCCGTAGTCCACAAATGACTGTAGGACGCAATGTATAATAGTAATGGTTATTTAAGATGTTTTTCTGATTCAAAATGTTCACAATTTTATCTTTTAGATATGTTAGTTATTATTTTCAAATGGGTAAAAATGGGTGAAAACATATCTTTTTATGGTATAGGGGCTAACGAGCACACGGGTCACCTGATAAGAAGTGACTACCACCGCCCATGGACACCTGCAAGTCAAGAGTCAATCAAGATTTTGAAATGGGAGTACGCTCTTTTCTTGAAAGTTTCACGGTCCGGAAATACCACAGACACATCTGAAAAGAGTGAGATAGAATGACGTAACGGTATAGTCCAACAATATAATTGCCATAAAAATGGGTACTTCGTTTGCCATAAAATCGTAACTGGTTTCTTACAATGGATGTTTGAATTGAGAGACGTCGGTCGTCTCACATTACGCAATCATATCGCAGCGTGCGTTGTAGATTACTGCATTTTTTAAGGTTTCACTACTTAGTTATTATCTTCAATATGGGCATCTAAACGTCCTAGACAAATGTCCAAGTACAAGATAGAAAGCCAGGTAGGGTTAATAGCTTCCAATATTTAAAGACCAATCAATCTTCTCGTAACATGGTAAAGATCTGGCATTTTTAGGATTGTTCTTAGATCAGCACTGTAACTGGAAATTACATATCAAAAATGTCTGCATCAAACTAAACGAATTTGTGTATGTCCTCCAATATTTACAACGCGTTACAGGTATGCCTACCTACCACATTAATGACTTAATATGGATACGTAGAATCTGTCTTAAGATATGGATTATTATAGGGAAATTCGACGGATATTAATAAGGCGTTTATCTTTCAGAAAAAATGTATACGATCACTGTGTGACGTAGGCCCATTGGATTCATGCAGACCCCTATTCACCAACCATAATATACTTACACTTGTAGGATTGTATATCTTTGAAATCTGCATTCACGTAATGAAATTTTCGAATGAATTTGTTATCGCCCGTGATAATTCAAAAAGAGACGCAACTAGATTAATAATGTCTGCTTGCATAACATCATTATTTTCAATAATTGTTATGTGATGTGTATAAAAGTGTTTAATAAAGTGCCCAAATCTATTCGCGACCTACCGTTGCAAAAAATGAAAACGGAACTGAAAACCTGGTTAATAAAACACACGTGAGACATAATATATATTTTTGATGCAAGTATGTGTTCCTTGTTTAACATGGTGTGTTTGTTATATAACTTTATTGGTATCATTTAAACTTAGTATACTGACATTTTTTTTTGGACCATATGATGGTTTGTACCACTTTTCTTGCAAATAAAGTGATTTGATTTGATCTGTCACCAACCACAAACCAAATCTATAAGATATATTGTTATATTTCTCATGAACTGCTTTCCTGTTGAAAATCATTCGGAACTATACGAAATTTATAAGGGATAATTCTAAAAGGTTTACAAGAAATAGGTCAATGTTACCTGTGCCTCCCGTAACTGAAAACACTTTAACATATAGTTATTGAAGTGTAAATATTTCCTGAAGTATAAATATAAATTGTTAAGGGACTTATAAATACAATCATTCCGTTTCAATGTTTCTGCCCCTAATTCCAGGAAAATCATACAGTATTCAAATATAATAACTAAACTTTTGCATTTCATAGTTACATTAAAGGAAAGTACGCGATACACCGTGATTAATTGGACATTTACATACCTTTCAACTGCCTGATTGTTCAGCTAGGTTATACTCATGCATGCGAGGTCGGCCCCGATTTGTCGGACGCCCAATTCGGTTTTCGAGCGGGGCGTTCGACGGTCGGTGCTATGTTGCGCCTGAGGGCCGTGACTGAAGAGGTAGTGAGCTGTGGCGGCGTGCTGTTGGCGGTGTCGCTGGACATCGCCAACGCGTTCAACAGTCTGCCATTCAGCTGCATCAGGGAGGCACTCCACTATCACGGAGTGCCAGGGTACCTGAGGCGGCTAGTGGCAGACTATTTAGAGGAGCGTACCGTCATGTACGAGGACCGAGATAGAGTTTTGAGTCGTCGGCCCATGTCGTGCGGTGTTCCGCAGGGGTCTGTCCATGGACCACTCCTGTGGAACATGGGGTACGACTGGGCCCTTCGAGGCGACTTCCCCCCCGGGCTTGGCGTAATCTGTTACGCCGATGACACCTTGGTCACAGCCCGGGGAGTGAACTTTCAGGAGGCGGCGTGCCTGGCCACCAGGGGAGTCTCTCTGGTGGTCGGGCGCATTGAGGCGCTGGGTTTGCGGGTGGCCTTGGATAAGACGGAGGCCCTTTTATTTCATGGGCCCCGTCGTGGTCCACCCCCTGGGGCCTCTATCGAGGTCAACTCGGTCCTCGTACCGGTTCAGGCCCACATAAAATATCTGGGCCTGATCCTCGACGGTAGGTGGCGCTTGAACGAGCACTTCCTGCAGCTTGCTCCAAGGCTGGTCGGCGCTGCGTCCGCCCTTGGGTGACTCTTGCCCAATTTGGGTGGACCCAGCGTCGCTACGAGACGGCTGTACACAGGGGTTGTCCGGTCAATGGCACTGTACGGTGCACCGGTGTGGGCGGAGGCTCTCACCGCCCAGAATAGGGCGCGCCTCTGGCGCCCTCAGAGGGTTATGGCGGTTAGAGCCATACGCGGATACCGCACCGTGTCAACGGAGGCGGCGTGCGCGTTGGCCGGGACTCCCCCGTAGGATTTGGAGGCGGAAGTGCTCGCCGAAGTATATCGGCGAACGGCTGAGTTCCGGGCGGAAAGTGGCAGTCGGCCCCCGCCCGAAGAGGTACGCGAATGGCGTGAGGCCGCTCGCCGAGCCACCATGGCTCGTTGGTCGTCCCGGCTGGAGGCTCCACGTGCTGGTTTTGCCGCCGTGGAGGCGCTCCAGCCAGTCATCGTCGAGTGGGCAAGGCGGCAGCACGGGACCCTTTCCTTCCGACTGACGCAGGTTCTTTCCGGGCACGGGTGCTTCGGGAAGTACCTGCACTCTCACTGCGACTGCAGTGAGAACTCGGCTCAGCACACGCTGGCGGTTTGCTCCGCCTGGGCGACGCAGCGTCGGGCCCTCACTGCAGTCATCGGAGGGGATCTCTCGCTACCGGCCGTCATACGCTCCATGGCCCGTAGCGACAGGAATTTTACCGCGGTCGCTACCTTCTGTGAGGACGTCATCTCGCAGAAGTAGGCGGCGGAACGGGTCCGGGAGGACGATCTCCACTCGGACTTAATTCGCCGCCGGCGAACCGGGCGGCGGAGGCGCGCTTTCCAGCGCCTCATGCCGCCCTGAGTGTGGCCGCGGGTGGTCGGGACGGGTTTTCCCTTCCACCCGCTATAGTGGCCCCCCGCGAGGAGGCGGCGTCCGCGTGTGCCTGGATCACCTGGTCACCTAATTGAGAGGTTGTTACCCGAAGATGGGGATGGGGTTACCCGCTAGGGGGGGTCCGGATGTCTTAATAAAAGATGTTCCCGGATCCCTCCTAATTTAGGCGCAGTACAGCACACCGTGTGGTTTTAGTCGGTTCGATTCCGACACACCGCCCCACCGAAAACCCCGGTGGGGTGACGGCCCGAGGGGGTTTCCACACGCACAAAAAAAAAAAAAAAAGTTATACTCATGCAGCCTAGTGCAGTGAGGTTTGTCGTTGCATATTAAAACAGCGAAAAAAATAAAATTGAAGCAAAACACTAAAACAATTTAATGAAATTAAAAAAATATGTTTTATTTTTGAGTAGCTTTTTAATAAAAGCTACTCAAAAATACGTGAGCGAAGCCGTTAATACGGCTTCGCTCACGTAAAAGTAATTTATTCGGGAAGAAGGGTATCTATATTATATATACTATATATATATATACTATGTTCTCATAAAAGGCACCCTGACCTGAAGGGGGATAATATCGGGGGGGGGGGGGGCTACCGGTTACTAGACGACCGGTAATTGTATTATCCTACCTATCTAAATAACACCATTTCACGAACATAGTGCGTAATGGAGCAAAGTGTACCAGAAAATATTTGTTCATAAAACATACTCCCAATGTTGCCATCTTTAATTCCCAAAGTGTGTCCCAAATTATAGTTTGGTAATATGTGGGTGTTTAATTCGCCTATCCCTTCAGGGATACAATGACTACATTGACATACTGGCTGCTAATTCAAATGCTGAGAAGTTTGAACCGGACACTGCAAACGGAACAAACACATGTTCAACCTAAAGTTGGGAGAAAGCATTACATGCAGATTCTGTAAGAGACAGAACTGCAATGCATATTCTATTCTTATGTGGCCTATAAAAATGGTAACGAATTACTATTCTAGGTATATAAATCATGCAAAAAATTACTGCTCGTAAGATTTGGAGGTTTCTGGAAGCCATAAATCTGAGCATTAACATGAGCACCTAGTTAACACTTATGTATGAAACATATAATTGACCATGACACGTAAAACAAAAAACGTATTTTAAATATTCATCTGATACACGAGTTGAAATACCTTTCTAACCCATTAAAATTTTAAATGAGTAACGCTCCAATAACTTAATTTGTCTAACCAACTACCGTACATCTCTACCGCTTCTTTTGTACATTCAAAACTCTCACATTCTACGTAGTATTGCTAATTAACATTAACTTTTCTAATTAAGTACCGACCTGTTACTAGGTATCGTTTGGTAAACTTGGTATATAATACTAACTAGTAACTTGGCTTTTTAGAATACAGTTCAGCAAATAATATAATAGGCGTTCACGAACTTTTCACTTGAGTAGGATTTCTTGATGCAATGAAGTTGTATGGGAGCGTTAGGTATAGCCTAAAAATAGAATAGAATAGAAATAGTTGAGTATTTAAAAAAAATGGATTTTGAATTTTTTTTCTTCAGAAAATGATAAGCTTGTTGGTCTAGTTTTTAGAGATCCTGAATGCTGAGCAAGAGGTTGGGGGTTCCGTTTCCACCCAGGACAAAATATTGTTTGCTGAGCACAATGAATTATTCTGTCTGGGTGTAATTTCTCTCTAATATGTATGTATTTAGTAACATATAAGTATGTTTACCAGCAGTCTGGGTAAAATAGTATAGGCTCTGCCTAGTTTGGGATCACACGGCCGTGTGTGAAGTGTCTCAAGTTATTATATTAAAATGAATTTCTTGGTATAGGTGCACATTCGTAAACAACATTTTATCAATTACTAGCAACTGAACTGAAAAAGTACCGTCTATCGAAAGACTTTTTCACTGTATTTTCCTTACAGCTTTAATATTTAATAACATTTGTATCGTCAACGTGGTACCCGAAGCTTAAGTTTAAAAATTGGCAAAAATAATATAATATGATTGGATGGATATTAACAGATTATTTTACATATTCTTGTTATACCCAATCAAACTTAGTCAACTGGAGCTCTTAATTAAATATCCACATACGTATATTGTTTGTTAAATTGAATCCTATAATTGTTTTACTCCCGACATCTTTGGTATTCAGAACAGAATCTAATTTAGTTCGAATTAACGTTAGTTTGTACTCTTGAATTCCACGCAAGCACATGATCGAAGTATGCTTTGAAATATAATGATGTGTAGTTTCCTTTTCTTGTGTTTGAAATTATAAAAAATTAAAGCATTAAACATAATCACACAGATAATATAACCCTGCAACGTTATTTGGTATTCGATTTCTTTTCGGAATTCGACTTTCAGCTCGGGTCGATATCAGAAACAAAATCAATACTGAATCAAATTTGGAAGCAAGTTTTCTCACTTGTAATAAGGAAAACAGATTTTAACCACTACAAACCCAGAATACAAAACAACACTTATTTACTAAAACGTTTCTTAATAGTAAATATTACAACATTAAAAAATCGCTCTTAATGCAACGTGTGCATCTCCAGCTCTTGCACCCGGCAAGTAATCGTAGCACTAATCTCCCGTGGTACTTGACACGGTGACCGGGCTGTCAAGGGCTATCGAGATGACTCCTCGCATCTGGGTTATTGGTTGCCATGGACGGAGAATAGATTAGTAGTACTATGTACGTATATTTCAGAAATCAGAGAAGGCCTGTCATGTTCAGACGATGTCAAACTGCACGAAAATCAATGATGATCGGTGAAGTCGAGTTAAGGCATGAAAACGTAACAAGCAAACAAATGAAAAGCTAATAGTTTTGAAATCAGCAAGTGGCAAAACCAATGCCTAATGCCAGCTGACTAAAAACGAAAGATTGATTATGCTTGGTAGGTCCAAGCCCAAGTAAAATCAAGCACACGCTGTCAAACGTTATAAAGATTTTCATTATGAAGCATTTCTAAGATAACAATGAATGTATAAGACAATTGCTTCCCCTCAGCACATAGAAACACAAGAAAACTATCGACCGGGTCGGCGTGCATGCATTGATCTGTGGGAACCGGGTCAGTTGGTCATTCACCGGCTGCCGACCTCGCTTGTTGGCGAGTATTGCCAATGTTGGCGCGCGTTGGTGACGCCGGGCTCAGGTGCGCGACTTTTTGTGTCTGCCTGGTATTTTAGATTTTATGAACTGTCGTTAGAATTTACGATATTGATAACATCCGCCTGGCAAAAGCCGGTGATAAATTCTATACTTTTTTTTCTCCAGCTCGCCACCCTTTACTCCGAGTCCGCTTTTTACTGTTGAGGCGCTACTTGGACCGCTGGTGAGCATCGTCAGTAGATAGACCAATACTACAGTAATCTACTGTATCGTTTAACGTTTTGTCAAATTCAATGTTATTTTTACGAAGCGAGTAAAATTAAATTATCTACCAATTTAATGGTAAGGTTTATTAGACACTTTTTTTTAAACAAAATTGAATGATGTCATAATTAAAAAAAAATTGTTTCTGCACTCTTTATTTGTGTTTGTATGATTTCCTCCTCGTGTATATTGTCGCCACATTAAAAACTCTTATTTATTTTATTAAAAATAGGGACAAACTATAATAGATGATAAGTATAATAACACAGTTCACTATTTAATAAAAACAAGTTAATAGACATTATTTTTTTGACTGGTAACGCAATATTATTGGTCGATTGATAAATATTAATGAATAGTGGGTTTTTAAAAGGAGAAATAAGAAGAGAGAACTTCACTTGAGTGCAAACAGAGGTACGAACAACTTGGCAGTTGCTGTTAGTTAGTGATTTTCATAGTGTATATCAGTGGTTTTGAGACTGTTCCTAACATGTAGATTATTTAACAAATTATTTACCTGTGACTACTAATTCTAACCACAAAAGAATAAATAGTCTGACTACAAATCGGGCTCTTCTAAATCAGTGAATTAGAGGTTCTAGCTTGTCTGTTCAAAGCATGATTGGATTTGATTCAATGTACTGTAAAGTACAAAGAACTATAGAGAATATATCCAATTAGATTTCACTACATCACTACATATTCTAAAACAAAGTCCCCCGCCACGTCGCGATAAACTCAAAAACTACTGAACGGATTTTCATGCAGTTTTCACCAATAAGTAGAAAGAACGATTCATGAGGAAGGTAAAGAATTTGTTAAGCTTTTGTGTAAATTGTTTGAAATAAGATGATTGTTGAAGATGCCTCTGATACCCGTGCGAAGCCGGGGCGGGTTGCTAGTAATTATAAAAAAATTGAACAGTTTTACTGTTGACCATCACTACATCACACATTTTCATTAATTGCTTAAAACAACTTAGAATCTAAATACCTCCAGCATCAAGCCACTGCCCCGTCTCGCCCCTTGTTTACATCTATCCTAAGGGGATGTTCATACTGCTGACACAGCCAATTTAATTAAGATAGTACTAAAGATTAAATGTCAATCAACCAGTCACAAACATAAGTTGTTATTGGTACTTAAGTCCGTTGCAGAACATTTTAATTATCACCATGATTGATAGACTGATTACTAACTGCAGAAAAATAAAAATGTTTTCACTACTTTGATATCAAAGTTCACGACATCAGTTACAATAGGTAATTTATCTTTTATTAAACTCATACCAAATGTATTTTAAAACAGTTATTTTTTTTTTTATTAGAAAATTCCATACTTGTATGTCGATTATTTAAAAGGTTTTTTTTGGCGATACGTACCGTGAGCCATATGAGAAAAAAAAACCTTTTTTTTTAATTTTAAGCTACAATAATACCATCGTAAAATATATAATAATTATAAAGGATCTTTTCTAGGGATGTGTGTATACAACTATCCATTTAATTTACCAAAAGATGGTAAATTAACGAATGCGTATTAATTATCTCACCCATTTATTTGTTGGCATTAGAGAACACATTTATTACTTACAGCAAAAGTGCTTTAACCCCGCCAATTAATACTGTCAGAAAAAAAGTTCATTACTTCCACCCCGGGGATGAAATACTACACTTATATATAACCTCAGTATATTTGTTGATCAATTTGTTGTGTTGTTAGCTGCGTACCGGTAATACATGTACGAGTAAGATTTATAATGTTAGAAACGTAAATATTTTTTCCTAATTTCCTTGCAGTGGGTAGTGTTGATTTCGTGATATAAATAGGAATAGTTGTTTTAAGAATAATAAAGTAACACATAACTCCGACATAACTAACGAAATAAAAAATTAAAGAGTTGAAAGAAATTATTTAATTACCTCATATTAACCCTTGAAAATTCTTTCTAATTAATAAATAATACTATTTAGATTAGGATTTTTAGATATACTTAGATATATATTTTTTCTTTTTTACTAAATATTTTTATACAACATTATATAAACGGAAGTTAACGGCAGGTAGGAAGATATAAGAGTTGGCCTCTTCAATCCAAACAAAATGCTTATGAAAAGAGACAATTTTATAAAAAAAAAATTATCTTCTGAAATCGTCAATATATTAAATGTGTACAAATTGTATGGATAAAGTTGCAATGTCTGCACCCACCGTTACTGCACCAACATAACCAACCTTCGGTTTGCATTCAAGGAAACGAAGTAACATAAACTATTTTAGTAGCATTTACAGCGAGGTCGCGGGGGTAATGCTCACAAATCAAATTACGTCCACGACATTTTGATTCAATTATAATTTAAAATTCTATAGTCCATGATAGAAAATTGTGAAGGGTTTTCATTTATTTTCCGATTTATGTATCCTTGGTGCTTTATGTAAGTCATTATTTTGTGGTAGTCGATATGTACCTATGTATGTTTCGATTGAATTGCACCGATCGTGGTCACGGGTGGACTGAAACCTAAGTTTATGACTGAAACCAAACTAAAAAAGGTATTGTGCCTTGTAATTGTTTTCGCTATTAAGTCCCGGTTTACATAGTTATATGGTATTTGTATCAAATACCTACTTCGTTTATCTCCACACCACCTAAGTTTTGTCTTTGCAGAGATTAAATTAATCTTTACACCTTTAAAACATAGTTTCCTAAAGTTATATTAACCGGTGACAAAAACGAGAATCTCTTCAAAACTTCCACATAAACTTTTGTCCACAATTGAATTACTGATCTTTTAGTTTATTCGTTTTCTTTAAAGAGTTTTACTCTGTAAGTTTTCATAAAATTTGGAATGTTGGTAGGTACTAAATTTCATTGTAAAAGTGTAGAAGTCTAGTCTCTGCTTTATGTGGTTCAACTAAATAGATTTAGCTCTACGTTTTTAGATTTTTTTTTTCGACAGGATTAGGCTAATAGGCCGCGTTTTTAACAATATACGTGCCCCCTTCTAGAGTACTTGAAGTAAAAAGTACTAGTACTACTCTTTTAAGCTAGCGCAAACACTTGTACTAAGTTGTTTATGTCCAAGTTTAAAGTTAGAAAAAATACGGTCTTTCATTTACGGTTTTCGATAATAACTTTTTTATTTGTTCAATTAAAAAATTAAATTTTTGAGGTATCAAAGATATTTTTATTCCCCATTGATTCCAAAAACTCAGATATCAATACCATACCCATGACACATTTTATACACAATTGAAATTTTAAATTAACAATTTTACAATAGGCTTCCATTTTAAAACTTTGCGATCTGACTTAGCGTACAATGGAAAACAATGTCTGTAACATATTCGATTTTCATTCAATTTTGAATATTGCAACGTGCATTTTCACGCATTTTAATTTCTTTGCATTTTTCATCTTTCTCAAATTCAAATTCAAATTCAAAATCATTTATTCAATTAAGACACTAAGTGACATTTATGAACGTTAAATTGAAGCTAGAGTTAAAATCATAGATCGGCACAAACAGACGCCACAGCATATACTGGATTGTCAAGGTAAATTAGGTGAAAAACACCAAAATCTACTGCCCGTTTGTGTCGATCTATAACTTCCAGTTTCCAAAATGCGTAGGGCCTTATGAGAAGAATACTGGCAAAGAAACTCATGGCCACTCTTTTTAAAAGTCAGATCTTCAGGTACAATAGTGTTAGTGTTACACGAGAGGTAAACAGGATGCAAGCTGATGCCACCTGAATTTCATTTTATCTCGCTTATTTAAACAATGGAACCAATTTTCTAATTTTTTTAACGCCTAATCCTCAGCTTAACAGCTTTTGCATTTAACATTTTGCTCTAAAATCAATACTTTTCTAGATTTCTAATGAAAACCGAAAATAGCCGATTTTCAAGTTATTTTGCAATAATCAACAATGACGCGTATCTCCCTCGAAGTAGACACTTTAGGATGTTATTGTACGTATTTTTCTTCTAATTTTAAGCCAAGTATCGTATTGTTATAAAAGACCACCACTTTTATTTTTTAACAACAAAATCGACACTAATAGCTTTACAAATAGTCTTGTATAGAGTTTGTAGCACACAGAGGTGACTATTTCTTGTTGGTAGTCACTGACACTTATTGGATGCTTAAATTTAATGGTCGTCGGGTCGATCTTCTTTTTTATCGACTCTAACTTTTCTACAAAAAAGTGTTGCTACAAAATACTCAGATTAACCCTTTTTCTTTGACTTTTTGTAAAGTACTTAATAGAAAAATATCATGTAAATAAGTAGTTATTTTGCTTCGCTTTAGGTTACTAAATGCAATTTAAATTGAATAAAACCTTTTAATCTTAAACTTTGACATACCTAGATATACAATGAAATTAACAGTAATGTAATTGTTACAGAAGTGTTTAAAAAAGATATAACAATTAAAAAAAACCTTTTAATTTAGAACAAAACATAAAATAATCCTATGTAGTTTCTTCCTGAAAATTATATTAATTACATAACTTTAATTCTAAACAGACTTTATCTAACAAAAAGTCATGTATTTTATATTGGTTTCTAAAAAAGTGTTGATCATAAACGATAACGTTTATAATATAACGTCCTATGATTTCTTGTTGATTTCCAACGGAATACATAAATATAACTTTGATATAAGTCTAGATTTCTTTAGTTAAGTATAATTCTAACTTTCTAAAGATCATTAAACGAGATCTCATTGACTGTTCTCCAAGTATTATAACTAACGGCAATTGCTGACAACTTCGTGCTGTTTTCAAAAGTACGTTCCAACTCCTGCAATAATTTCAAAATTGTTTGTCTATCTATTCCCCTATTTTAGTCTTAAAGATCACAAACTTTAATTGTTTACAGAATTTAAACCATTCTGTGGATTCCTTAGTAGCAGGTTAGTTACGAAAATGCACATTAATATGAGTAGTAGACATTTTATAGAAGGGTTTTAGAAACTACTTAATTTTAAGAAGTAGTTTGAAACCTATCATTTACTTTAGATGTATTTTATATTTTTATACATACATCGTCAATGTATGTATAAAATGACATCACTCACGTTGAAACGCAACACAATCGCATGTTAACCTGAACTTGCTATTGCTGTTTGAAATATATTGCTCGTTATTTCACTATAATTAATTTAGAAAAAACGTATCTATATAGGCATGTGTTAAACCCAACCGTTCATAATTATGGCTCCTCTCCACCTCATTTATTCCCACATTTAAAAAAAAGGTATGTAAGTCTTAGCTGTTGTATAATGTGCTACATATATACGTCTTAAATTGTCTATGTAGTATTTCTTTTGTTTATTATAATTCATTCGTGCAATTTCATCACAAATCGATTTTATTTGCAAAGAATCGAAAGGCCAAGAACAAGATTTAAATAAAATCATTAAAACGCATTCACATAGTAAGTTACATACCAAATGAATGACGCTTTTCATAAAATCAAGTTAACTTTAACATTTCCCGTTCATTGAAATACAGTACGTCTCTATACTGAATAAACATATATTACAAATTGTATTACTTAGCTACATTTTCTTACTAAATCTCGACAATATACATACAATCCTTGCCTTATATAATATCTGCTTACCAATCAACAACTACTGGAGTTGTGAATAAGTAATTTGACCCAGACAGGGAATAATGATACCAAAACAACCTCGTGAACCGTAAGCGAGGTAAATCGAAAGAAATACTTGGTACTTTTCTATTAAGTATTATTGCCTGAAGCAAGATTAGAATTAAACCGTCAACTGGAAAATTAAGGCATGCCTGTTGTTTAGGAAACGTGTTTGCTCAAATACTTCTATCAGCTTTTGTTTCACTTGTTCTTACACTGTTGTTTGGCGTGTGGGAGTCTAGTTCTAGAACATCATTTAGTTTTCCATTAGCATTATATGTGTAGGTGTGTAATTTGGAACTGAAATTGTTTTTATTTTTTTATAGTGTGTAAATGAATTGAAAACAAAGTAATAAGAAAAGTGGGTTTGAACGTGAAAATAGCCCTAAAGCTACCGTAATCTATAGGTGTCTATATGTTAATAAATGAAGAGAATGCTTTGTACCCTCTTTTAAGCTAACTTCGTAGATGGAGGAATATCTTAAGTCTATATGAAGAAGATGCGTAGAAAGCACAAAATATTACAATAAACATCTTTTTAACAAAAAATTAAACCGACGAAAAGAACTAAAAAGCAAAAAATAAATAAACCTGTTAAGTCTTAAGTATTGAGCTTAATTATTTTATTATTTGGCGCCGACTTAAAATAAGTTTATAAAAAACTTGATAGTTTATGTAAATAAGCTCAATACTTAAGTCTTAAAAGGTTTATTTATTTTTTGCTTTTTATTTCTTTTCGGTGGTTTAATTTTTTGATAAAAAGATTTTTATTTTATGATTTTTTTTCATCATCAGCTTAGCTACACGATGTGATGATTTCTAAACGCAAATACCTGATAAAATAATGAAAAGTAAACAGAAACACTATTCGTTTCTACTACAATTTTCGAGAGTTTCTTCCAATTTTATCAGGATCCCATCATCCAATCCTGACTCACTTGACATGGGACCGCCCTTACGGTATAATACCCTATCTAACAAACAAAGAATAATCAAAATCGGTTTATAAATGACGGAGAGAGGGCTGAACATACGATACAAAAAAAAAATGTATATTACATAAAAATGAATTGAGAACCTCCTTTTTTTTCGTCGGTGAAAAATATATAAACTTGTATTTAAAACTACCCCTTCTCAATATTTACACGTATTTAAGTAACAGTTCAGAACATTATACTAGAGATCACCCGGTGACCATAATTCATAAGGTGTTAAATGTTTTGTTTTATATATATGACCAGTATAACTTGTACTATCATTGTATAGATATTCCGTACCATGACAGGTCAGCATTTATACTGCGCCCCTATAACTTTTCATAGCTGTATTCAAATTTTTTATGAAAAATTATAGCTGCACTTCTACATATAAACTGTACCTAAGTGAAAGAAAGAAAGAAAAATATGTTATTTGTATCTTCAGTTATAACAATAAATCATATGTCTGAAGACTAGGGTGGTACCGAAGACGTTGAAGTACAAGTGTTCCAAATATGGCGTTGCTCCGTGCGCGATACTTGCTTAAAAAGGTTTACAAAGAATTCTCTTCACGTATTAATAAGGTAGCATTATGCTACCTTTTTTCAATAACCAAGTACCATAAGGTTCAGTAGTTTACGTGGGAGTGACATTCATAGGTACAGGCGTTCGTTGAATCCTTTTAAATAAAATTTGAAATATCACTTTCTACAGCCCTCGTCAAGGTATTTGTTTTATTTATTTGTCTCGCTGTACTGTTTACTTGAATATTTTTTAATGAACAGTAAACTGAGGCTTTTGTTTTATCGAAAGTCAAAGAAAACAATATAAATATAATTTTCAATAACAAAGCTTTTTTACTAGATTTCATGAAATTGAGAATTCATTAACAGATAGCTTTATGTACATAATAATTTAATATTAATAAGAAACTTAGTTTACTTAAAGTAAAGTTCCACAAACTTGTGTAAACGGAGTTCTTATGAAATCAAATAATAGGACAATGCCTGAGAAAGGGTCTCAAACATTGTGTTAGTTTTATACAATACAGTACAGTTATAGTGTTTATTCAATGTGTTACAGAAAAGTTTAGTAAATTTTTTTGGACGTTATTTGTAGCCGGACAATAGTTGATTTTGGGTTGAAAAAAAAAATGATAAAAAAAATTACAAAATACACTCGAGTGATATACAAAAATAATAAATGATAAAAAATGGCAAAATGCTTTTCGTTCCTGCCATTGTTGTGATGTTCCTGCTGGCTATTTTCAGAAAACATTTTTGTGTGACAATCATTGATGTGGTGGTAGTGGTAAATACCCCTACTTACACGTATGTCAACCTCTCTCATTAGAAATATTGGCTTTACCGCTCAATTTTCAAGTTTAATCTGTCAGTTTCAAAATGAAATTTCTGTTTTAAAAATCACGAATCTTCCTGAAATTGTGAGCGCTTTACGATATTTACCGGGTCCACTTTATAATACTACAATATGACCACTGGTTTCTGTAACAGCCTGTGGCTCTCGTGGGCGGATGTTTCACCGAAATTTCGTCTGAAGCCAATCAGGAGTACGGTTAATAGAATCAAATACTACTTTTATACCTAGAATTAATTCTCTAAGGTTGAATGTACTAAAAAACAGTTTCTTTTTGTGTTTCGGAAACGAAGCTAAGTACGTTCGTCATCATAAATAAAATCCTTTCGGATAACAAGATCGCAGTCTAGCACAGACTGCGATCTTGTTATATGAATTAGTTACTTGATTTTTCATCCAATTTTGAAATTGTTGGTTTCAAAAGAATATTGTAAAGGGTCTCTAATAAAGTAGGTACCATTGAACTCGGCAATCAGTGAAAAGCTTTACGTGTTACTGTATACGAAATAAAAGTCTGGAAATCGGCAAATTATAGACATTTTACCGAAAGAGCATTTACAGACAGATATTGTGTCCATGTAATTTTTAATGCGATGAAGGAGGACAGACTGATATCTCCCATGTCCTGGCCTGAACTATTAAAAGTATAATCAAACCTCCTCGTCTACAAAGTTCTTAGGACAAATTAAAGAATATTATTCCTACAACATTTTGTAAAACTAATTTTATTTCATGAAAGTATTGCCGTTGATTTACTAGACTTTAATCTTGTGTGAAATTGAATTAGTTTGTAACTAATTAATATTGGTTTTTTCTTCACAGTAGTTATTAAAAGGCCACTTTTAGACGTAATACGATGTCAATGAAGTGTATTCACCCGCTAAATACTTGTGCATTTTAAGGAAAATTAAATGATCTATTCAGTATACATAAGTCTGTACTGTTGAATGTTCACGGTTCATTTAAATCTTTGTCCAGTTTCTGTGGTCGTTTAGTAAGTTATTTGGTACAAGTAAAGGATTCTGTTTTTCAAATGTGTAATGGTTTCTTTAGCTCCTACGAGGCGGCACCACGACCGGAGTTTTATTTCAGTGGGTTTGTGACTCAAAATGAAACGGAACTGACACTAAAAGTATAACCATACTGTGCAAATGAATAGGAGAGGGCACAACTGTTGGTAAATCAGTGGTCTTCTTTGTAGCAGGTAGACGCTAAAATGTTTTTGTACACTACGTATTTACGGGAATTTACGCGATCACGAAAAGGTATCACATACCTCTGAATTACCTGACGTTCCGACCAGGTTGCACACATGCGAAATACGTAGATAATATTATATCATGGAACGCGAAAGTTTAAAAATTTGTGTTTTTGTACACCTTTCATAAATCACTACATATTATAACACAAAAGCCCCGCCATGTCTGTCTGTCTGTCTGTTCGCGATAAACTTAAAAGCTACTAAACAGATTTTCATGCGGTTTTCGCTAATAGGTAGAGTGATTAATGAGGAAGGTTTATAAGGGGTTAAGGGGGGTATGAGGGTTTTAAACTTGATAAAACCTTATTTAGGTAACAGTCAATGTTTAATTTCATTTGTCATAAATTTACAAGTCACTCGTTTTACTAAAAACAGTTTGAGAGAATCAAGAAAACTTAATAATTCAGAATGACCTTTAACTTCTGACCTCAACCTGAAATCCACACACGTGTTTGCACAGTGCTCTATAAGTCAAAGGCCCGGCTCTATCAAGGTGAAAAAACCATGAAGACTTGAGTGAGAAACGCTCGAGTGATATAGAATTATGCGACGGATAGACAAGACAATTTTTTTTTATGTAAATGCTTAAAACTAAGTAAATGAATGGAAAGTTGACCGATTATGGGATTTTTATGGATAGGCAAAAAGTAAACAAACATACACTAGCCATATTTGGCGATTACAACACATACATTACATTAAGCTTAAAACCGGCTCAGCTCTTTCTACCCTCTGAACCAACATTAAAGAAAATTATTATTATTTCCTTTAAATGAGCAGAAAAGTTTTAATTTAAATTAGGAAATAATCTCACTAATATTATAAACTAGCAGCGCCCCGCGGTTTCACCCGCGTAAACCCGTGAGAATATCGGAACAAAAAGTAGCCTATATGATAATCCAAGTCTCCAGCTATCTACCAATAACATACCAAGTTTCATCGCAATCGGTTCAGTAGTTTTTGCGTGAAAGAGTAACAAACACCCATCCCTGAAAAACCGAACCATGTCGCGCAAAAAAAGTTTTCACGTTGGTTGGTTTACGTATATACAACTTACTAATAGGAGGAGGCGGAGTATTTTCAATTATCAAATAATCAAAGGTCTTTAGGACTTTTTATAATTTCTTATCTAAAATATTTATAGCACTATGATAAGACACCTGTAAAAACAGTGTCGCATATTCATGATATTTAACTCCTCACTACTACGAAGGAAAAACAAACATCAGATTGATTACTTCAATCTAATATTTGCATGTACTTGTTTTTAAACATTTACTGAGATTTTGTATGTTTTATCTTCATTTAAGTCTAGTATTTACATCAGACAAATTATCTACATCATTATTAGTGTATATTTGAATAGAATTTTAGTGTAAAATTAGAGTAGTAGTACTGTATATGTTTTTCATCTGATAATATCAATGAAATCATATAACTAATTATTGTTTTATTAGGCAAATTATTGTTGCTTCGTTAATATTATTATTTAATACCTATTTAATAGCAGAGGAGTTCCAGTATGTATAGGGTTATCGAACGCTACTCAATAAGGCTCTATAAGGTTACATATATTTTCAAATAATTTGTTGTATGAAAACAGTAACTTTAAGTTCAATGTACCAATGTACATGTTCAATCTTTGAAGACTGAGAAAAAAACCTTTTGCGCACTCATAGAAAACATACAAATAAAGTGAAAATATTTAAAAGAAATAAATCCTTACGAGTGACATTTCATTAGCATAATGATTGACTTTATTGTATTGTGTTATTATATTATTGTGTGTCTGCGCACTGTAGAGACGCGGTAAAAATCACGCTGTTTAAAACGTTCTGCCAATTCTTTTACACGTGCAGCCTATTCTTGAACTATACGCAGATGGCATATAGCGTTCAATACAACAACACGTTCCTGATACTGATGGGGCTGCCGCGTTATTGTAGCGCGCCGGGCATGTTTGCAGACGCAATTGTCGACGGCTTTTACGCAATTATGCGCAAGAGATGCGCGTTTCTACTATACCGTGTGCGCGACCGCCCCAACAGCATTCTGAGAGCGCTTGTTGATCGGTGGGACTCTCCGTTCTTGGGGCGATGGATACGACTGCATGCAGTATTGAACTGCCTCGCCAAGCATAGACTTAAGTTAGGTTAGGTGTAACATTACTAACATTAGTTTGTAAGTCTGCCATCGTACCTACTAACTAATTTATGGAAGCACTTCTGAAATAAAATGTATTATTATTATTATTATATGCTTAATACTAAATATATTTCTCTGTAAATGTAATTTTATCCTTATACTAGCGACTCGCCCTGGCTCGCTAACTACGCAGTAGCGATAAAAGTAATTTTTCCATTCCTCGGAAACAGGTCTTTTGTTTCTCGATGAAAGGAAACCCTATATCCTTCTCCATATCCCAGGCAACGTGTACCTATGCAAAATTTGATTTGATTTTGATTGAAAATGATCGGTTGAACCGTACCTACGGCAGCGCATAAAATACGAAAAAACATTGATTTTTATATATTAGATTGTTTTTAGATCATATTAGATTATTTTATCCATACCCACACTTAAGTAATTGAAGAAATCTATAAATATATTTCAGCTAATGGATTAAACAACCCTATTACACGACAAAAAAAATTAAAAAGGTTGGTTGTCTTATTGGAAATTTCTACAATCAAGCAGCAATATTCTGCAATCTTTCTAAAGAACTTAGGAAACACAATTATTCCTATATCTAATTCTATTACATATATCCTAAGATAACACACCACTAACATTTATAAACGAAACAATATTAGAACGACTTTAGCGTAAAATTTAACATAAGAACATAAAATGTTCAATGGTGTGGTTCTAACGTTTTTTTAAAAAGAAAGTGTTCGTCTATAGATTGGAACTGTTCAACTTGATGTACCTAAGTTTACATTGAAACCTATGCTTCAGTGTGAAAATAACACTTTCTTGCGTTCGCTGCTCTGTGCATATTGGCACTTAAAATCAATCGTTGATTATAGAAAGCCAGTTAAATCAAAATGCATTGAGTGCTTTGTGTATCAGCCCGTTAATGTATTGTGATACAAGCTTTTAATCATAACGTCAGTCAACTAGCCATTATAGTTTGATCTAGTCGAATGCTTATTAATAGGTGATTGGGTCTTAATTTTCAATTATATGTATTTTTTGGACCGCGTTATGACAATATACATGTTGTGCAAAAAATTAATAAATTGTTTGACAAGGTGATAAAGAACTTTTTGGTATAATTGAGTAAGGAAGGGGAAAATGTATTTGATTATATCTATGAAAGTCAGTGAACTTCCAAGGACAATTTCCATCTAGGTATGATTGGAATTCTTTTGTGACTTATATATTGAAACAACATTGTTCAACTAGGGCTGACGCTCTACGTGAGACTTCGGTTAACCACCACCGCTATTTTCCAGTCACTAGGGTGGCGCAAGTGACACCAATAGGGTTTAGAATGTTAAAGCATCGGTAATAGCTTATCGTCAGTTTTCTGGGACATTACACAAGGCTCTCTAGATCATAACTTCGCTTGTACTACGGGGTCTAGGAAACGGAAAAACTTTTTATTTTTTAGTTAATAATACAAATAACTTCACACATTCCACACACGGCCGTCTGATCCCAAAGTAGGCAGACCCTGTACTATAGTAATCAGACTGCTAATAAACATACTTATATATTACTAAATACATACATTCGTTAAATTACACCCAGACACAGAACAAAGGATTATGCTAACCACACAAATATTTGTCCTGGGTGGGAATCGAATCCACGGCCTCTGGCTCAGCAGCTAGGATAGAACCAACAGGCCAGTTAAAATAGATACATGTTACACATAGAAACACCCATGCCAATGCAAGTAGATATATTCATATATATTTGGAATCGAACGCGCAACCTCTAACGCCGCGCCATATCTGGCAGTATTGAATTCCACTAATCGCTTACTGTATCATACTCTTACAGCACCTACAGTTTTATAGAACACATACAAACTATTACTAAAAAAATCCACTTTAGACTAAAAGGTTTTCGGTAAATGACATTTTTGCGCCAATAGCTGGCGTATAGCACTTTCAGACGTTACATCATCGCTACGAACTAAAATTTATCAAACAGCCTCTAGCTGAGAGGTTTACTGTACAACTCTTGATAGTTATATTCTGAACTAGCCATTGGCTGCAGTTTTATCTAAGTTATGGTCGCTGCTCTGCTGCGCCAATGCTCGTAGTGATATTAAATAGCCTTCATTCCTCAAAAACTAGACTTTCAAATGCAAATTGCAAAGGCTTAACGTGCTTTCCGAGGCACGGAGTGATCTCAATGTGTTAAGAATGGTCACCCATCCTAAAACTGACCTGGCTAGTATTACTTGTAATGTGCTAACCTACTTGGTTATCACTTAGCTACGAGCCCCTTCGTTCAACCAAAAACCAAACTATGATTATAATTTCGTCCAAAATCTGTATATTTATTGTACATCCACTTTGTGTATTTTTTAAGGCAATATGTCGTTGGTGTACAATAAAGATTATTCTATTCTATTTAAGTTATTTATCTCTTAATTAAAATATATTTTGTGTAATCACGCTAAATTTGAAGAGTTGAGTGGGGGAATTATGTCTATCTTAAATGTAGTAGTTTTGCTTTTCAGTCCTTATGGTGACTTAATCCTCGAATTAATCGATATCTCATTAAGTAGTTATTCTGATAAGTATTAGTGTTGAGACAGAGTACCTAGTTAACGTAGTTGCCATAGAAGCGAATCGTATCTTATTTTAGGATTTAGCAGGCTAGCTAGACGATTTGCTAATATTTGCACAGGTTAGTTACCTTTCAAACATTTTTAAATAATTGTATTTGATTGATTTTTTTTTTGTATTATATTAATGGTTCTTTTTCATAGAATATGAATATATTTACTTATACAATTATTTATAACTTATTTTTTTTTAAAACACTGAAACATAATACATTTATGCTAACATTTTACAATAAATAAACTTAGGAAAAGTGAAACCTTTTAATAAATATTTTGTACTTCAATATCTGCAATAATCTGTAAGAGCGAGATTACTTGTCAATTGTATTCTGAAAGCTAAAGCAACCTGTTTAGCCCCAACTGATTCTTAACATTTGTCTTATGAAGCCTGACCACTTGTGAAGCAATTTCAATGATACGTTGTTCAATCATCAAGGGTTATCTCATATAAATTTCAAAAACATTCCTTCCCTACAACATCTACTTTCCAGGTCTCCAACTATCTACATACCAAGTTTCATCGCAAACGGTTCAGTGGTTTTTGCGTGAAAGTGTAATAAACATGCATCCATCCAAACTTTCACATGATATTAGTGGGATTACGTTGTCCATTTCTACAGTATTCTGTATATTCGTCTTATTAAATTGAACTCTCCTAGAAAATCCAACCTTTCTTCAAATAAATAAAACACACTCATTCCTTAGGGCTTTACAGGCCAAAAAATCTTCCTACCCCGAGTCTCAAGACATTTATCACACAAGAAATAAAGTAAGTACATTAGTCGTGTGGGCCATTACCTCATAGCCATAATAAACAAAAGGACGAAACATATCACGAACACAATGTAGCGGTCGAGTTTCTCACATAACTCTGAAATAGCGTAAATCTCTTTTTATATAAAAAAGATTTTGTTACTATTAAAAACGATATAAGAATAGTATTTTAAAAAGTTTAATGAGTCACTCAGACATAATTGTTGACAAATAGATTGAACAATAAAAAAAATGCATCTTCTAAAGAAACGTTATTCTTTATTTATGACTGATGAACCTTTATTGCTAATTGCCAAATTTAGATCAATCCAATTCCAAAAATAATGGTTGCTTGCTTTTATATTCACTGGAGGAAAACTAATTAATAGAATATTTTCATTATTAGCAGCCTTCTAAACAGTACACATCTTCATCTAAAAAACCAGGGAATCTTTATATTTCACTTCTACTGCTATCCACATCGCATGTCAAGTAGTAAAGATCCCATTATCTACAGATCTCTTTTCAAGTCTTGAAATGGATACCAAATTTAAATTTTACAATGAACAGACGATAGCATTTGAAATTCATATTTTACAAAAGAAATTGAACTGTATTGAAACAAAACCTTTGAAGTGTATGAAACTGAAAAGGAAAACAAACTGATTGCACGGGAGGCAGAAAGGTTAAATAGTAACTATTTGCTTCCAATTGACAATGCATCGAGAGTCGACTTCATTTAAATTCGGGATAAAAGTGATTTGCAGAGAATTAAAGTGAATGACCTTGTAATCACTATTAAATTTATAAAATGGTTTGACAATAAACGCTTATATCGAAATAGACTTTGAAAAAAGAAGAACGAACAAAGACCAAAGGAGATGTTTTTTTATTTTACGAATAAAATCACCTAACAAATGACTTACAAAATGAAATCGAATAATACTTATCCGTTGCAGCAACAACGTTCGATTAATAAAGTTTACTTTCAAAATATAATATAGAGTAACTTTCCATATCAGCAATAAAAACCCTTTTAAGTACTAACATAAATAAAAGTAACAAACAAATTAGTACTATAATGTTAAGAGGTAATGAAGAAGACAGACAGACAAGTTCAGACAACTGTCATTACTAAACTATCACAATTTATTAGTTGTGAACACGACAAGGATCTTAATATTGTAGTGAGTTGGATGATTCGGAAATATTTTAGATTGCACTTTGGACTTATATAGTGTTAAACTACAAAGCTGCCTATTGAGGAAGCTCAATTTCCTAGTTCTAATCTAACATTTTCAATTATCATATTTATATGACAAATAGTCTATGAAGATACTTAAACTGGTTTAACATTGTCAGATGCGTTTGAAAGCAAAATGTAAGAGCTAAATTCTTTTTGCGCAATTTGGCACGTTGTGATAATGTTTATTGGAAGCATAAATACTAACATTATATAAAAGGTAATATGAATTTTGATATGCCAAGCTGTGGAAAATTTTATGTAAATCACTAGAAGCCTAATAATTAAGTTTTTGTTCACTACAATCTAAATTGAAATCATATTGATTGTTTCAGAATTGTACTACTGCTACCTTTTTGATACAGAACTCCCGACGCATTAAACCAAAGTTAATTGCCAATCGAAGGGTCAATGGATCGAATTCGATTCAATTTCAATTAACTATCTCTGATTCTCTAAACGAGATACTTCAGAATTTAAGATCTGCAACTGTTTCAGATCAACATTTATTCTTACTTATGCTATCATTGCTTTTAATTTGACAAGGGCTGGTTTGTTGTTCAATCCTGTATAAAATTAAAAAGCAAAGATTCTCCTAGTATTAGATTGTATTTTTACAGAGAGTGTTGTAGTAACAAAAATCTTGTCTGTCCTTATTTTGCACAATTTTTCTGTAAACACAATTTAAGTGATTTTTTCGTTTGAAGAGCATATACGCGATGCATAACGTAAAATTTTGTCATGTACTACACATTACTCAGTAGTTTAAAAACCGGCACTTTTTGGATAAATTGTTTGTAAATCATAATCTCAGCTCGTGGGTTCAGGTTGCAGTTTGAACAAAAATTTTATTGAATTCAACTTTGTGAGTAGTTACGCGACTAAACAAAATCTTGTTGACGGAGCCTTTTTATTTCCAGATCCACGAACTAAGTTTTGTTGTAGTTCCACTTAGAGTCGTGTTAGTTTGCTTTATGTTGTAGTAACAGTTCTGAACGAAAGTAAATAGAGGTGTATGGCAGGTGAAAGTTGTAGAAAGCTCTTTTTCAATCTTTGGAAGATTTAGAAGTTATATAACTCTGTACCGGTCCTGACGCCTGTACTCTATAATTATTGGGTACCTAACATCAATTCCTCTAAAGTTTGTATGTTACGCAACAAAAGTTGAATGTCAGTTTATTACTTATTGCAAATTGTACCGAAATATATCTTTAATGATTAAAAACTATAGTAATATAATAAAGCTGAAGAGTTTGTTTGTTTGGAACTTGTAGTCGGATTTGAATAATTCTTTTTGGATTGTTTAGAGTATTCATTGGGAATATTATTAGCTATGTAATATTATGCTACGAAAGTTAAGAGCGAAGCAAATAAACCATAAACGCAGGTGAAACTGCGAGAAACGGCTACTCTGATATATAAATAGAACAAACTCAAACAATAGAACCAATGTAAAAAAGAAGTGAAGCAATACTTGCATTGCTTTTCACCGAGTGAGTGAGGTTACCGGAGGCCCTAACCTTTCCCTCCTCGCTCTCCTTCCCCCTCATTCCACCTTTCCCCTAAAGCGACAACGCACTTGCACCTCCTGAGTTGCAAGTGCCCATGGGCGGCGATAGTCACCATCAGGGTTTGCCCCTATACCATAAAAAAACGGATGATTTTTTTTTCATTTATTAATTTATTACAATGCATAATATGTTTAATGCAAGTAAAACTGAATATTCAGCCATATAAATGTCGTCCTAAGTACTTAGTAATCTCCTTTAAAACTTATTACTGCATATCAACTATATTCAACTATTTTATAACAGTACTCGTAAGCTGAAAACTGTTAGCTATAGATGCTTAAATATAGATACTGCCAAACATTATTATTCTATAATAGCACGTTGAAATACATATAAGAAATGATATGTCAATACTTATCACAACTCTGATGCACTTTAACGTAGTGTATTTGTATTGAAATGAATATAAACTACGAGACAGGAGCGGCTGGAGACGATGACATTTTCTTTTAAAATATATACATATAAATAAGGCAGAAACATTTCTTCTACAGATATCAAATACTTACAAATAAAAGCAAAAGCAGTTGTGACTTTATTGATACATACATATGTACTGTTTTAGATTTCTATTCACAGATAACTAAGATGTGTCCATGCAATTTCTACTGTCTCATTTTTTAAGAAACGTATTGTTCTTTTTCAATTTAAAATTACAACTACCCAACACAGCATCGTTTGTTCCTTAGACTGAAACTTTAGATTTATATCTACCACAATGCAACAAGAGCACAAAATAATGAACAGAACAAAAGCCTAACCCTTAAGCTTCAAAATTCTCAAAAAGAAACTATACGTGCACTAATTAAGGTTGAATTTTCAACAAAATATTTTACCTTGTCTCTCTAAGCTCCGACACATCCCTAGCTTCTTTCAATTAACGTGCTAACTGCCTAACTTGACTAAACGGAACCGAAGTTTGTACAATCGCTGACAGAAGCGAAAGAAAAACTTTTAAGCGTGTCTTTAGTTGTGCTGCTTGTACCTTTAAAGGTTCTCGACCTCTGAAAGTTTGTTGTTTCATAAAATAACCCTTAACTATCAAATGATTTTGTTCGGACCGCCTGTGGATTGGGCTGTTAGTTACAGTTTGCTTACTACGTTTTCTTTTAGAAAAACCTGTACTACCTATCTGTGCATTTTTCCGTCTGAGCTTAGTCAACTGTTATAAAAGATTTATAGTTTTATTTAATAAAGAGAACCTTTAAAATAGTATGTAGTTATACTTTTAACTAACTCATTCTAAAATTTTGCGAACCTTTGAGAACGAGTGGATTTGAGTAAAGTTGGAAACAAATATCAATGGTAGAAGTACTTTCTTTTGACAACATACATATGCTTATTGCATATTTATAATAGACCAATCACGGAATAGGTACTCTGTTATTAATTGAATATAGACTTTCTCTAAAAACTGAGTAGGAAATTATTTATAAATCTTGTAAGTACTAAATGTATAAAGACGTATAATTTTGTGTTATTATACTTTTCTAAATATTTTCTTGATAAGGTTTTCGCCTGACTACTTCAGGATATTGCTATTTCTTTTTGAAATAAAACGATGTTTCCTAACATTAGTTACCTTTTATTAAAAAGGTATAAAACGATTTCAGGACTCATAGAAACTGTACTTCATCGTTTTCTTGAACCGAATGTCTCTAAAACCATATTGGCTTCACTCATACTACAGAAAAAGAACGCCAAAATTCCCTAACTGTCTCAATTTTATCACTTCCACGCAATTTTTTCCACGCCAGAAATCCAGATTTCAACAGTCAGCATAAATTAGAACACATTTTCGCTTGAAAGTACAGATATAATGCATTAAGTTCGTTGACCGCAAGCCGCTCGATAGCGACGCAGTCTAGTGTTACGATCGGATGCACTCACACATGCAAGCGTTTAACGCTTTCTTTAAACACACATAGGTAAACTTAACCCTTTCGACACCATTGTTTATTATAGGTTGATCAAAGTGTCATAATAATGTTGCCTAGACTATGAAGTCGTTGACAAATTATAAGCACTAATGGATTAGCGATTTAGGTTTGACATAAGCACTTAAGATAGAGTTTCAAACATGATTGAGTTGCATTATTAATGTTTTACATTAAATTGCTAACTCATTTGTTTCACTCAACTTTGTAAGTAAGGTACTAAAGTTTATCGTGCATTACGTCATCAATTTTATGAGGTAGAGTTGTTCGATTTATCTTATGAAAATGTATTAAGATAAAAAAGGATTTTTTTTTTAGGGAGGCGAGTTCAAAATCAACTGTCTTATTATAAAACGATCAAATTATTGGTTTGACTGATTGAAAAACAATCTCAAATATTGGATTAAACTTATTTTTTTTTTCGTTGGTGACGACGAACTGGACTGGTTTTGCAATAAAGCGATTTATGTTTATAACGAGTTGTGACTAATTTTGTCAAAACCTTCATACACATAGAATAACATGTAAATCTTTAGCTTAAAATCTAATGAACAGGCTTAAAAAATTGCTATTGATGATTTTCCACTCTCAGACAATTTCTAATATATGCAGTGAGCGTTCAAGCACTTGAGATATGCACCACGATTAGTTTAACTTTAGTTTGTCGCTCTTGTCGGGAAGATTGAATTCCACTTGACTTGCTTTTCATGTGGGGTCGTAGTGCTTATATAAGCGAGGCGATAAGAAGAATGCGGATTGTGTAGCATTGAACTACTAGATGGGTTATGTACACAATAGGAGTTTTATTATATTGATTCTTCATTCTTTCTCTACGTAGTGTGTATTTATTTCCCGTTTCATGTATGCATTTACCATTCCACGCTCCTTCTACATTGACAGGTTTTAGTTTCGATTGCTTGGTCAAGTAGCATTGGGTTTTTGAGGGTTTGCTTCGATTATGTAATAGTAAAAGGCTTGCCATATACACGTAGATGTAACATAGTACCAGAGGTCGCACTCCCCACGTTTTGACGTCCCTACTACAGGTGGGCAAAGGTAAGTGGGCCTGTCTAACGACTGATTTTAAAGGCCAATAACTCAATTATCCTGTCTTCTTATTCTTTATGGGAGAGAGAAGGTATTATCGTATTGAAAAAACTTCGATTATGACTAATTTAAATAAATATTACGCATTTCACTATCATAAAAAAGTAAAAGCATCTATGATTCTATGCACCTGAACTAATCATGTTTGATTCGGAGCGTTTTTAGAGAAGTTTAGGATCGCTGTTCACTGAGGACCAACATTTAGATAGGATCAAAGCTTTTGTTTAAATCTTCCTAGCAGAACATGTATTCACTATTGTGTACTGAAATTGAAAAAGTTAATTCTCATCGACGTCTCAAGCACTTAACTTAAAGTTTGTCTCAGACAAAGTTTGAGATTACCATTTTGCTCATGATTTTGGTAAGAGAATTATTTATCTTTGAGTAGTGTATTCTATTAATTAAAGTCTTTATATAGAAAGGTTTAATTATATATGTATATACATACTTGTTTATAGTTAATTTGAAATAATTATTAGAAGTTTTCAGATCTTACAACAATACCTACTATTCTAAACCAGCATGCGGTGTACCTAATATTATAGAAACCCAATGCTCAATTTAATCGTTGTATATTTCTCTGGTGGAACATAACGAGGTATTTTATTTCAACTTGCCTTTATCCTACGGCTATCTACCAATTGGTTCTCAATCAGATAGATTGAGAAGTGAAGAGAAATTCTATGCAGGAGTGTATGATGTACTTTATAGTGTGTAGGTTCTCTACAAAATCTTGTAAATTCCGTGTAAATTTTTCTGACCGTTTCTGTAAGTTAGTAAGTACAGGATAGTTCCTGTTTGTATAATATTGAGAGTTAAAGAATATGTTTACAGGCATTTATTAATGCAGGTGATTTTGACACCCGCTTAAATGTTTATGGTGAAAATACTTTGAAGACTATCTTAGGAACATTTATGTCATCTATTCATAATACTTTTCTTTGCGTAATTTAGTTTTTCTGAGTGTTTTTATACAAATGTATTATTCATCAAATCCTTTTAACGTGTACAATTCTTTACATTACTTTGATATCTTGCGGGTCTTAGCGAGACACCCGAAAATTCTACGCCACCATTCTACTAAATGGGATTCAGAGGAAACTTATAGGATTTTCTTACAATTTTAAAGAGAGTGCCTTAAGGTAGCCATACACGGTAGGTTTTGCCTGGACAGTTTAATGTTACAGGTAAATAGGAGCGTGTATGTTGCACAACAGTGCAGGTTTCAGGTTTTACTCAGCTCAAGCTTACCTGACGGGTGTAACTGTACAGGCAAACCTGTCAAGTACACCCTACCGTGTATGGCTACCTTTATAGTATAAATACCCTTAATGGTGATAAAGTGTACTTGGCGCTTTTTACTAGAATGGTGGTAAACATGCATCTAATGGTAAGCGATTGTCGCTATTTCCAAATAATCCGCTTCTCGTTCTAGCATCTGTGGGCCATTTCAGGGATAAGCTTGGATTGTTAGCTGCATTTAGGCGCATAGCGCAGTATCGTGTCAGAAAGCTCGCTACGGCTTTGTTAGTAAGGTAAGATAGCTCACGGATGTGGAAACAGCCAGGCTTGTAACTTCAGCTATTTCCTCAATATCATGTCGTATGACATTCTGCAAACGAAGAATGCCACTAATATACAAACCATTTTTGATATTCAATATCTATAAATATTATGTTCATAAAGCTGACATTGGACTCTGGAATAATAATAGTGGTTTGGTGTACAGTAGATATAGATATAAGTTACTTTACATATCACTGCTTACAGAAAACGCAAAGTAAACTAGTTCTTGTTTTCGCACAAAGTTTAACGGTAATTCAATATGTAACATTTGTAATATAAAGTTCTAAAATAACATATTATTAGGCGTGGCTTATTTTAATGTTTAAATGACTTTAGTAATATCATTCAAATAACTATTTTGCTTGGACTTATAAAATTTCTCGACTCTTGCAAGTTCCAAGATCCATACCGATTACATGAAATGCAATCTCTTAATATATTATGAACAATGTTGCAGCTAACAGTCTTATTAGTAGAAGAAAAATTAAACCCCTTTCTTTTCACAGTTCCACAGATTTCATCTGGAGAAAAAATACTTTAAAACACAACCGTTTATAATATAAGTTATTAGACATTCCTTCCACGCAAAACAGACGTTACAAAATTTCTCCAACACTCCATTTATAAAACAGCGACCAACCCATTACAAGTCCAACCAACCCATTACCCCAAATCGTTTGCAAATTGTTGTAAATTCAATAAGAGTCAACCCGGTGACCGCGAAACCTGGTAGACGCCTTCGAATAAAAAAGGCGAATCACCCCTCAAGTTGGGGCTCCGTGGGCCCGTTATTTTTTAGGCTACTATGAATATGGATACACTTTCAAGATAGATATTATGTATGTACACGCTGGCCTACAAAAGTTATTAAACATTTTGTTGGATATTATAAAACAAAGGATGATCTGGTTTTCTTTTAAGTTTTCATGACCCGAATGGAGGGTAAGGCGTTCACGCGCGATCTCTTGTGATTATGAGTTAGTTAAGTTATGTTCGTAACTTAAGTAACTCATTTTAACATGCTTTTATTAACTTCACTTGCAAAAATGTAATTAAATCTTGGATTTATCAATTTTAACCTACTTCTAATAGTATCGAAATGAAACTTCATATGTATGTGTAGTTCGGATAGTATATTTGAGCTGATTCGATGATGAAGCCAGGACATGAATAGTGGAACTCTTCAGTGGCTTTTTGTAAACCCCAGGAGTTTATGCTCTTATGATTCATTTTAATG
Organism: Callimorpha dominula; assembly: GCA_949752705.1. NCBI lineage: Eukaryota > Metazoa > Arthropoda > Insecta > Lepidoptera > Erebidae > Callimorpha > Callimorpha dominula. The sequence continues at coordinate 1,032,883 of OX457002.1, forward strand.
AGTCTAACACATTAGGCTTGGTTGCCGTGGTCTGATGATGCACCCAGGTTGGATACTGAAACTTTTTAAAACATTTCATCTCAAACATTTTTAGTTTGGTTTGCAACTGAAGTGTGTTTTTTGTTTTTTTAACTTCTTATAATTTATTTTCTTATTTTTTTAGTCTTGTATTGTCATCGGCACTCGATATGTGTACTAATTTTAAGTTTCACCAACTTCAAGACGGACGTCTTAAAAATAAGTTAAAAATTCTGTTACATAGATATATACAGAATATAGGTCAAGTTAATATATAAGAGGTGCAATTTTATTATTCCTTCGTTAACCAATCAGTTATTTGTTGCCTCTTAAATTTATTAAACATACACTTTACCGAATGGTGTCATGGAAGTCGAAGGCTAAGTTCTCAACTTCCATAACAACGATAACGATGAGGAACGACCTCATCGTTTTACAAATAGTATCCACTAAGTACCGATGCTTCAGAGCAGTCCCTTTAATAGTCTTATGAGAATTATAAATTAGAATAACCAGATGTATGGCAAAGTCTCTTATCAATCGATTTGAATATTCGATATTATAATTGTGTCTAGTTAAATTGTCAAAGAATATATCTGTAAACTCGATGCGACTTACGATTTCTTTTGGGGTACGAGTAGAACTGCCAAAAACTTTTATTCTAAGCTCTATCAGAGCACATATAAGATCAATCCTTTGAGTCAACAAGACCATGCGATCCGAGGGATTGGCTTTAAAGTATAGTTCAATTTGATTTACACCAGTATAAGTTTGTTACCGAGAATCAAGTTTAATTTTTTAAAACTAGGTTCATCCCACATGTTTCTTTGTTAAGTTCTCTTCTACTGTAAGATTGCTCAATGGAACAAAATGACATAAATTACTGGAAAAACTAGAAATGTTTTTTTAACTATCTCAAATTAACTGAAATTTTGACAGTTAGTTTTTAAATGAGGAATAGTTAACTGTTCGAATAGGACACGAACCTGTTACAGTGTGTCTAATCGCCATTGTTGTACTTAAATTATAATTTATTTCACTTGAATAGTGTACAAAAAGATGACAAATAAAATACTTTAACCAACTTAACTACCTGAAAGTTCATTCAAGTTCATATTTAGTTACGTTATATTCATACATTTGTATTTGTAACTAGTCTAACGAAGACAAATAATTGTAAAAGAAAACCTTTGTCTAAATAACTTATATAAGTAAATACCTATCTGCCTTATTATCTGTACCACTTGTAACAGGGTATTCAGGTTCTTTGAAGACGATTAATTATAAGGCTTTGTACTGCAATAAATTGCGAGTGTGCTACTTCCCCGAAGCTGGCGTATTCACCCCACGAAATCAATTTACCTATATTTCTAACATACTTTGTGTGATAAATGTCTTCCTTAATTGTATTGGTTTAGTGAACAACTTAAGTTAGTTTGTTAGTACATATTAGACAGACGAAGTGTTAATTTGTTTGACATGATTAATATCGGGAACTAAAACGCCTGCTGTGAGCACAAGAGCATGGTTATCCCTAAAAACGAATCTGTAACTAGACACGACACAATGTATCTTGAGGTTCACTGAAGAGTCTACTCTCGATTGTTCTACACCTACAACAGGCTGGGAACCAGTTAAATTAAAAAAAAAATTAAACCCCTCCCTCCCGGTAAGCCAGTTTAGGGGCTCCGCTATGAAAGGTATTTATTGTAACCATACCATTTATGTCTGTGTGTCCAATGTCATATAAATTTCTTTAAAGTTCCGGGCATGATTCAGTAACAAAATCTACACAAGTTTTCACAACTCTGTAATATTAGCTTACTAACGTTAAGCTAGGTTTTTTTAAACCATAACTTTGAACCGAAGGATGGAATAGCAGGCAAACAAAATACTAGCTTAGCGCAGATGCTTAGCTAGGTTTTTGTTTTGTGATTATCTAGAATGCAAACTACCTCTGTATCTAATTTCATATACATCCGCTTAAAAGTAAATGCTGAATTAAACAACAGTACTTTTTACAAATCTAAATTTCAGTGTGTCTGAATTTTGTCTGTATTATTATCTACCTGTGTCCTTTCAGCAGCGGTTCGTTCGTAATTGAGTAACAAATACAGTTAAAATTTTGAACACAGAAAGTTTTTCGCTTCAGTACGAACAATTAACACACATATCTACTATCACGCAACTCATCAACTTTTATTATTATTGGTAATGAAATAATAGGATAATTGAAATAAAAAAATGGGATATAATGCCAAATTCAGCATCAAGTACTAATAATAATATACTTTGAAAATACCGCATGGTTCGATATGACAAAAATTGCAAATGAATGCTTTTTTTTTAACTTTAATTGAATGGTATTTCGTAGAACAGTATTAACAATAATATTACATAGTGTCATAAAAACAGCTAAAATTTCATAATAGCAACACCCATTCTCGAACCTCGAACTGAATATCCTTAACTATACCTGAGCAGCTAGCTGGTTATTTTTCACAGTGTGTGTCAGGGTGTACTTCAATCGGGTTCTTTATGTCTCCACGTAACTCGTGGTTAATTGGACATCTGTCTTCAGTACTGAAGGTTTTATCCAAACATAATATGACGATGCAGCCTAAGAGCTACTTGGTGTACACATTTGTGTTTAAATAAATAATTGAGTGAAAAAAAAAATTCGATGACCAATCAATCAATCGATATTAAAATGTGATCGTATTTCAAAATCGTAAAGTAGAAAAGCTAAAATACAAACAATTTTAGGAAAAATCAAACTCGTGATTTTAATAAAGACGCTCATAAAACTTTTTGTAATAAAAACCAGGGTCTTGTGTCGGTACTATTATTTAGAGGATGAGCATCTACACCAAAATAAATACTTTCCGAAAGAAAGTAACTTGTTCATTTAATTTAAATCATTATGAACTTAATAAGTAAATCTTGGTGTAATAACGTCACAAATTATCTGTATAGAATATGTATATAGTATATATTATTTGCGAGGACCTTCTAAAGCAATTACTAAATAAACAATATGTATCTTGTATCACAGGGGCTTTTACTAAACAAACACATGATCAAACCTCCAGATCCAATATTAAGGTTCCGAATATTACCTAAAGCGAAATAATTAGAGAGTAAACATATCCTACATATTTGTGCCAGAGGGGATATGAACTTGGGAACTTAGTAGCTAGTCATATTTGACTTCTTTCCCAAAGTAAATTTACTTAGCAAGTCTTATCATATATACACAAAGCTGTGGTCTAAAACCAGAGACGGTTGTTCAAGATGTTCTGTAGGACGCAGATTTTAAACCTGTTGGGTGGCTCACATTAGTGCAGTAAATTAGTGCCCTACCTAAATTTTAAAACTTCACATGACATCATCACTTTACGTAAAAATCATCATCATGATCATCAAAATGTGCCAATCTATTTCAGTACTATAAAAATTACGTCACTGTATCTCCAAGGCACTGACATGAATACTCCGTTAAACTTTTCTCACCTGAACATAAAACACGAGACATCAATATATTTATTACATTATTATTATAACAAAAAAATATCAAACATTAAAAATAAAGCTGAGATTGTATTCAAACCGTTTTAGTTGCAAAAGCACCCTGATTCATAAATTTCATTTATGCAATGTCGTCGACCTGTTATCTTTTACGGTATCTGAGGGGTAAACAGAATGTTACTCTTACATTAATTAAAGCCGTGTTATAGGCAGGACCATACTACGGTTGGTGTGGGTAGCCTCTCGCTGGAGACTATGATTACGTTCATGGTCCAGAGCGAGAGTGCGTGGGATTCCGCCGCCTCATTCTGTGAGGTAGTGATGGATGCCAAAGAAGCGGCGGAGAGGGAACGGGAGAGAACAAGTACTCTTCCGTCCCGCAGAAGACGCACCAGGCGCCGGAGAGTGCAAGACGATCTCCGGCCTCCATGAGCGCTTGCCTGGGGGTGACGGAAGGGGCTATCTGTCGCCCTAGCAGAAGCAGGCCCGAGACGGTGGCGCGACGTGTTCCGCGCGCGCCTCTCTAAGCTAGAGGAGACAGAACCATCTGCGCCTCAAAGTGGGGTCGCCTGGTTTAACAACAGGCGACCAAGTCTGCTGGGGTTCACAGGGATTTCCTTTCTAGGGTACACCTGAGGCCCCGGCTATAAGACCCGATGACGGAAAACTGTGTGGTTTTAGTCGGTTCGAGTCCGACATACCACCTCGCCGCCTGGCCCCGGTGAGGTGATGACCCGTGGGGGTTTCCACACATTAAAAAAAAAAAAAAAAAAAAAAAAAAAAGGTCCATACTACGGGTAATAGAATAATTTCTTCCGTATCTTCTTTTAAGGTTATGACACTTAACTCGTGTAAGACTATATTCTCGAAGCTTTATGTAAATTTGTACACGTAATGATATTTACATACCATGACATTTTAATGAGGGCTTGGCAGTAGGCGATTTGATCACCTATGTGGTCCGGCTGTATAGTATAATATTTGACTGTAAAGTTAGAATCTATTTACATTGGTCTAGGTGTTTCGTAATTACAAAAATGTGCACAAGGATAAATGGACTTATATACATTTCTATACCCGTGCGTTTTTAGTTAGTACAATCTAGTTAGTTTTGGTCTAGCACTCAGTATGGAATATTATTATTGTTTACTTATCAGTACCCAGTGTTATCAGCATAAGTATATCATAAAGCAAGATCTTACAGGCACATCCTAAGTTGTTAATACCATAGAATTGCTTTTACGTGCAAAGTTTATTCTTTACGTACTCCACTATAGTGTTATTATCGTTCACAAGTAGTTAAAGCAAATTAGAATTCTGTCTCATCTCATAAAGGATATGATGAGATAGCTATAATAGGACGGATGACTGACGTCGGTAGCTCATCTTCAAACACTTGAAGCTTACAGCTTGCCAGAGACAGGTGTAGATTGTTATACAAGTTTGAGTCTTAAAAACGATTTCACATAAATGTTTTTCTCGAATCGGAGCCACGTGAAGGCTAAAAGTTTCTTTACCCTAAAAAATATTAGGTTCATTAGTACTTAATAAAGGTCGACAACGCTGCGAACTATCGTTGCGTAAAACTGGTAATGTGAATGTTCATATTGAACGTGTAGAATATGATATATAACTCCCGAACAGAATGATTTGTGTCTAACATAATATAGCATAACTGATATGCTAGTTCACGGGGGTAGAGCCCTAGCCGTTCTATAGATATAATAATGAACATACGAGTAGGTATGTAGGTATGTATTAAGTATGCATTCACTCCATTACATTACTGTTCTAAATTCTTTGCTAAAGCCTTTTCTGTTTTATTATTGAAGCCTAGATAATAAACATATTCTAGATTTAAAGAATTTTTAAAATGCAATCTTTGCTATATTCTACTCCATGGTAATGAGATGCCTTAGGGCTTGTACACACTTGTGTTTGACTAATCCTTTGTAAAATTTTCTGAATTAATTTTTTTTTTCATTGGTGTCATATCATAAAGTATATTACTATTATTATTTTTTGGTCACACGACACAGAGCTATCTATACCCAAACTTTACTGTAGGTTCTAAAATACTGATTAACGTACTTAGATACATTTTGTTTTAATAATAACAATAATAATAACTCCGCACATCTCACACACACCTGTCTAATCCCAGACCCTGCACTATGGTAACCAGACTGCTGATAAACATACTTATATATCTCTAAATACATACATAGTATAGATAAATTACACCCAGACACAGAACAAATTATCGTGCTCATCACACAATTATTTGTCATGGGTGTGAATCGAACCCATCACCTCCGGCTTAGCCGTCAGGGTCACTAACCACTAGACCAACAGACCATCATTACTTAGTACAAACATAATACATAGAAACACCCAAACTAACGAAAAAGACATATTCACTCATATAAATATTTATACTTAACGGGCATCGAACCTCCGATCTCCGAGCAGACAAATGCTCTACTGTGGCGCAATTTACAAGTAACAGTTTTAATTATGTCACACATTGTGACGTCACGTTTCTATTTAGACATCGATTAGGCACACAAGAGACATCTTTAATGAATACAACTAAAGAAACATATCTCCTTATTCCCTTCTGTACTGATTAATTGATACTTTCTCGTCCGAAGAGAACATTGAAGGGATGAGAACGCCATTAGCCCTAAGTGAAACAGGAGGTTGGGGTCTAAGAGCGAACACCACAGTATAAAGAAATAATACTATCACCACTTTTGAAATAAAAACATAAAGAAATGATAAGGTCGAACTTCAACATTTTATGTGAAGCGACTTCCATCAGACCTCCAGAACCCAGGTACTGGGCGATATCGAAGTTCTGTAGTTAGACCAGTTTTTTAGAGCTCCAACTACGCGTAACAAATACAACAGACGTTCGTATTACAACAGTGCTCTCTGAGGCACCGAGTGGTCTCCATGTGTTAAGAATGGTCACCATAAGAATGACCTGGCTAGTATTACTTATACTTGCAGTGTGCTAACCTACTCGGTTACCACTTTGCCGAGCCTCTAACTCATCAATTTATTAATTAATATTTTAATTTACGTACGAGTTCATAATTATGTATGTAAGTGGGTTTGTTTATCCTTGCTTACACATAGAAAGATATATTTTTATTGCAAAGCATAGTGATGGTGGTATAACGGTGTATAAAAAAATTTTTAAAGGCTATTAAAACCATTAAAACCCTATTACAAACTAACAGCCCTTGTCAAATTTATAGTTTCAATCAAGTTTGTTGTCTGATAACAGCAGACGCGTCTAAACCAACATTTGTAAGACTAAAAAATTACTCTAAAACGCGCCCAACTTTCCGCAGCGTTTCAATTCTTGAGCACCGAACCATGTAAAGTCTTTCTAAGCCCTCATTTTTGATCACTGGAATCTCGAGATTACGTCTGAAATTGAAAACTCTAATGGTCCAGCAGAAAGTTAATATTATATTCCACACAAATGTACTTTATTTTGATATAAATTGATAGATTTAATAGGAAAAGAAATTTTCTAAATGCATTGCTGATAAATCGTGTCTAGTCAGGCAATAAATTCTCTTTCTAGCCAATGTGAATCACTACGTTTGGACTTAGAGGGTGGATGGACTAAGCTATTTAAAATGCTCTTTATTCAACAAAGAAAGAAATGATACATTGTAATCTTTAAGGAAATACTGAAATTTGTCTTTGAGTATTTCCTTAAGTAAATAAAATCTTCGAGACTTGTTCGCATACCTACTTGTTAATATACTGTTAAACAGGCCACATAGCTTACCACTTAGTATTTCGAAATAATCAACCAGGGCCAGTGCAACCTGATCGAAACGTCAGGCAATTCAGAGGTATGTAATACCTTTTTCATGATCGCGTTAATTCCCGTGCAAGTACATAATTATAACGGTTTTATGAGCCTGTATCATATAAGCGTTACAGGCTATAGCCAGTTCGAGTTGGAGGTATGCGACCTTGTTCTGCTCGAGCTATTTTAGCTTTCTAGCTCTATTCGAGCTATTTTGATGAGCTTTAATTCAAAAAGTACCTGGTTAACAGCAATAGGCTTGCCCTCTATTACGTAAGCGGGATATATTTAGTTGGCAAAATGTTCAATGCTCCTCTACTTACCCCTTCAGGAATACAGGCGTGAGTGTATGCATTATATAAACTAGCATCCGTAGTTGAACGCGAAAATTTCAAAGTTTTTAAACTACTAGTTTAGTGCTGCGTTTCTACTGCTGATAAAGATTACCAGAGCTCAGTTTTTAGGTGAGCGGTTACTTTTTTTTATTAACAAATCGCATAGGCGTTTGTCTTCCAACACCCCTGCTGAAAAGTGACGATTAAGACAAAGAATTTGAATTTTAATATGAATTGAATGAATAAATTTAAATAACTAATAACTTCATATAGAAGTAAAGAAAATATAATTATTTCAGCTCTACTTATCACAGTACATTTATTCTAAGTTAAAATATCAGTTTACTGTTTACATGACCTTCAAACTTTTGAGAACAGATGTGCTTATCTGAAAGTTAAATAACATCTGATGCAAAACAAATCATCGCCAATCCAATATAATTGCTAACTAATGGAGTAACAAGTTTAGGATTAATATTTTATTACCAAAATTGAATTGACAATCACTACATACTACAAAACAAAGTACCACGCCGCGTCTGTCTGTCTGTCTGTTCGCGATAAATTAAAAAACTGCAGAACGGATTTTCATGCGGTATTTACCAGTAGACAGAGTGATTCATGAGGAAGGTTTACGTGTATAATTTGTTAACGTTTTGTGTAAATTGGTTGAAATATGATGATAATTGTTGAAGATGTCTCTACTACCCGTGCGAAGTCGGGGCGGGTTGCTTGTAAGTTTATATAGGATTTTAATATAAAATTTTGTGAAAAACCAAAAATATCAAATTTTCCGTCCAACTCCACTAATTTAAGTAGGCAAAAGCTCAATTGAAAGAGCTCGTTCCAGCGAATGTTCTTAGACCAAAACGAACCACGTACCTATATTAGAACCGGAGATATAATATATATAGAAAGAAAGCTCTGTGAACGTTAGAAATGTCCAGGAGGAAATAGCGTTTGAGTACAACTTGGGACGCGTGAAATTTGGATGACTTTCAATGCTTGATGATAAGTCTGTGCACCTTTCATTTATACAGAAAAAAAACAAATCACTTGAATAGAACGTCTGGACGTACTTGATATAGATTTTTTTTTTAATATAGTATGAAGGGACGGGTGTTACGTCCCTCTAACACAAACGGAAGATCCTTAGACCAGGCTAGGTCCGACGGTTGATGTTGGGAAGTTCTATATATACTAATCGGCGCGAGAACTCTCATAGCGCGATGCAGGATTAGTAGTTAACATAGTTCAACTCGTCTTCGCTAGATGTTGTTAAAGTATGTTTTTTTTTTCGTAATAAGATATAAAAGAATTTAAATGACTGCATTACCTATAATCCATATGATCAGCAGCTTATTGCAAAAAACTATTATGGTTTCATACATTTTTTTTTTTCTTTTTTTTTTCGTGTGGAAACCCCCACGGGTCTGAGCTAATGGTGAAGTGGTATGTCGGAATCGAACCGACTAAAACCACACGGTGTTCCGTCACAAGTGGGTCTATTGCAGGGGACCCGAGAATACCCTAAGAAGGAAGCCTCCGGGAACCCCTGCAGACCTTGGCCGCCTCTTGGTCAGTAGGCGGCCACACCATAGAGTACGGGGGCCTTGACCGCCTCCAGTTTAGAGAGGCGCACGCGGAACACGTCGCGCCACCTTCTCAGGCCTGCTTCTGCTAGGATAACGGACAGCCCTGCCCGTTACCCCCAGGCCAGCGCTCATGGAGGCCGGAGGTCGTTGTGCAGTCTCCGGCGCCTGGTGCGTCTTCTACGGGACGGGAGAGTACTCGTCCTCTCCCGTACCCTTTCCGCCGCCTCTTTAGCCAACATCACCACCTCGCAAAATGAGGCAGCGGAATTCCACGCACTCTCGCTTCGGACCATAGACAGAACTATGGTTTCATACATACGTAATAATCTTTTATGTTAATTTTTTTTCTGAACCATAGTTTTTGACGCAATTGCTAAATTATATAAGTATCAAAATATTTCCTTTTGGACGAATAAATTGTTGTTACACGACTATGATTTCTTTCTTAATATATTACGAGGTTATTGAACCTTCATACATTGCATCCTTAAGGGTTATAGGCGTACTTAGTCGTTTATAGTTTTTTAAGAACCATTTCCCTTACATTTAGTAAGCATAAAAAATACATAAACAAGAAATATTTCTTTATTTAATTTTTATCGCAATATATATGGACTGACTAAGGAAGTTTTTACGTCTGATTGGGTCCTGGATTTATATATTTTTTTATTTGTAATGTGAAGGAGCGGGTGTTATGTCCCTCCAACACTAAGGGAGGATCCTCCGACCAGGCGAGGTGATCATGCCTGGCGGACCGCGGCCCAAAGGTTGATGTTGAGAAGTTTTATATATAATAATCGGTGTGAGAACTCTCATAGCGCGATGCAGGACTTGGGAAGTCTTGTCTTTAAAAAAAAAGTTGTATTATGTACGATTCAGCGCAATAGTTTTCATTGCGCGATGGAGAATCAGTAGTTACTGCATAGTTCGGCAGATCTTCGCTAGATGACATTGAAGTATGTTTTTCGCTGTATGTAGATGTCGCCACTCTAGCATGGGTTACATGCTAGTATTTTCGTGAACCCTCTTTAGCTAAGGTATATTGTAAGGTAGGCTTTGGCCTTGGCTTGGCCTCTACCGTTACCGTTCCGCTGCCTCTTTAGAAAAGATCACCTCCTCAAAATGAGAAGGCGGAATCTCACTTTGGACCAAGGACAGAACCATAGTCTGGTCAATAGCCGTCGCGAGGTTGTATCGCTTTTGCTTTATAAATATGTTTGTGCTAAACGGGGATCGACCTTTTATAAGTAAATAAGTCATTAAACATAGTAATTCAAACTATTTTATTATTATATATGTCTTATATTTGCTTTCTCATGAGATCTAGTACTTTAATCGACCTACCACTTACCTATATTTACCTTTTTAACACATTTATAAGACCTCGATTTGGAACCCTCTTTACATTAAATATAAAGACTCTTAAGAGAAAGTGCAGAAAAGTTTTATCGAGTAATGCATTTCAGATGTTATCATTGCTATCCTTCCTATCCACAACTTGTTAGTAATTACAACATTCTAACGCTGCAGCAGAGACGTTTACTTTTGGGAGTAACAGTAACTATTTACAACATGTGTCATAAAAAGTACGATTGCATTGATCTCACTAACAAACTGTGTTATAGTGTACCGCGCCCAGATCCAATTGCAAATTATAATCCGAAACAAAATTAATGGGTTTCGCCTGCTACCAAACTTTATGCGGATATTTAACTAGGCTTTCAGCTCATAATATAGTCTGATAAACCAAAGTAGAGTTTACTTTGTTTATAGTTCATTTTAATTTTGTTTTCTATTCTCAATTTTGTTTCGATCTTTTTAGTTTATTACTTTTAAATCGTCTTTTTTGCAGTCGGGTTTTTCATTTTTTTTTATTATTTATTTTTCAATACTTTGTTTGTATAACGTGGATAACTAAGCCAGTTGTACTTAATTACTATGCTATTATTTATACTGTTGTTATACATAGACTACAACTGTTTATTTTCTCCAATAAAAAAAATATATATACAATACAATACAATACAATACTCTTTATTGTACACCATGAGGAACATTTCAAAATATTTACAAAAGACCTAGATATATATATTTATAATTATAATGATGATGTGGCGGTGGAGCATTCGACTGCTGCACTACGTTTATTTCCGCTCAATACAAATGTTTGTAGCCATGAATATGTATTATTATGTATAATATTTACATTGTTTTTTTTTTTTTTTTTTTTTTTCATAAACATTCAATCAACGGACACAAAGAACACCCAGACTTGGGACAACTATTTGTGGATCACACAAATTTTTATCCCGTGTAGGGTTCGAACCCACAACACTCGGCGCGGCGTAGTGGCGAGGTGACCACATAAACCATTCCGTGCAGTTTTGGATATTTATATGTAGGTACAATATGTGTATCTAAGAACACTTGTCAATCATGTTATGTTCTAAAACCTATAGTTATACAAACTAAGGTTAATTTGTGATACGCCCCAGAACCCTATAATTATGTTTTCAAGTGTCAGTGTCAGTCAGTGAATTGACGTCTGTCATTTTCAAGATGTCACTTTTAAAATAGTTTGTTTTATATTCTATACTTACTATTATATTCTATACTATTATATCTTCATAAATTGAAACATATTTTAAGCAATCCCTACCAGTCTAGAGACTTTACAAAAATTTGTATTATTACGCAAAAAAAACGATTAAAACATCAAAGCGTTTTTTTTGTATATTTCCAATAATTCACCTTTGACATTGACGGTGTTACCTTGTAATAAATACCCTAGAAGGGACACGAATATTAAAAAGAAATGAAAAGCTTTCACTTTTGTGGTAATTTGTAAAGAAATCATACCTAATAGGTTTTATGATATTTAGTGGTATATTATGTCTTTGATTTATTTTGATCTGAAATTAATAAAAAAAAATATCTTACGACTTTGACATAAAGCTTGAAATTGCCTGTCAGAGGTTTTATACGAAATTAAAAACTGGTTCGGAATCATCAGAAATGCCAATATTGCTTGTTGTAATTACTTGTAGTTCACAAATAACTCACCAATATTGTAGATGAGAGTTCAGTTCAGTTATAGCGCCGCGGCTGCACTCTGAAATATCGCCCTACTCGGAATCAGTTTCATAAAAGTTCATAAAATCTAGTAGTGTCGTTTGCAGCTTGCTGGTTGCAGTGCGTCTTGGACTTGTACCTTTAACAGTAACCCGGTGTGTACCGGTACGAAAACAGACACCTCAGCTTCTGCATGTAATCCTTTAAACTAAGACACTTAGTTTGGTTCTAAAATGAACGATAATCCTACAGTGAATAAAAGAGAGACAACACACTTTTTTTATTCTTTCAGCATGACTCTCGCTACTTCACGTGTATTTCTAATGGCTTTTAGATCAGTAATTACTATTGTAATTTAATTATTCGTCGCATTTTATGTATTTAGAGAGCTCGGACCCGCAACAACCAATTGGTGTTGCAATAATAATAATAATAACTTCACACACCTCACACACGGCCGTCTGATCCCAAACTAGGCTGAGCCTGTACTATGGTAACCAGACTGCTGATAAACGTACTTATATATTTCTAAATACGTACATATTATAGATAAATAACACCCAGACACAGAACAAATTATCGTGCTCATCACACAATTATTTGTCCTGGGTGGGAATCGAACCCACGACCTCTGGCTTAGCAGTCAGGGTCACTAACCACTAGACCAACATGCCAGTCTATCCTGACCTGCTCGAGCTTTTACTTACATTACTTACAAATATCCCTTTAATTCCATTGGGTTTCTTCATATATAACTTCTCCTTTCGATACACTCCCAATCTTCCCATCTTTAATTCCCAATTGCCTGGTTTACGGCTACTGGACTTACCCCTGATTACGTTAGAGGGACTAAATCTTAGTTAGGAAAATATAGGTGTTTAATATGCCTCTGTCTACCCTGTATTGTATCATATGAAAAATATCCAAACAGGCATGATAGCGAAACTATTATGTATGCCATCGTTTGACCTGCTTTTATGTAACTGTAGTAGGTATCTTATATAATCTAAACTCATATAACATTATGTAGTTAGTTAACTAACATCCTTCGCGAGTTTGAAATGCGTGTTTGATCTTACGTAAATGTGAAACTACTATAGACCACACAAAATAATTTAAGTCAAGATAATTTATCATCCTTTCTATAGTGTTAGAACATTAGTATGTTAATCCAAGCAATTGTCCTGTAACTAAATCGTAAGAATATTTCTGAGAGCCTTTCTTACTTAATACCCTCTCTTTGTGACTACAGAATTAAATTTGGCATTTGTCTCATTGTAAGCGGGCAAGAAATATGTAAATATATTTAAAAAGAAAACTGTTTCCACGTTTTGAGATTTGCTGGATTCTTGAAGTTTTGACGTGACAACGTCTTATAATTCGATGGAGCCGGCTGCACGCACGGAAAACATGACTCATGCGGCGTTACCTCGCTCTGAGGCGGTCCCTTATGACGTTGTCACGTTCAACTATCGTCAGTAAACCGACTTTACAGACAACCGATTTCTTGTTAGAATTATAGACCTTAAGAATTATATTAGTATAGAATTAACCGAAGGATCCTTTCAAACTTGAATGTAGATAGCTCGTCAATAAAACTTTTCCGTTCCAAAAATACTCCCACATCGAAATATGTCACAATTTTCCAAGCGATAAATATAATTTTGTAATCACCCAAATTATTTTTTATGTGATATAACAATAAATTAACAACTTTCAGATTTTTTCTTTCTTGCTTTTCGACAAATTTCATGATCCTATATCAGTAGAAGTACCTTTTTTTGCTACTACCCACTCATTAATCTTGCTACACGCTGCTTGTAGAGCAAATTCCTTACCATGACGTGAATTCGTATTGTATAATACGTCACTTGTATAAGTTACGACAAGTGAGTACGTTAACCTTAGCAATGAAATGATTTTTTTTTCCATTCTTAAAATCTGTATTGAGACAATTTAGTGATATGGAGTTGAATTAAATAAACAAGCAGCCAATTCTTACATGTGAAACTCGGGACTTCATCAAACACCACTCACAGTCCACTCGTGACCACGATCGGTGTAATTCGATCGAAACGTCGGGTAACCAAAAAGATGTTGTACCTGATGATTAACAACATAACTTAGCCATGGAAGTTATAAAAATAGACCTCTTTGAAGATTTTCAAATAAACACACGTTGGGTCTTTGTTATGTTTACTATTTTATATTTTTTATGGTATAAGATATGGCATCCTATTTCATAATTTACTCAATATCTTTGCTACTGTATATACTACTAGTCAGTGTTAAATCCTCGTTTCCTATTATGGTTAAATCTTAATTTCCTTTTGCATTGTCTGCGTATCCGCTGTTTCTGTCAGTACTTGATAACTTCTCACAATATAAATTTAAATTATGAGATGGGGTTGAAGTGAGTTATGATATTTATTTATTTATATTCATAAAATATTTTACGTCATATACCTCACCTAAAAAGATAATGTTAGCGTTTTTGCGGTTTATGTCAAGTATACAACTCATACGATTTTTTTACCTTTTATTTTTAATAAATTGTAAAACTTCGATATATTGGCTTCTTTTATTAAAAAATTCGGTCATTGATCACAATGAAAAAAAACAAAACTAAGTCACTGCGAATCAGTTAGAGTCGTCTCCTCACATTTCCTTTCTCTGGATCCATCATAAAATGATAAAATATATAAATGAATTTTTTTAAATACCATCAATGAATTATCACCTCTAGGTACACTAAACTTCCTGTAAACAAACAATGTCAGTATTTTATGAGACAGCCTTCAACAAAATGAATGAAAAACTATATTTAATAAACTTTAAATGATGGATCAATTTTCAAAAATGAACACAAGGTGTTAATATTTCAAAAAGTCTTTAACTCTATTTATAGACTGTCAAACTGCGCAGTATGGTGCCAAAAGTTGGTATTGTTACTCAATTTATAATTAGTTTCATTAATTTTATTTCGAAAGATAATTTTTTTTTCAAGAACCGAATGGCACTGTTAACTATTACAAACATAGTCACGAAACTTGCACAGTAATGCAACATCATTTTCATATTATCAGATCTCATTTGAATGAAGTTACAATTATCTTAAAACCAACTCAAACAATAATTTCTTTTGATTGATTATTTTCATTGTTTCTACTTTATCAGTTTCACTAATTTGTAATCCTGTAGGTTATTGAACTCATCAGTTATCTGAAGGGATTAGTACAGAGTGTCGGTAAAGAAAGATTAGCTCACTACTTGAGGAAATAGGATGTTCGTTGAACTCCAAAATGTTCACGATGTTACAGAAAGGTGTGGCCGATAAATAGTTGATTTTGGTTGAAAGAAAATAATTATGCAGATATTTACAGAAAAATGTAGACATTCTATCAACATCCTTGGTATTAAGTACCCATAGTTTTATTCATGTCAGCCTGATCTTACGCAATATTGGCTTCATCGATCAATTTTCAAGTTCCACTTATCAGTTTCAAAATAAGATTCAGGTATTAAAAACCACGAATTTTCCTAAAATTGTTAGCGCTTTACATTATTTACAGGGTCTACTATACGACCATAAAAATGACCACACCTTTATGTAACATTAATGATCAATGATCATATACAGTTCGAAAGAGCAGCTAACGTCCAAGGCATTTTAATGAAAGTCGTCCTGTTTTATGGTAGTTTTTTGGTTTAAGACCAGCAGGGACTATGTTATAGCTTAGTTAGGACTATGATTAATTAATAATTTACAATCATGTGTTTTGTGTTACAGAAATTTGTCATATTTTTTCTCGAAAATATTATAAACTGAATTACATAACAATGAAGATATGATCCAATGATTTATATAAATTGTATTTATTTTATTTTGTAACACTGATTAATGTTCTTAAGGGTCCCACAAACATCAATAAATTAGAGAAGAGCCATAGTGCTGGTGACATGTCGGTCAGTCTTGCTTTGAGAGTGAACAGAATACGAAATCAACTAAAAAATAACGAAACATATAACGGTTGTAAGATAGAAGATTATAGAAAATAACGAAACATATAACGGTTGTAAGATAGAAGATTATAGAAAATCTTCTTAAAGTAGTCCTGAAATAGTTTCTTTCTGTTCATAATACACATAAAACTTTTTCATTTCATTTGGAAATCTATGTAGGCAACTTACTGATATTTCAATATATTTCTTGTCGAAAATCCATGACCAAGAGGTAACTAGGCTTTTCATCTTTGGGAATCCATTTTGTAGACTCGCAACATGTATGATTGGTTCTGAATTCAATAAAATATAAATTATATCGTTACAATCGGATTACAATCGGATTCTTATAAATTAGAGATAAAATGTGTTCGGTACTGATACATAATCAGTTAGATATAATCAGTTTTGAAAAACACATAAAACACATTTTGAAAAAGGGTGTCCTTAGAGTTTCTTGCCTGTTCTTCTCCACAAGATCTACGTATTGGAACCGGCAACTAGCTTCACGACTGACTTAGTCTGACTGACTAATACTCCTGACAATTCAAAAATACCTATTATTGGTTTAATTGAAATAAATGGTTTTGATTTGATTTGATTTGATATTGCCTAAAGTTAGAGTTACGAAAAATAATATAGAAAGTCCATCTAGGTATATATATCCAGCTAAACAATAAGAGTTAAGGTAGCGACGAGAAAACATCCATTGGTGAAGAAGGTACATAGGTACAAAAATAAAATACATTGATGATTGATTATACAATCATATTTCATGATGTGTTCATTAAAACAAAACAAATTTACAAAATGTCAACATTTTGTCATCTCTGCATTAACTTCGCAAAATAATTCACTTTTATTTGTTTCAATTACTTGTTAAAATATCATTTAGGGGCATGTTTTTTACTTTGAAATCCAACAAAGCGAGTTTTTTAATAAATTAACTTTAGTCCAAGATAAGGCTTGTTGATCTAAAAATATATCTTTGATGCGATTATTAAACGGTACATCAACCGTTTATAGATCGTTATGTGCTGAAAGTACGAAGACACCTGACACCACGGTGGCTGCCTTATAATGGATCCATAAAGTTACATTACAGTCAACGATCGAAATAGCAGTGGTCAGCCTAGGTCATACAGGTTGTATTAAATCAGTGATATGGTTATATTTTTAATCGATTTCCAAAAAAAAAGTTTTACTTTTTTCTGTGTGTCCATGTATATACTATATATTTATATTCCATGATAATTCAGGCTAATCCTCCAATGGATCAAGGGGCATAGTGACTCACTCGGGAACGATGTCGCCGATGAGCTGGCAAGGAGGGGATCTGCAACGACAGTAGCAGGTCCAACTACACTGTTGCCACTTCCCTTTAGTCAACTTCGCTCATGGGTAAGACAACGGACTCGGGAAACACACAACAACCGCTGGGCCGACACCCGGCTGTAGACAATCAAAACAGGTGCTGACGAAGGTCTCACCTCGTTTGACTTGCAGATTGCTCAGTCTCAACCGACTTGACATCAGAATAGTGATAGGAACTATTACGGGCTATTTGGTCCTAAATCGACACCTATTCCCCATCAATGTGACAAACAGTCCTATATGCAGAGGCTGTCTCAACGCGGAGGAAACGGCCGCCCACGTTATCCTGGAGTGCGAGGGAGTGGCCACACAACGGGCAAGTATCCTCGCGGGAGCGAGGTCGCTCCTAGAAGCCTGTGAATGCCCCAGGAGGCTTCTGCGCTTCTGGAAGGAGCTAGGCTGGCTCAACTAGTCAGCCCACCTGTACGCATAATGGACCGCTTATGAGTCTAAATGCGGAAACAGAGCCATATACCAATACCAATACTAATCCATGATAATTCTTCAAAATGTTGTCCGATTTTAATAAAAAAAAAAATCAGAACTTGGAGGCATATATGAGACGATTTCACCTCTCTGTTTCTCAGTCTTGTTTTTATTGTTTTGTTGTTTAATTTCTTTTGTCTATCTCCCCTTTTTGACTATATAAAAATCTCCCTTTTGAAGATAAAAACACACGCCTACTTCCACAGTTTCGTAATTAATGTTTCGTCTAAATTTAAAGACAATCAATCGCCTACGCTTCAAGTTTTACAATATTCAAGCGATACATCAAACTAAATCAAAAAGAGTCAAATACAGTTTTATGCTAAAAAAATAGAAGTATGATAAAATGTCGGAATCGTACGAACCAAGAATTTTTGTACGCCATAAAATGCAGCGTGTGCCGCAGATATACGCTGTTGTATGAAAAATATCTTCACTTCTAGAGTTACTTACGGCTTACAAAAAGTGCTTTCTATTTATTTTGAATAAAATGTTATAATATATGTCTACGTTTTATGAAATAAAAGTAAATTTAATAATGATATAAATTATGTTATGCCGCGTCGGTTAAAAATAAATAAAATTTGAAGTACAGTTCAATACATTCAGAAAATTAAAGTGTTATTTAATTATTATTGTACGTATAACTAGAAGCCCACCTGGATTTAGCTTGGACTGAACGCTTATCTATGACATATAGCCGATCATAATTTATTTTGCAAGTGGTAAAAGATTTTTGAAGTTATACTTCTTTTGACGCGTTGGGGAAAAATGATGAGAGTAAAACTTTACGATGCGCACACCGTCACAAAAAACTGACACCCTGAAATTAGTTTTAAATAGTTTCAGTGCTTCCAACAAAAAGAAAGAAGTGAAAACTTGTGATGTAGTAATTAGATTTAGGGTTTGTACAATATCAATTAATTACTAGTTCTTTAAAAATTTTCAAGTGATCTATTAATTTGAAATTATAATTAAGTACATAGGGAACGTTGTAATTTTGAATTTTCTGAAAGTCCTACTCGTGTTCTTTTTATGTACGTTTTTTCACCGGTCAGTATACTGATTTACTATAAAAAAAGGACATTTAACTATTTTAAATATTACACGTTTTTAGTACATATACATTAATATCAACATCATTAATGTGTAGTGATAACAACTATTTAAAATGCAGCTCACCGAAAACAAAAGAAATTAATGAACATCTCAACCAAAAAATATCTTCATACTTTTGT
The DNA here is from genome assembly GCA_949752705.1 of Callimorpha dominula. Lineage (NCBI taxonomy): Eukaryota > Metazoa > Arthropoda > Insecta > Lepidoptera > Erebidae > Callimorpha > Callimorpha dominula. The sequence continues at coordinate 1,052,366 of OX457002.1, forward strand.
CCCCTACACTGAGTACGTGCTTAGAATAGATAAATAGGTACCTAATTATGCAATATTTCTATTAGGTCACTGGTTTTCAATGTTGGCACGCTTTCACTGGCCGCATGTTTCACTCACGCACGCATTCACAGAATTAATTGTGATGCCGCACGTGCAGTACATTGTCATTTCAAGTTCGCGAAAGTATTTGTAGTGGTATGCTTATTAATAATTTGGGATGTAGAATATGTAGATTGGCGGAATATTTTAATGAGTACTTGGAGCTATGCGAGATAGTTAACGCTTTCCTCATAACGAAATACATTCAACTAAATTGTTTATAAATAGATTTAGGCTTAGAGTGAGATTTAATGGATGGGCAGTTGATAGTATGTATACTTTAAGTTCTATACAAGGCTGCAGCATATCTTTTCTTTTGGCTATTGAATTATTAAAAACGATAGGTAAAGGTCGTATTTACAATAAATTCATTGAAATAAATACTTTTTATTTATAACTAGTAGATATATACATACACATCAATAAAGGTTTTTGAAGCATTTACTCGCTAGTTCGTAGAACTAAGCAAAGATTCTGATAAAAAATTCAGTTACAATTAATCCGATTCAATAAAATAAAAAATTCTAATATACTTGTCTAGGTGACTGTGCAGTTCTGCAAAATTTATGCAAATTTATTGCTTCAGGTTTACAATACAGCCGTAACTTCAGGTTTACAATACTAGAAATAGTTAGGGATGTATAACTTTATTTACACAAGCTTTTTATTATATAAAAAGTGTATTATGTAAGGTATTGGATATACTGATACAACTTTATCAGCCAGCCATCAGTCAATATAATAGCTATGATTGCTCGACCATATACTTTCATATATTTTCTTATACAAACAATCTTTTTCTGAGAATTATTACATATTTGTGATGTGTTGAAACTGAAAGCGTAGCGTCGTCTACTTTTACCCATTTCAGTAATAAGATGCCATTTTTTACGCACCAACCGTATAAGAATAAGATATACACAACAAGATAGAGACAAAAAAGGTTAGACATTCCACATTAGTGTTCAAAATCAGATATAATTTAACTAAAAAATTATGAAGCTTTAAATTTGATGATTTTATAGGTCGCCAGTGACTGTCTTCAGGAAAAACGCTATTATTATTCTTCTACCGTCATATATATATTCGATCAGCATTAGTTCACCCCTTATGCCTTTTTAAATCTAGATAGAACGTAATATTGTTGAGTTTTTGAAGCGTGTTTCGCTCACATACTCTCGGATTACTCCATTTATCTTCAAATGTTATTTTTTAAGAGGAAAATAAAATTTGCCAGTGATAAAACACTTATTGTGAAAAGAATATTTATTGGCTGGTTAGTTCTTCAACAATTGTGAATTATTCAACAATATAAGACTTTATTTAATTTTGTATTCTTTATTGTTCGTTAAAAAAATTAAACCTGTCCTTGAAAAAACGTTGAACAGATAATAAATAAATAGCCTATACAGTAGATGCCTATAGATTTGTAAAATTATTTCAACAAATGGCGACGTATTTAAATGTCGAATGGTAAAAAGGGTTAGGAACTTTAGCTTGGTTTTCAGCGATTGACGTTTATAATTATGTAAGATTTTTTAAACAAAGAACAAGAAACTATTTTAAGTATAATTTGCCGTAAAGTACAGGCTTTTGATTAGAATTTAGTAAATAAGTTTTAAGAGTATAAAGTGCAACAATGTGGTAGTATGGAAGTTTAATTCTAAGTATGTGTGTACAAAGTATTAAAGAAAATATGCGGATAAAACCCCACCATGTGAATTTGTCGGATCATTTTGAACACGACCCACGATATTTTGTAACAAAATAACAACGCAAAATTCGTCTTGAATTCCCTCTGGAAATGGCAAATTAGAATTCTGTATGTATTACTGAGTCTGGATAACTTTTCCACACGAGCCCAACGCAATTCACAGTTGACTGGTAGATTTGACAATTCAACCTCTGACATAAATGACGATACATTTACCGTCCAAAAAATAAGCTTGCCCTTTTGTACCTTCACCGGTTATAATTTATTGTTATTATACAAAGAATCTATGACGTAAAAATGGTCATGAACTATTAACTATATTAGAACTTAAAAAATAAATATCTGTGAAACATGTACATGTTGCCAAATATTTAGGCATATATATCGACAGTTAACTAAATTGACAACCTCAAGCAGAGGACGTCTGTAAGCGGCTAAATACATCTGCGTATGTCCTTATATACTAGAGATAGCCATATTTGTAAAACCCATAAGCAGCTTTTCACTCCTGTTGCAGAAACTAGAAAAGGTCCTATAGGAACCTTTTATGTGTTGGCTCCTATAATACAGCGTTGCTAATGAAAAGTGTTATCTGCATGGGTCCCATTATATACAATAAATTGCCTGATGATCTAAAAAAATAAATAATGGAAAATTTTAAAAATAAATTAAAGACCTTGCTTATGGACAAATTAATATTTTTTTAATAGATATTTTTTTGAACTAACTATTTTAATATAATTAATAATTCTGAACGGTTGACATTTTAAATATTAATAATAGTTTTATTTTATTTTTTGTAATTCATTAATTCCACATAATTATCATTTTTATCAACTTACTTTATAAATTTTGCTTGCTTAGTTGCAGGCAGAATGTACACACACAGCTAAATGCTGTATGAGCTGAGCTGAGCTTCCTGGTGGGTGATTGTCAACTGTGATAACAGTGAGTAAATAGGATCGACGTCCACATTAAATTGTATAGACTATAAAAAACCAACAGTATAATAATTATCGATGTAGAAGTTTATGTAAAATGATCATTTGTATAACTGTAATAAACATAAGTCACGTTTAATTATCACATATATACTGAGTAAACTTTTGAACACCTTTATTTAAATTCAGTATTTCATTGACGTCAAATACCTGCCGTTCTTCTTAGTTTTACGACGTAAACGTAGCTCATTAATAGCTTAGGGTCGTAGCGTAACCGTAAATAACATAAAACGTTCCCCTAGAATAAGGCGATTAAATGTAAATGCATTTTTTTTTCAATTCAACTGGTAAAACCAGAGATTAAGCGAATTCAACCAAACACACTCTCTCTTCAGCTTTATTATATTCCTCGTAGTTTAGATGAATATTTGACTATACAAGCGAAACGTCTTCATTTTAGATCTGGTCATTTTTACTTTCGTCGTGGTGTGTATATTAGTCTGTAATACATACTCTATAGGTCGTATTTATTTATTTAGTTTAGTTATACAAATTCTACATATATAATAATAATAATGTCGCACATCTCACACACGGCCGTGTGATCCCAAACTAGGCAGAGCCTGCACTATGTTAACCAGACTGCTGATAAACATACTTATATATTTCTAAATACGTACATATTATAGATAAATTACACCCAGACATATATAGTTTATTTTTTACAGGTAAAGGACGCTTGATTAACTGTACTTTACTAAACTTTGTACTTCCAGGTTTTTCTGGCGATTTTTAATTGGAGATGGCAAATCGTTAAATGGCAAAACATGATGCAGGGATACTGGGAGCATCTTCCACAACGTACATCAAGTAGTATACATAGTTACATAATATACAAACCTTTAATACGTGTTTCGTAAGGTTAATATTCAAAGCAACTATGTGCCACTATAAAATACTAGCAGCGCCACGCGGTTTCACCCGCGTTAGTATCGATCTAGTGGGAATATCGGGATAAAAAGTAACCTATGTGTTAATCCAGGTCTCCAGCTATCTACATACCAAGTTTCATCGTAATAGGTCCAGCGGTTTAAGCTTAAAAGAATAACAAACATCCATACATCCATCCATCAATCCATACTTTCACATTTATAATATTATGTGGGATTAGTGGGAGTTTTTGATTGACTCAATCAAAACATTCCCTTGGTATCCAAGTGTGGGTTTCTATTCGTGTATTGTTTTGTTTAATGGAAAATATATATATTGAATACCTATACCTATAGAGATTTTAAAACACAGTGTGTTAGTGTCTACACCGCAATGCCGTTTATAGGCACAATAAGATTTCCAAGAATGAATATCATTTGAGAGCGGAGAGTCTACTTTCGATATTAAGAATATAAAATGGTAATAAGGAATGCATCTCACTTACTCTCAGTTTATCAGCACCAGAATGAAGGGTTATAACATTCAAGAACTACGAGATCCACTATTATTTTTTACTACGTTCCTCTAGACAAGCAATTATCAATCACCTATTTATTAACTTTCTTAACATAATATATTAAAATGATAGCCTAATAAAACTAAACACACGCTGACGAACCTAATCAAAAAGTAAAAAAGAGTTTCACTACCCACCTCCTGGCTCCATCATCAGACCACCGTTACGAAGTCCACAGTTTATCGCAGACAGATATCAATACTACGCGCACTATGGATCATATATCTTGAGGTCGCAATACTCCGATAAGTATATCTTTGGATTACAGGGAAATTTATCTAAATAGTAAAACTACAACCTCTAGAAGTAATCCAAACATCAAAGTCTACCTGTCTTTTACTTGAAAGGCTACTATCGGGATGGGTATCGAAGTGTTAAATATTTATATCCTAACTGTTACTGTAATAGCGTCTAGACACGCCGGAATGCCTAACGTCGTGTTCTTTAATAAAATCTTACACAAAGCGCACTTTACTATACATACCCTGTAATGGCTAACTTTAGAATGGCTTTCGGATATATAATACGAGTAGACACAGGATAGGAACTCCGCAGGTTTAAATTATGTTTGTTGTTTTGTCCATTAAGAAACAGAGTTTACTATAACAGTGGAGAGTGAGTAGACTCTAATAGAGACAATTACAAATAAAAAAAACCTTTACTCTTATATTTTTAAAGGAATTCTTTGTAATAACTTAGAAAAAAAGTATAAAAGTATTACATATCCGCCTGCGGAGGAATGTGTATTATATTGTATCGTTACGTGGCCCTGCGGGCACAGTCACCTAGCCTGGTCGGAGAATTCTTCCTTTGTATCGGCTGTAGGCGTTTTTATGTCCATTCTATTTTTATGTGGGTGTTACTTAGTTTGCTTCTAAATACAGAACATCATAACAAATCTAAAAAAATAAGACACAAAAAAATAGTATTGAATTGAGAACTTCGAAGACCTTTCAATGTCGGATAAAAATAAATAACAATGATGTTTAGGATATTTTTTGTAGATGAGTGTGTTACTTACTGTGATTGTAATGATTTCATTTGATATTAATTGAAGTCGGTTTAATTTTTGTAAGATAATATGTACTTTTAAAGTATCATTTCATTTGCTGTAATATACCTCTTTAATATACTCTTAGGTTAAGATATTTAACATTCACATGGCAAAATATTAAGAAATCAAAGAAATAAAAATGCAGAATGCATAAAACAGCGGCTGACTATTTGTAACGGCAAATTCAAATTCGATTTGAAATCCCGATTCCTAACAACTAAAGCATCATGTCAGCTTCTTACATCTGAACATATAAATCAGGCCTATTTGTCTTCGTAACTTATGTAGCAACAACCTACACTTGCAAACTTGGACGGATGGCCCTTTGTGCGGAACTATTGATAACTGTCTGCGTCAAACTGCCGAGATGGCAGGCTTCGAATGCGTCACGAAAACTTTGACAGCCTGTATTAATTAATTCAAAAACACAGTTTGTATCACGCGTTTAATAATCTCTATATAAATAAGTAAAAACGGAACAGTTTAGTTTTCTAATTTCAAAGTTTTCAGTTTTGGATCTGCAAATATACTAAACATTACGTCATCACGTCACGCAAAAACTTAATATTTGTAAGTTTTCGAATACTTTATTCCCCTCATGTTATATCAACGAAATATTACCATGGAAAACAGTTTTTGTAAAGGCCGAAAGTACAAATTTACCCAGAATAAGCTCTTATATGTTCTGCCAAATTACGGAATATTTAAACATCGATGGATGGCATATATTGTTCTATCTCCCTCACCAATCATATAGATTGCAACTCATTTTAAATTTGGAAAAATTGCAATAGTTTACGCTTTTAATGAAGACATGGCGTCAAAATGAATGAGCAAAATTGTGTCAAGCGTTTTCATTAATTTACGCGCAGAAATTTAAATTATAAAACTGCAATGCATTTTAATGCCCCTTATCGATCGAATAAAATTTTAGTAAATTTTCTGGTTGTTTGTTGTTGGCGTTAGGATCAATAAAACACTTTTCAAAAAAGGTTGTAAACCCCATTGCAGTCGAGTTTCAGTCTCTGATTGACTACTAGCTTATAACCTATACTATTCTAGCTTACCGAGTCATCTCAATAATATTGTGTATGTATTGCACAAGTAATTAACCTGCTTTCGCAGATTCAATTATATTATTATAAATCTACGAACTAACTCAAATTTCTAACCTAATTTGTTACTCAAATGCCATCGTATACCAATTCCAGTCTAAGCCCACTCCAGATTATATTACAGTCTGGCAATGACGTCAATCCCTAAGATTTAAATAACAGTCCAACGTATTTCGTGCAATTAAAAGTTTTATTGGTGTCAACGACTGTTGCAAGTAACGAAGTCTATTCAACAAAGGGCATAAAACACCTGCTATACTTTAATGATATAAGTAGACAGCAAAAATTACAATGAAATAGCATTTAACAGATAATAGTATAAAGGGGACATTAAATGATAATTATTAAAAATTTCTTCTTCAGATAAAACTAATACTATAAATTCTAATGCGAGTTTGTTTATAAAGAAAAAAAGTAGTGTAACATCATTTGAAATTCAAATTTCAAACTCAAATCTTTAACAGATATAAAATATTTAATTAAACGATTTTTAATTTAAAACGCTATTAATATAGGTCCAACACTGTGAGACTAAAAAACAAAAATAAAGGTGTGATGAAGTTTTCAAATGGAAAGCCAATTTCGTGATTTTCCGATTAAGTCATATCTATCATTCTAAATATCTACTCCTCGTAAAAACAAACTGAAATAGCATCATTAACGATAGTCAAAAAATAAATTATAACTTTCTTCTTTCATGATCTGATTCCTAGTTTTGTCAAAACTCAATTTTTTGCTATACAAGTCGAGCAATCGTAAGCCTCCATTTTCAGTTTATTACATACACATTTATTATGCAGCTTGGAAAAGGGCGTAGAAAATTTTGATACGATCGTCCACCTTACGTATAGCTGGCCATCAAATGTGACTATAATGGACTTTTGCCTGCTCCTTGAGGATATACAGGCGTATACTAACTGCCGCATGAACTAACGATCTATGATAATCACTGTAGAAAGTGCTATTGCATGTTGTGGTGAGGTACATACATATTAGATTGCGCGTACGATCTATAGATCGATTTATTATTTATTTTTAGATTGTTATTAATTAGTTTTGAAAATAACGATCTACCTCTTTTATTTCTTTTCAAAAGAAACTTCTAAAAACTTATTTCTTATTGCCTAATACTCGGTTAGAAAATATTTGGTACGATTTTTCGTCATAAATAAATATTGAATGATAATAACTTGTCTTGCTGGATTTTGGTCGAGATCAAATAAAAATAAATAAGTAATGGCAAAAGTTCTCATATTTTAAATAACTTGCAAACTTCAGAAATATTCTCCTTTATCGGATATTCTTAGATGTTAATTGTGCCAGCATCGGCTTAACGAAGCTGATCGGCGAAAGTCGCCGAAAAGCACCGAAGTGTACCGACCGCCTTTTCGTACGCCATTCACTAACGAGGTACATTCGTGAACATAAGGCAAAAATTTTATAATTGCTATCAAAGAAGTCTTTGTATGTTCTTGGAATAATGTTGGGACAATCACGCACATCTTAAAAAGAAAATGAAGATATACATTTTCGTTTCTTTTGCTTTTATCATTATTGTGGCCACTATTATAAATTTCTCAATCTCAATGTTCACACACATAACTTTTTTGTATGATTTATCTAAGAATTATTCTACTGATCATAAAATTATTAAAAATCTAAATTAAAATTTTTGATTAATTTTCAAATATACTGCGAGTTTAGGAAAAAGAAACCTTAGGACTCAACTTCTAGACATCTGACGAAGAAGTAATACGAACTTACATTGGGATACTCTTGACATAAGGAGACAGATTTATTACTCAATACTTTTCAATAAAAATTGTCCTTTTTATACCTTGTTAAAAGACGTGATTAGGTAATTTATTTTCTGATTTAATTTATTGTTACATCTGAAAACTGAGACACTACCAGCTTATTAAAGTATTAATCGCATTGGAATGGAAATTGCTTCAAGCGGTGGACGTAAATATCAAAGACGAACTATTGTGGTTAAGTTGTGAAAGGTATTGTTTGTACCTACATATTTTAAGGGTGCGTATTTTGTATTAGAAACTTAATCTTTCTATGACCTTCAAACATAGTCATGCAGTACCACGGAGTTTTTTGATGAAAAAAAATTGTTGTGAAATTATATTGTTCCATTTACATTAATTATGAATAAAAAATCAAATATATTAAAAACTATTTCAGAGATCAAGTATATTCACAGACAGATATAAAATAAAACTCAGTTTGTCGCAATAAAAAACTTAAAACGAGAAAGTTTTTTCTAAAATTAAGACTAAGTAGAGCTAAGCGATTTTAACCCCAAACTTTTAGTGAAAGCGGTAAGTTTTAGTGGAATTCAAAAACAAAGCACACGTCTTGTGATGTTACAATGAAAAAACTTTTTTCAATAAAGTATACTTTCGAAAACGTTATCGCATTTTTTTATTTTAGTCAAATATTATCTGCTGTTTTTGTTCGAGGAGCTGAAAGACGCTGAGTGTTTCTGCGCGTTTCATGTTGTGATTTAAAATTGTAAGCATTTATTGGGAGAGAATGCATTTGTTTTTTTTATCATAAAAAAAAGTAATTAAACCAGATAAAATTGTTAGCATTTATAGAAAAGCTATGTGTAAACACCGTTTCCACCGAGTGTACTTGTATACGATCCGAGCCTCATTCCAGTTATGCTGAAAGTTTCCGGACCATAGACGCTCTGAAGCGTATGCGGTTCAACATATGCCTCTACGCTGCAGTGACCATGTGCACAGCAGACATAGTCTGAACCGATGTGTGTTGATTACAGCTTTGAGAAAAACAAAAGTATTTTGTTTTTATTTTTATTGTTAGGTTTCTGACTTGTGTGCTTATCAATCAATAGGGTACGCCAATTAGTAAATGGATGATTGATTGAAAAAAAAGGACCACAGATATCGTCGTCATATCGTGTCTGTAAGACGTAGTACTTTAATATTACGAAGTATTTTAATATATTAAAACTGTCATTGTAAGCCTTTATGAGCATTCGTGCAACAGAAGATGATGACGATAGAACAACGTAAGAGTATAAAACATAAAGGCAACTAGTTCTCGCCTTCAATTTTAGTCACTAAGCTTAAAAGAATTTTCAAGTTTTCATAGTGAAATAGCATGAAAGAAACTAATTTTAAAATTAACTTCAAATAAATATAACACAAATATTTTCAAACCAAATTTATTTTCATCAACTAAATCCGGTTTTACCAGTTACGTAAAATCCCATCTTTGCAATATGAATGCAGCCCTAGCCGCAGCATAATACTAGTAGCAAAATATTTATAAGTCTTAAAAACTTTAAATAATTGCTATTTAACACCGCTTTGTCGGCCATCACCCTTAGACAAACACACAAAGCTGTACTTGAGTAAGTAACATGTTAATTTGAGTTGAATTGTCTGGTTTGTGACTAAATTGGTATTAATTGTGGACGTGGCTGTTGAGCTAGTTCTTTAATGTAGTGTTTATTTATGTTAAAATGTGGCTCTCACTTTAATTTTGAGCTTTAGATATTAACGAAACGTTAACATCGACATATTGTGTATTTTGTTTAGGTAAGATATATTATGTTTTCGTATGTATTTATATTATATTTGAGACTGTAGCGGTATATAATTGACAAATTACTTACTTTATGCTTGGTTTATCTTTTTATCTAATCAACATCATCATCTCGCCTTTTTCCCAAATATATTTGGGGTCGACGATTTCGATTTTTCGTTTATGATTCGTCAGTTCACTGCCTCCTTTTCTAGTCATATTCTCTTTCACGTAGTCCTTCTTTGATCGTTTGCTACTTTTTTATGCGTCGTTCATCCATAAAACTCTCTTCACCACATTTTGCTCATACGACGATAATCTATTGCTCCTCAACTTTTCATTCACTGGCGCTACTTTCCGGCTCCCTCTAATGTATTCATTCCTTATCTAATGACGTGTAATATTTTACTGCTAGATAATTGTTTTACAGACATATGGTTTTCATATGTAATATCTACAAAAAGATACACGGCACAAATGATTCACAAATTTCCTACACAAATGACTTCACAAATCATCACATTGGACCCAGTTGATGGTAAACTTAACAAACCTATTTACCAACAGGTATGTATAATACAAGTTCTGCTTAGCCATGGTGGTGTTTCAGTACATAATTTCCTGAACCCTACCTCCTCTTAATTCAACGATGGCCAATCAAGTCACTTTTGCGACGTCGCCGACATTTAAAACTAAAATATACCTTATTACTAGTTTCTCAATTGGATTTTTTGTTTTTTGAAGAAAAAAAAAAAAATATATATATATATATATTATATATATATATATATATATGTTGACTGTAGCTTCTGCTCCTGTTTTTATTTTTTCTTTTGGAAGGATTTTATCACGCTTAGATACATTTATCTGATAAGAAGATTTCACTTCTGACGTTTTGTCCTACGACTGATAGTCTCTTTTTGAAAAGAAAATTTGTTAAAAACTGACCTTTATCGCACCGAAAATAAGTCATTATTTTGTTAGATGAATTTTTGGGTGCACTTATTGGTCATGACGTTTTAAGGGACACAACAAAAATAAAAAAAGGTAGTAATTCAATCCTCGAAAAAATAAGGTTACTACGGCGACAAGTAAATTAAAATTACATACACCTAATCACTTTTGTACTTAAATGTACTTAAAGGTATGTACTTAGATTCTTAATACTAAGGTACAGTAACCCTTTTTATTCGTTAACTTAACTTCTGAGTAAGTAGGAGACACTTTTTTATGTTACTGCGTTTTAAGTATAAGTGTGTTTAAGCTGTGTTTGTTTACAAAGAAATCTAAAGGTTTAAATATTATCTTTGTTGTCTTAAGACTTCGTTGTTTATATTATCTAAGTTTTATACTCTTAGTTAAATTTGAAATAATTTTAATTTGTTTTATTCAATGTTCAAGTTCAAGTGTGAAAGTGTCTTCAATATACAAGTCATACAATCTTCTTTTTATTTACTTTATACCTGGTTTATTAGATGAAGATGAAGGTTCTACCTTTCGACCTTCATTGAATGACATTCATATTTTTTTAAGATATACGATTGTACTCACGTGTGTGTAGTGTTATAATAGTAACTATACCATAGTTATAGACTGCACGCATGGTGCAATGGTTAAAGTGTAGTAAGTAATATAACCTTGCCACTAATTCGCGCAGAGTGTTGTGGGTTCGATTCGCAAACCGGACAAAAAAATTGTATGATTTACAAAGAGTAGTCCCGAGTCTGGGTGCTCTTTGTGTTGTGTAATGTTTGTAAAGTCCTCCGTGATTCAGGAACCATTCCTAGTGCAGGAGTTGTCTTATAAAAATCAAGCATTGTCTCGTGCTCACAGTAGCGCCACTCATGAGCCTTGGGCGAGAGCAGACGTGTTAACTTCCATATCTATAGTCAGTTGTCGATTACTATAACACACCGTAGTGTAATATGACTACGGGTTATCTTGTTACAAGTTCGTGTCAAACATTGAAACAAGGTACACAAAGAACATCCAGACTCGGGATAACTATTTGTGAATCACACAAACTTTTATCCTGTGCGGCAATCGAACCCACAATACTCGGCACGGTGTAGCCATGCGTGCAATAGTATTCCGTTATTTCAACCGAATATCTTTAACAAATATAAACTGTTTGAGTTTGAAGTGGGTTCACGTCAATAGCGTTCCAGTTGGACTTTAAACCCGTACCTCAATCGCAAGTATCACTTCTCAGACGCTGCTACCTTTGCTTGGAAAAGTTATTTTTCTATTGCTGGGGAATAGTATTTTTCTTCTGGATAAAGGGTACCCTATGTCCCACTTTGTACCCTGACAAGGTGTATGCAAGATTTCATAACCATCGGTTAAGTAGTTGGGGCGTTAATGCGTAAAAAGGAAAGAATCAAGCTCACTTTTGCTTTAATTATACCTATTAATTAGGATAATATTTCATCCTGATAATATCTAAATACCCGGAACGTAACCGAAAAAGTTACGTTTAACAGATGCAATCTCATAAACTTGACTAAAGTTTAAATAAGTGCTTAATTTATTTTAATGAAGTGTTATCTACCAAGTGAACGTTTTATTAGGCCAAAGACAGGCCAAACGTTTTTAAAACTCTAAGGTAACAACTGTACACGTTATGATTACTGAAACCTATACTCAAGTGTTGCCTACCATGTCTAATCCTATACAGCAGTAGAAGGAACCTCCAGGGAAAGGATTATTACAACTTGGTTAAGAAAATGGTGCTTTTGATCAAGGAAATAATTGTCATTCTTCCGTACATACACAATGTAAATAATGATAACTCCACACATCTCACACACGGCCGTCTGATCCCAAACTAGGCAAAGCCTGTACTATGGTAACCAGACTGCTGATAAACATACTTATATATTTCTAAATTATAGACAAATTACACCCAGACACAGAACAAATGATCGTGCTCATCACACAACTATTTGTCCTGGGTGGGAACCGAACCAAGGCCAAGACCTCTGGCTCAGTAGTCAGGGTCACTAACCACTAGACCAACAGGCCAGTCGATATGTCGGTACACATTGCAAGAAACTTATTTATTTATATTATTTCATTGCAAGAAATCATGGTATCAACCTCTAACCGGTCTCCACACAAACTGTATTGTCAACTATAATGTTCAACACATCTGTTGTTAATATAACTCGCCGATCGTTCGGCACTTATTCCAGTTTTCTTATAGCCGAACATTTGAGGAAGTAGGTGAATGGTTCGCCAATGTTTCCTTACAAAAGTGTTAGGGCTTTGTTGGACTGGTGTAAACGATAAAGTTCTTTGATTGACTGTTAACACATATGTGTAACTGGCACAAGATTGCAAAATATTAAAAGCCTTCTTAACAACATGTGAATTAAGTACCTATTCTATTTACTATTATAAAGCAAATCTGAGTTCGTCTCGTTAACTACTCAACCAAACATCGTTTTACATATACGTGGAAGAGTGTACAGAAAACAAACTACCATATAATCCTGGACCTGCAAAAAGATTTTTTTTATAAAACTTGGGAGAGCTATGCTTCGGCACGTACGGGCCACGGCCACACAAAAAACCAGCAGTGAAACAATGCTGGCATTACTTTTCGCCGCGTGAGTGAGGTTACCGGAAGCCTTAACCCTTCCCACTCCCTCCCTCTCCCCCCACCTTAAAGGCTGGCAACGCTCATGTGACTCTTGAGTTGCAGGTGCCCAGGGACGACGGTAGTCATTTACCATCAGGTGACCGGTCTGGCCGTTTGCTCCCTGTACAATGAAAATAAAATTAAAAATAGATATTACCTATACCTACCTACAGATATAAGTACATAAATCTTTCAATCTCTATATTACCCTTTAATGTTAAACAAGCTGCGCCCCGCAGTTTCACCTGCGTAAGTCCCGATGCCGTGGGAATATTGGAATAAAAAGTAGCCTATGTATTAATCCAGGTGTCCAGCTATCTACATACCAAGTTTCAGTATTAATCGGCTCAGTAGTTTTTGAATGAAAGATCAACAAAAATCCATACCTCCATATCCTCACAAACTTTCACATTTATAATATTAGTAGGATAAGAATAATAATATTTTTAATTTTTAGAATTTATTGCTGAATATATTTTATCAAAATTAAAGTCCCTTTTTACTACTAACTTTTAAACTTTCACGTTCCACAATATAATTATGTCTTATGTCCCTTTCTATTGATCAACACGCCCTTATTGCTAATAGAATATTCTATGAAACGTGTAGTTAAGATGATTTATTAACAGTGACTTGCTCCTTAACAAATTGAAATTCTTTTCATCCAAAAAGTGTGACAGTGTAAATATCATCTTGATAAATAACATTGATGATCATATCATATTTATGATTTTTCTAGGTATAAGACTTGTATAGCTAGCTTACGGTTTTTTATGAAATTATGTGACGCAGTCAGTCAGTTTTCCATAGGGACATTATGTTGAAAACTATACGACTAAGACTATGTTATATTGTGTTTTAAACCATGGAGTATTTACATCTATTTAATTAGTTGGAGTATATCGAAAAAGATGGCAGAACACTACTCAGACCTCCAATTATATCAGAGGACACGGTCATGCATTACAAATCTCCACATCCACCACACTTCTCTATATGGAAGTATTACGCTTTTTTCAAAAAAAAATATTGTAACAATTTGTACCTAATATTTGTGGTGAGAAATAAACTTTTCTTATTTATTTCAACTGACGTCATTAGTCATTAGTTTATCTATGTGTTTATAATTTCTCAGTTTATTTGTGATACTCTCAGTTAACATCATAAACTTATTCTCATTTTTCACTATACCTAAACTACCAATGTTATAAGTATGTCAAAATTCCCTTCTTCACTAAAAAAATAAACTAAAAGACTGATGTTAAAAAAATATTTAAAAGTTCATATTTCTTTTTAATTATTTAAATATTAATTTACTAAACGATCATGCACTTAAGAAAATGCGTGTACTTTGCGTAATAGAGTGATTCTACTTAATCTTACTTTTATGAATTGCGTCTCCACGATTTATTTCTTCGTAACAGTCTAATTATGTGAATATTTACTTCTTTAATCTGTTTTAACGGCATATAATTTATAATTAAATAAACAATACGGACTCAGTAATAAAAATAGTTTAAAACGGTTTTATGGAAGTAAATATAATATTCTTCTATAAAAACTAGCAATTGACTTTATTAAGTTTAATTAACAATATTAAATAATAAATAAAAATAATAATAACTTGACACATCTCACACACGGCCGTCTGATCCTAAACCAGACAAAGCCTGTACTATGGTAACCAGACTGCTGATAAACATACTTATATATTTCTAAATACATACATATTATAGAAAAATTACACCCAGACACAGAACAAATAATCGTGCTCATCACACAAATATTTGTCCTGGGTGGGAATCGAACCCACGACCTCTGGCTCAGCAGTCAGGATCACTAACCACTAGACCAACAGGCAAGACAAATATTAGTAGTAATATAATTATGTTAACGGGAATTAACGCGATTACGTGTTTGAAAGGTATTTTATACCTTTGATTTGCCAGACGTTCGTGACGTATATAGAACAACAACGAATGTGAAAGTTTAAAATATAATATTAATAATAAATATAGGAAGAAAAAATCTATCGGAAAGTTAACAAACCTTTGGATTTATTACAATAATAAATATCCTGAATTCATTGTACGAATTCTATTACCAATTTGCACTACAAGTTCCTTCGTCTAAAACAAACATCACATCAAATCGTAGTATAACTGAATAAAACGCCATAAACTGGACTTATATAAACTGACTTCTAAACAATTTACTAAACGATCATGCACTTAAGAAAATGCGTGTACTTTGCGTAATAGAGTGATTCTACTTAATCTTACTTTTATGAATTGCGTCTCCACGATTTATTTCTTCGTAACAGTCAAATTATGTGAATAATTACTTCTTTAATCTGTTTTAACGGCATTTAATTTATATATAAATTTTACAAATTACATAGTACATATCTAAGTATGTTTTCTGAAGATAACATTTCGCAATTTCGAAATACTGGCTACGAGATTTTCGTGTTTCGTTTCTATTTTTTTTTATCCTACGAAAAAAAGGAGGTTTTAACCCACGAAAAAACAGGAGGTTCTCAATTCGACCGTATATATATATTTATTTACATGTTCAGCCCTCTCTCCGTTATTTATGAACTGATTTTGATTATTCTTTTTTTGTTAGATAGGGTATAACCTCAAGGGTGGTCCCATGTCAAGGAAGTCAGGATCTGATGATGGGTTCCTGATAAAATTGAGAGAAACCGGCGAAAATTATAGGAACGAATAGTGTTTCTGTTTACTTTTCATTACTTTATCAGGTATTAGCGTTTAGAAAACATCACATCATATAGCTGAGCTGATGATGAAAAAAATCATAAAATAAAAATCTTTTTTACAAAAAATTAAACCGGCGAAAAGAACTAAAAAGCAAGAAATAAATAAACCTATTAAGTCTTAAGTATTGGACTTATTAACATAAACTATCAAATTTCAAATCAGATGCGTCTGCTCGTTTGCCCCCTATCCTATTTAAAAAAAAATACAACACTATATTTCTAGAAACTCTTTCAGTGAGAAAATTAAAAATGAAGAGCTTTCGTGTTGAAGAGTACCTGTCAGGTACCTACAACTTCAAGCACAAAGATACCGGATCTTTGTTCTTCAGTACTCAACCCCACACCTAAACGAACTTTGCAAACGAATCCTACTAAATATAATAGATTACCCTTCCAAGCAACGCAATCCTTAAATTGACTTCACGATGCCGACGCCCACGAAGTTTTAAAGATCTGTTGACATAATAACGATGCCACTCTTACAAAATGTTTATTTTTAACACGGTTTACTTTTTCCTTCCAAAATTGTATTCCATCTACAAAGCTGTTTCCACGAATAGTACAGTCGCCTCGTAAGCTGCCACTATATCACTCGCTTGATGGATGGATATTTGTCTCACCGTACGTAAATCGAAATTTCATCATGTCAGGGTAAAACGCCAAATAATCATCGTGTGAATGAAAAGTTTTATCGTTATCGCACGTTAGTTATAAGTGTGATTATTTATTCATAAGTGATTATTTATTCAACAACAAGACATATTGTTGTACTCAAAAGGACCCTATATCAAGGAGCGAAACGATCTGTCGCGTCGGTTTCAGGCGCTCGGCAGAACGTCCTTAATAAATCAATTCCGAGAAGTGTAATACTAAAAGCTATTTAAAACCTATATATGAACGAATCGTTGTGTAAATACCATATTCATTAACACCAGAACAATCTAAATTTACATCGCATGCATCCTCACGACTAGCTCGACGAACATAGGATAAAATCCTATGTTCGTCGAGCTAGTCGTAGCTCAGATATTCAAGCGAAAGCACGCTATACTGACATTGTTCTAACTGCTTCGCATACTGAGATAAATACCGTGTGACGTTAATGTACTAAACAATGTCACATAAAATGGTAGATTATTTTATCAACGTATATCTCGGCGGTCGTTCAGAAACAGTTTATTACACATCGTTACCTAGACCCGAACTAATCACAGTTTATACTATAGTTTCTAGAACACGGACACTGTGATACATGGTTTTTTTTGAAAATACTTACTTACTTAATTACAAATTTATTCGTGGGAGAGCCATGCTTCAGCACGTATGGGCCGGCTCTACCGAAGTGATACCACGGCCTCACAGAAAGCCGGCAGTGAAGCAATGCTTGCAATGCTTTTCGCAATGAAGTTACCGGAGGCCCTAAACCTTCCCTCTCCCCCCTCTCCCCTATTTAAGTCCTTCCCTTCTTCCCCCCTCTTCCCACTCTTCCTCTTCTCCTTCTCTCTCCCCTTTCTTACCCTACTCCCACCTTAAACGCAACGCACTTGTGGCTCTTGAGTTGCAGGTGTCCATGGGCGGCTGTAGTCATTAACCATCAGGTGACCCATCTGCTCGTTTGCCCCCTATACCATAAAAAAAATGATATTAATGCATACAAGTATTTGCACTGACCCCGCGACCCCTAAGCTGTAGTCGAATGCTATACCCCCGCGCCAGATAGTTCGTAAGTTTAAAAAGTTAAAATACTAAGGCTGCTACTTTTACGAGCGGAGCAGTGCCCATAAACGCAGGTGAAACTGCGGGGACGGCTAGTATTTTATAAGTCAAAGGAAATTAATTATGCTGCGCTCTTTGAGTTACGATGCTCACTTACCATCAGATTGAATGTCGTCTCATTAGCCACGTTGGTAGTAAAATAAAACCTTTCAAAACCTTTGAAACACAACAGTCATCGAACAAATCCATACAAATACGATAACCTGTAGTCCCAAATTAGTCCTGAATAGATCGAAAAGCTAGACAAAGAATACAATGCTCTTTTCATTACGGTTTGGTTATAATAGCCAACATTATATAGAATAGAAACACATTAACGAACCGTTCATAAATATTGACTGGCCTGTTGGTCTAGTGGTTAGTGACCCTGACTGTACCTTTCCTTCCTACAAATTAACGTACGTTGTACGTCAACGTACTTTGAAAAAAAAATATTTCTCAGATAGTCAATGATCAAATAATATATTAATACCTAGTCAAAAATCCTTTACACCCAATCGCACATCTCATAAATTATAAATGCTATCACTAAAATCAGATTGAACTATTACCACTAAACAACATGGCTTCCATAAAGTTAAAACTGTATATATATATATATAGGTACATAATTCATATATTTCGCAGAACGTCAAAATTAATAAACAACAAAGGAGCTTGGCCATTTGCATATTCCTGATAAGCCCGCATTGCACGTAAGGTAAAACTCCGCCTGATCAACCCACTCATGAATTTTCTAGAACTTTCTTTCTTTGATCTAATACAAAATAAATAGCTACTATAATAACTATGTATTAACGACGGCCGACATGAGTGGTCAGAACATTCGACTACCACGTCGGGATCCTCGCTGAGTGCAAATATTTGTATGTAGTTACAAAAAAATGGATCTAAAACCATTAGTACAAGCTACGCTTAGTTTGGGTCTAGATCGCGCTGTGTAATAATGTCAAAGATTATTATTATTATTATCTATTATTTAGTTCCTTCTGAATTATAAAGCTGTATTGGTTGCAACTTTATGATGGGTAAGGTAAACGCCCTCTCTGGCGACTTCGATTTAAGAGGAAATCTTTAAGTTTCTGAAACTTTTTTCTTTTAACTTTTACGCTTGTGTTTTCATAAGTAAATGGCTTTAAATGGTTATTGCGTTATAACTAATGTAATTAACTTTACGTTCAAACTCCACCCAGCATACTACTGACGTGAATTACGCAAGTATTTAGAGTTAATGACAATACTAACCATATGTTCACAACTAAGAGGATAACGATTTTCTTAAAAGCTTTTCGTCATCATTTTCTGCCCATCGCCAATTTCAATCCAGACAAAATGTGTTTAGATTTAAATTAGCATATTGATTTTTGGCGATGAGGGGATAATGACGATATTGATTATTGGCGATAGGCTGATGATGATGATTATATTGATTACGACTAGGAAGTGGTAAAATGTAGAAATCAAATAATTCCACTATCAATGCTGTTCTATTTACATACCATATATTTTACTTTTCCAAGTATTTTTTCATAGGTAACGTAATCGGTGAAATTTTATAAAACCTGTATGTCGAAATGTTAAAAAAACTTAAAGTACCTTAAAACATAAATATTATCAAAAATTATGTCACATTTCAAATTAAAATTTAAAACGTTATAGGAACAATTTTACAATTAATGCATAAGTAAATTGGAATAATTTTATAGTTATTCAAAAATAATAGATTAAAATAAATTACTAAACAATAAATATAATAGCTGCTAACAACAGAAAATTCGCAATTTTTCACACCACACCGAACAATGCCGACAGTACGTACTGTCAGCAGTAAAATATATTAAGGTCAGAAAAGGTAAACATCTGTTTTATAGAACAAAGGCATTTGATTTATAACTCACTGTGTTTAATTGCTTTTCCAATTAGACTCACGTTCCATTTGTGTTATGAAAAAAATAAAATTTAATGCTTTTTGAAACATTATATTTTTAAACCATTCTAATGCGGTCATCAGATTCATAATAAAAGATATCACAACATGTGTTAAATAACGATATCGTTATCGTCACATATTGTCTAGCCTTCTTGACTCGCAGCCAAATAATATCGCTGATGCTGCAAATATCAGAACAAACACTTAGTCTAAGTACTCACGGACAAATATGTTGGACATGAGGGTCGCCGGGAGACAAAACACGATCACCAGAATATCCGCCACAGCCAAGTTCACTATAAAGAAGTTCGTCACAGTTCTCATTCTCGGAGATCGGTACACCACAGCTATCACGAAACAGTTCCCAACTAACCCCACGATGAAGACCAGCAAGTACGCCACACAATACACAGCAGTCATCGCACCGCCGTGTCGGTACATAAATTCGTCTGTGATGACACCTAGGTCGGACCTGTTCATCGTCTCGTTCATCTTCATTGGATGGTGACGGTCAATTGAACCCTCCATATGAGTCGACAGTGGCTCCAAGTCTGGGAGCACAATGTTGTCAGGCACAAATCTACTGTTCATTGCCTCCAAGATAGTATTCGAAAGCATGTCTACCACGTTATGTTTATGACCGTCCCTCATATGAGAGTGGTTGTGGTGCCGCCAATGATGACGCGTCTCGTGACTCGGTGACTGAGTCGAAAAATTATAGTTAGCATCTTCCGTGAAGAATTCATTCGGCGATATCCTTAAAGGTGCCATTTTCCTTAAAAGTTATTTGACATTTTCTCAAAACAATAACACCAAATAAATTTTTTAATCGATAATTAAATTCTAAGCACACGTCACTAGGTCATTAGAATTCTAGTTTCACACATCAAAAGTTTGCAAAGTAATTTCATTCACAAGCTCACGAGAAAAAATAATTCTAATGTTTCATTAGAAAAGTATGAAAAGTTCCGTAGCTGTGGCGCGTCTGTTCGTAGCGGGTTTTAAGGTACGCGTAGTTGTGGCGGCGTTCGCGCGCCGTCTGCCCGTAGAAGCGCTACGGCTACGAGCCGCGTAGGCCCGGCCGTCTCGACGCATGTGCAATTGTGCATATTGAGTAATGACAGGAACACATACAAGCCACTTTGCCTAGCCTATGTATATCAGTTCTATATAAAATATTATTGAATACACGTGTTAGTTGTAATCTAAATCTGTACTACCACAATACTGTGTTAATTTAAGACACGTGTATTTTGCATTGAAATGACAGATATATTGCTTTTTATGTTTATCGGAACAATTTTTCAAGGCTATCAAAAATAAATCAAACCACAAGACTGAGTAGTGAATGCTGTTTCATTTGAGTATTATTGTGTAGATCATCGTCATTATTTCGGTCATAGAACATCCACTACAGGACAGGCGCCCCTCTTTCTGAATGATTTCCAAGGAAAATGGTTAAAATGATTTATTAAACAAAATGACTTATTTATAAATCGGGACTTATTAGCGGTAATATTTATGAAGTACGAAACCTTTTTGCTTACCCGATCTCTCTCTTGAATTGGACCGAACGTGGCATCAAGTCGCTAAAGACTTAGTAATAATTATAAAATGCTCTATTACATATAGGTAAACGATTCTTATTCTTAAGTTTTCTTATTTATTCCTTTTTTTATAATTTTACATTTGACAAAGCAACCTATTTTTTCTGTGGCTCTGTGTGCTGATCTCCAGGATTTAACCCCTGACGCAAAAAAAAAGGAGTTATAAGTTTGACGTGTCTGTGTTTCTGTGGGTCTGGCTGTGGCATCGTAGCTCCCAAAAAGTGTGTTTTTTTGTTTGAAATATGACTTGGACGAGAGTGTTCTTAGATATAATTCAAGAAATTCTGTTCAGCCGTTTGAAGATCATCAGCTCTTTTCTATTCGTTGAACTGATTTTCGAGTCGGGGGTGTTTTAACTTTTTAATAAGTCATCCTCCACGCCTTTTCCGAACTAAGTTAGGGTAGGCTTTCAGCCTAACTACGATACGGGAGATCTTCGATATTTTACATGGAGCGACTGCCTTCAGACCTCCACAATCCAAGAACTATGCGATATTGAAGTTTTGTAGTTAGACCAGGTTGTCGGACTTTTTAGGGCTTCAACTACCCGTAACGAATGCCACAGATGTTCGTATGACAACCGGGACCGACGGTTTAACGTACTCTCCGAGTCACGGAGGGGTCTGAATATGTTTAGAATGGTCACCCATCTTAAGACTGACCTGGCTAGTATTACTTAGCATTGTAATGTGCTAACCTACTCTGTTACTTTCTGGTCTTTGCTGTAAATTTTTCATAAGTATTTTTCTTAAATCAATTATTTCGAAGAATTGTTGGGCAATTTTACGATTAAAGACAAGCATGCATTTGAATTTACACTACACATCCAGAGGTAAAATTTCAACCTTTATTAACAAAATTATATTACTACATACCATGTCATATCATAACCTCGAAGGGTAAGCAGAAGCATCATAAACACACACATTTTGCCAAATAAAATTAGGTGCATAAATTCGGTACTTCGGGCACTTTGGGAATTAAAGATAGGAAAAATTGGAAGTATATTTAATTCGGCCAAGTGCGAGTCGGACTCGCGCATGAAGAGTTCCTTACCATCGTACAAGATTTAATACTATACGCGGTTTAATTTTCAATTTATTTTTATCATATGTTGTTATAGCGGCAACAGATATACACAAAGATCATGAGATACAGCCTGGTGATAGACGGACAGACGCAGGGACGGACAGCGGGGTCTTAATAATAGGGTCCCGTTTTACCCTTTGGGACCCTAAAAAGGCTAAAAAAGAAAAAGTAAGTGGACTATTTTGTCTGTCCTTGTTTATATTTAGTTAAACACACACACGCGCACACACACACGTGAGCACACATACACACACACAAACACACACATACACACACACACACACACACACACACACACACACACACACACACACACACACACACACACACACGAGGCTACAGTAAGATAATGAAATGTTAGCAACTAAATGGTAGTTTACAATTCAATTTATTTTTTTGTTCGTCTATTCTTTTATGTTTTCTTAATTAACACTGTGTTCGTCAATATGTTTATAGTGTGCGCGAGGACGCTGGTACCCTAAACACAAGTTAAATCTTATTCTGGGTACCAGAGTTCATCGTAAATACTATATGTCATGCATGTGCAAAAAACAAAAAAAAAATTTACATCAATATTTTTTAATTAGAAATGTAAGTCCAAGTAACCGGGGTGTTCAATTGACCATTGTCATGTACAACGATTTTAGAGGCAATGTTTTTGATATATTATAAACTCATCTCATGCTTATCCCTGTCGTGGTGCGAGTTCAAGGATCTAACAAATCAATCGTAATAAACCGAAGGCAGCAACCTTTTGGTTTAATTGGAAAATCGTTTGTTTTGTATACGATGTTTATTGTTATTTGATGTTTTAGTATTATTTGTAATTCCTAGTAATTTAACTACAGACATTTTATACAACGAGTTGAATATTTCTGATTGATTTCTGTCATTTATTTTGCAGTGAAAGCATTTGGCTAACGAGTAAAGGATATGATTTTGATTTGACCTTCACTTAATTTGAATTTCATATAATGTGTAGAGAAATAGGATCTAATGGTACACAAAGAGGTAATTATACCTGGCGGACCGCATAGCTGCTTCAAGCTGGTGTTCAGGTGAACCGAGAATGGGAAACATTTTGGGCCGCTCTAATTTGTCCATGTATCCCTTTGACTAAGACAGAGTTTAGCGAAGAAACGAGAGAGGCAGATGAGTTCACTGTCACTAGATTTTTACGGTGTGATAGAGAGGCATGGTACAGAAACCTTTGCGGCTTTGGCACTTTGAAACTGTGAGAAATCAGGAACAAACAAACGGCACTGGCTATTTGTGTATGATTGAACTTAATTTGAATACTCCAACTGAAACTAACAGGGTTTCATTCACAGTTTATTTGCTCATGAAATACGAATAATATCTGCATATTTTATCACAAGGCGTAGCGCGTAGGACGATACATAAGTACAGTTTTTTAACTTGAGTTTAATAATATTGTCATTTATTTTATTTCAATTAAGTAAATGTTTGCGGGAAAAACAAACAAACAACAAGTTTAACAATAAAACATAGACTGTAAATTGCAAGTGGCGTGGCATATATGTATGATTTGTTGTTCTGTGTATAAAAAAATATGACAAACAATTCTTATTAAAGCTTATTTTAATAATATTAGCAGTTCCCGCTCGACTTGGCTCGTGTGTACATATTTATACATTTTGCGCGGAACCCTAGTTCTTTCTCCAAAATTAAAGTAGCCTAAGTAACTCCTTATAACACCAGCTATTTGTGAGTAAAAATCCCGTGGAAATCAGTCCTCCCTTTCCGGAAATTAGCCGGAACAAACAGACAGACAGACAGAGAGACAGACAAAAATATTAAAAACTAATTTTTAGGCATGGGTATCGTGCAAATAACTGTATGAGTATGAAATGAGTTTCACCCGCGAATAATTTATAAGAAATCATTGATTGGTGATTTATAACACTTCAGCATAGACAAAATTTTTGTACCAATTGTTTGGCATGGAGGCGGTTACAGTTCGTCTCTTCTGGGCAATGCTAGTTTCTGGTCGGTCGGCGAAGATTATGCGTCACATGCCCGTTACCCTAGCAGAAGCACGTCTTAGATGGTAGTGCGATGTGTTCTACGCATGCAAATCAATATTATCTTTAAAAAAAACGTTGCATTGATTTCTTCTTTTATATCATGTTAATAATAAAATTTACATCTTCCATACTTTTATTTAAAGCGAAGTTTATTATTAGTATCTCTGTTTCCTAAAATTAAAGTATGTACAGCTGGGATCGGGTTTGACTGCAGTAGTAGCAGGAGCAGGAACGACAGCGGAGCGAATGCAATACTAATAATACTCTCGCCCCACTAACGCTTTCGCTTAGTTTCCCTGTAACGCTGTAAGGAGGAGAATTGGCACATTGAAATAATAGTAATATTAACAAATATTATTCGGGAACATATAACACGATTGTTTTTATAATTGAGTACCGGGATATGGTATGTGGATGTTAGGTGTACTATTTGAGCTTAGGCAGTGTCCTGGCCATATCTATTTGCAAGAGTCATCAGTTCCTCAGAAACAACATTATGGTTTTTATACCACTAAACTAGTTAACAAGCTACGCTCTGTCTCACTTAGAAATACCACGCTTGCTGTAAATGTAAATGTAAATTTAACTACATACTCCATGAAATATTCATGACGTAAGTTCTCATACAAAGTAATACAATGTAAGCAGTGTTAAGTGAAGAATTGTGTATCTACTAGTGCCTTTATAAGTTTTAGGAAAATCTACTTCAGGAAAGGTTCATTTCTTGAAGTAGATTTTTACAACCCTTTTGCTAGTATTATGCGACTGATAACTGAAATATAACTTTTATATTCAACGGACTAGTGTAAAATTTTATACCTACATACATCGGAAATGGTTTTCTAGAGAAGTTAAAAAGATTTTTTTTTAATATTGGTAAGATTGCCCATGATGGTGTTCCTCTCATATTCGAGTTTTTTGAAGTAATAACTTCTTATGGAAGGGTAAATCGCTTCGTTACGTAACGCGTTACGGCGCCAGTCTGTCTGGCTTCCCTTTCTCTCACTCATAAAGTGATCACTTCTGTCGGGCGTCCTGAGACGCACACGTTTTTTTTAAACAACCACGATGGAAAAGAAGCACACATCCCGCTTCCTTTGGGCTGTTGATTGAGTAGCTATTCTTTTCGGCTTCACCAAAATGTGGGGCTTATTATACTTAGAAATTTATTTCAACCCGTTTTTTTTTTCCTGAAGATCTATCTGCTTGTTATTAGTCAAAGTAACTTACACATTAATTAAGCAGTTATATAACAAGTAATTCTGTCGTTGAGGTTTCAAATCAAAAACAACCGTAATTTTCACTTATTGTTGTTGTGTGTTGTTGTCACTTTTCTCACAATGCTGACAAACTTCAACGTTACCGCAATAGGTATCGTTCTGCCGAACGGGGTTTTCAGATCATATCCATCGCTCTAAATAAGTTATGAATTTGTAGGGGGTGGAGAAATACAATAGGAGGACATCAAACCACCCTCAAGAGTAAGAAAGAAAAAAGTACAAACCCATAAAGAATTACCAGCTGTCGTTAAGTATCATCGATATTACACCACATATAAAATAAATGACAATCGTTACTATAGAGAAGCATTTGCCATTTTGTTTTTTAACAAAAGATTTCACGTAATGTAAGCAAATGTTGGTCTATTGCGCCAACGTTGGACTTTAAGTTACAGTTACAGATCGATTGATCTACTTTACCGTGTACCAAGAATCAAAGTGATTATAATTATGCACATGACATACTTTCAAAAGATCAATACTGCGTTTCTTCGAATGTTTTTACCCCCGACGCAAAAAGAGGGGCGTTATAAGTTTGACGTCGATGTCTGTGTGTGTTCGATGTGGTTTATTTTCATTTGAAAGCCAGTTTCCTTGCGGTGGCTCTTAGCTATATTTGGTTACTATCGGTAAAGCAGTGTAAGAGTATCAGCTCTTTTCCAAAATGATGTAAGGCATTTTTGTTATTGTTTTGTGTCGAGGGTTTTTAAATTTTTAATTTATAGTTATCTATTTGACTAATATTTTGTAGCAAACAGGCTCAAGATACAAATTCCATTCATGGACTTAGGAATTAAACCCCAGAAGTGGATTAATTATAGATTCTCCGGACTGCTATTACTTAAATATGTATAGTAGTAATTATCGCGTCTATTTATAATGTAGAATAATAGGTATGTTACATTGTCCTCACATTTCATTTAGGCTTATAAGCAATGTAACCAGAAATTTGTAAAAAACATTTTGCAAAAGAGTATCCTTGGAGTTTCTTGCCTGTTCTTCTCCATAGGATAAACGTATTGGAACAGGCAACTAGCTTCACGACTGACTTAGTCTGACTGACTCCTACTCCTGACAATTCAAAAATACCTATTATTGGTTTAATGAAAATAAATGGTTTTGATTTGATTTGATTTGAATTGCATCGTAGCCCGTAATTTTGTAGGTAAATTATATTTATCAAAGGTGGACACATAAGTCAGATCACACATAGATCATATCAGTACGTAAGATAAAATATACTAAAACGAAAATATCAGTTTGTTTTTATATAAATGCATACTATTTAATGCAGTCAGCTAATTCTTTGCCTAGTATAAATACAACCTAATTTTATAAATATTTGATTATCAAGATCTTTAACTACTGTAGTTAGATAATTCTCCTTTTAGTTCCCTAATCGAGCGGCAAATACCGTTTTTGATCGGAATTATGCTTGTGCGATAGTTATAGATGTTCATAATCTATGTTGATGTAATGATTCCTGAGACATACTCGTGAGGTAGTACAGCCACACGGTAGAACACCGTAGTGTGCCATTTCTTGTAATCTTTTGTAGCTTTTGTTTCCGTCCCGTACTAAGCTGCTGTTTGTATTTTCAAGTATAAACCGTTATTATTTTTTAAAAGCAAACTGAATTCAGCACGATTTTCGTGCTGAATTCAGTTTACATATGGTTTCCAGTGTAACAAAGTATTATTTACCACGATGGTTTTCATGTCTTCAGTTCGACCTCTCACCTATCTTTACAAATATATAAAATATAAAAGTGTCTGTTTGTAATGACAGTTTTTTACTAAATGCATCTGTATGTTAACACGGTATTTATACAAAAAAAAAATTAACATTCTTGTCTGTTTGTTCCGGCTTATCTCCGTAATGGGTGGACCGATTTCCACGAAACGTTCCCTGGCAGATAGCTGGTGTTATAAGGAGTAACATAAGCTCCGCGCAAAAAATATAAATATGTACACGGGAGCGAAGCCGCGCGGGGCACAGCTAGTGTACCTTAAAGTAGTACAACCTACCTACCTTACCTAGTCTATAATATATTTTGTTTCGACCAAGGAAGTATGTAATTTCTTCGTATGGTACCTACCTATTTGTAATCAGATTGGAAGATGGCATCAACACTTTATTAAAGATGAGATTCTCTATATTAATACCAACCATGGAGAGGTCGTAAAATTTTACTGTTCCAACGGTTTTAGGTTTAGACGAAGATATAGTTTTGAAGAATGAGACAGACGTTTTGGAACACGAAATTGTTTTAATATTATTGACCATATTTAGCTAAAGACTTAGTTTTGTCATAACTTCTTTTACGAAGTTATGTACACCGCAATCAGCAATTGCGTGGAATCGCTATTTGCGTATTACTATAGTGTATATATTTGTGTGTGAACCAATGGGTTGACGCACAAATATTTTACTGTAAAACAAAGTTCCTGGGAGACCAAGCTTCACTCGGTAGCTTTTTATAAAATAGTATTTTTTTTGTAAAATTGCATTTTTACAGGAAATACAACTATGCAGTTAAGCTTAAAATACAAAACTGTATCTGTATACAAAATTTCATAAAAATGGTTAGAGCCGTTTCCTAGATACCCGAAATATATACATAAATAAATACATACATACAATAATTGCTCATTTAAAGTAATAAGATAAGATAAGATAAACTTTCCTTAAACCTTACACACGTGCTTTCGTGTCAACATAATAATAATATGTATTTCTTAAACGGCATACACACGATTGTATCGTGTTTTAGTAGGTACCTGATCACATTTGTGATTGAATTGTCTTGTTTGTTGCAAGTCTCTATATACGAAATGTTACAGAAGGGTCATACTTTAGGAGCGTTATGTGTAGTCAATAAATAGTATATTTAGCTTCAAAAAAATAATTTTGAATGATTTCTTTGATTCTATAAATTGCTAACGCTTTACGTCATTCACGGAATCTACTCTATGATCCTAAAATGTGACCACATCTTTCTGTAACAACCTACATGTGATGACAGTAAGGTGGGCTGTGTTGTCTAATGCTTTTCTAACTAGCATTTTAGTCATATGAAAAAAAAGAAACTAATACAGTCAGATCTAAATTTCTTAAGATAGGATTAAGGTTACTCTATTCTACCCCAAAGATTATTTAATTTATATTTTTAAATATATATATATATATTTGTTATAGTAAATGTATTTAAAAATGTAATTTATATGTATATTTAAGTGAATAAAGACAACAATAGTAGTAAAAAGTAAAAAATCAATAATATAAAGTTAAGTAATAATAAATATTGTATGCCAAATGGCAGGACATGGCTGATCTAAATACAATGTAAACATCTTTATCTGTACCTATGATCCACAATAATAAATATTGTATGCCAAATGGCAGGACATGGCTGATCTAAATACAATGTAAACATCTTTATCTGTACCTATGATCCACAATAATAAATATTGTATGCCAAATGGCAGGACATGGCTGATCTAAATACAATGTAAACATCTTTATCTGTACCTATGATCCACAATAAACAGTTTGAAGTTTGAATTCTCACGATATCTTAGATCCGTGGTTAACGAATAAAACGTGTTATAAATAGAAGACAGTAATTCGCCAAGTGGCAGTCGTATAGTATCTCATATAAAATCGTGTACAGACGATATCATGTAAACTCGATTAATTGGATTTGCGATTAAAACGATTTTTATTTGCATAATATAAAATTGAGTAGCGGTATTGAGTTCTGAAGGACTTAGTTCCTGTTTTATTTATTTAACACTTAATTGTAAGTACCTATTAGTTTTATGATTCACCCGCGTTCATGCTTTCTCGAGAACTGCTATCGAAGGTGAAAATATTTTTTCAAATTCGATTAATGTCCTATGTACCTAGCACATTGCATATTATGCTTTTTTTGTTATTTATTCGTCTAATTAAATAAATAGAATGCTTCTTTAAAGTTTTTTTTTATAATTATTATGGTATCTGCACTTAGAGTATACATATAGCTTGCTTATGTATACTCTAAGATGGTACACCGTTTGTTCAACGGAGATCATGAATCTTCTTCTAAATTTTATCTACGTTTTGCATTGGCATTCAATTGTGATAAACAAATATAAACGCAAAGACAGACACACAGAAAAAAATTATAAAGCAATAAAAATATAATTTAGTTACGGAACTCTAAAATGAACAGGGAACATACTATACATTTAAAGTTGGTACATAAGAGGATACTTTACTGCTAAGATGATCAAAAACTAAACTCTCATAATTCCACTCATATTTACTTTCTTCAACTTTAGTAGAATGACAATAATTATATTAATGGCATTTACTAAGAAAGGAATATCTACAGACATGACAAACATAAGTTTGAGACAAGAGTCTTTAATTTAATACTACTAGCGCCATCTTACAAATTATACCAAAACTAAAAGCCGTGGCGCTATTTTCAGAACAGACCAGTTACGTTGAGGACAAAGTAATCTTAATGTTGAGCGGTTTTCTTTATCTAGTTGTAAGACACTGATCTTTTACCGATATTTTATTACGGACATAAAGTATAGTGGCTAAATTTACAACACAAAATACACAACAACTTTATGTAGTGTAGCATATTATTTACATAAATGTTTGAGAGTTCAGTGCCCTGTCGTGAGCGTCATAGGTGTTATATGTAGATAAACTACATGCTTCAGAAAGATGAAATTATATTTTGGAATAATTATGTAAAATACCTTATTAATTTCAATCCCAACTTCAATTTATATCAAACCCTTATAGGATCACTTTCTTGTCTGTCTGTCAAAACTCTTTTTCTCAGAAAGCCGTGGTTGTCTGCAATTACATGTCTGCGATCCCTTGAAGCTGTAAAAAAATCAGGCTTCTCAATCAACGCAATCAAAAGATACGGCCGTTTAAGCCATTTTACCAAAATTTTAACATTTCGCAGATAAATCAACACCTGGTACTTCCCATTGACCTAGAATCATAAAATTAGGTAAAAGCAAGGTCTCACAGCCCAAGTAAAGAAAAAATAATTTGTTGTTATATCTGTCTGCCTGTTTGAGTATCTGTCAAGACCCGTTCCTCATGAACCCGTGGAGTCATCAAGTTGAAATGAACATCAAATACTTATCTCAGTGGTTCCTTGAAGCTGTAAAAAATCAAGCTTCTAAGTCAACGCAATCACGATACCATTAAGCGTTAGACTTTGAACATGTCGCAAGTAAATCCAAACCTATAGGGTACTTGCTATTAACCTCTTAGAATCATGAAATTTGATAAGAAACAAGGTCTCACAGCACAAGTACCTAACGGAAAACTCCGAAAGTGGTTAATTTGTTGTCATATTATATAAAAATCTGTGAGAGAGTATTTTTAGAACTGCTGAAAGTTCAGTTTCTCCTATGGAAAAGACAGGTAAACATCTTGGAAATTTGATTCCAAAGATGGACGCACTGTCTAGTGTACAAGTTTGTTTGATTACGGACTCACACTTGTCCGGTTTTTTTAATTGATCACTGCAGAAACAAAGATTTCATAATCTCTAGTAGCACTTGTAACCTAAAGATATATCTCAACTACCACTTCTGCGATTCGAATCTTGTATATAGATTAGTTAATCGACATACAAGCTCAAAAGGGCAATTTAAAAGACCTTACATATTTAAGTAAACTATCTACTAAATCTCATGTTTAATGACCTTTAACGTAATGACTTACAAAGCATTCTAATAATAACACGAGTAACAGAAACCACCGGCCAATTTTGGAGGCTAAATGTTTATTGTTTTAAATTAACTAGTTTTGAGAGCAGAAAGGTATAGTAAACACACACAACACAAACACACTCATAAACACATCAATGAGGATAATATTATGATATTTCACTGGCCTGTTGGTCTAGTGGGTTCCATTCCCACCAAGGACAAATAATTGTGTAATGAGCATCTATCTTTAATGTGTATGTATTTAGTAATATATAAGTATGTTTATCAGCAGTCTGGTTACCATAGTACAGGCTCTGCCTAGTTTGGAATCAGACGGTCCTGTGTGAGATGTGTCAAATTATTATTATCATCATTCCTTTTCGCCTGGTTTTCTATAGGGTAAATGTACCCTGTTTAAAAAAGCAATCTTACTGTAACATAGACCAATAATATTTATAATTATTTTATATTATGTGTATGTAAATGTATCTTCATATGTTATAAATTTGTTTTTTTTTTTTAAGCTGTGAAGTATTGTACATTATCAATAAAATAAGTAAGAAAAATGTTAGAGTGAAACGGTTAAATTGGAAAGAATATTTACGCAGATTATTTTGTCCGGAAGTGTATTTTAGATTTTTAGATTTTTAATCAAATAGTCTAGAAAAATAAAAATATAAAAAAAATACCCGAAAAAAATACCGAAATATAGTTAGGGTGGCGGCCTTGTCGCCAAAAAATTATACAGAAAGCAAATTATACAGAAAACCTTTTGCATAGAAACCACACTAGTTTTCATATATACGCATTGTAATGGTGATAAGGTAAGTTTAACAAAATGCAAAGAAAAATACTTTTAGGCCACTATACAGTTCCTTATTTCTAATCATAAAAAAAGTTGCAAAGTTTCTAGAACAACAGTAATTAATTTCAAAAGCATCAGGAACCGTTGAACCGGGAGAGATAGCAGTGGTCAACAACCTTCGCAACTTTTAAAAGATCGTTTTTCAACGCTTTCGAGGACACAATGGGGTGAGTTCGAATTTAATTAGATTTTTCGTCGCATGACTAGCCGCGAGTGGAACGAATGCTCGTATTTCTACAATATTTCCTATTGATTTTATTACTGATTGCTGTATTAGGGTCTGTTATAAGAACTACCCAAGAATATGTTTTAATTTTGACAGGAATCAAATAAATGAACCACAGGCTGACTCTAAGGTTAGCCTGTGATATCCTGTAAATATCGAATATCGTGATTAGTACAGTAAAGTGAAAAAAACGTGAGTAAGAGTTCAACTTTAGAATTTTTTAAACGGACGTCATTAGGAACAGTGGATCTTAGGGGCTGAGAAGAAATTTGTCAAATCAAATCAAATCATTTTATTTGCGGGAAAAGTGGTACAGATATGATGGTACACAAAATTTTGTTTCTCACAATTCACCAAAATTGGCATACAAATACCATGGTTACACAACCAGAATTGCACTACACTAATGCAGCCATTCGAATACACAATCACATTTTTTTAAATGTCATCAAAAAATAAATAATGAAAATAATGTCGTGATAATTATACCTGATAGTTCGAATGACACCAATAAAATTATAACAAACACACCATGTAAACACATACTCGCATCAAAAATATATAATTATATTATCCAGTCCCAAAAAACTCTTTCATTGTGTAAAACGTGTGTTTTATTAACCAGGTTTTCAGTTCCTTCTTCATTTTTTGTAACGGTAGCTCGCGAATAGATTTGGGCACTTTATTGAACACTTTTATACACATCACATAACAATTATTTTTAAATAATGATGTTCTGCAAGCGGGCATTATTCATCTAGAAGGATCTCT
The DNA here is from genome assembly GCA_949752705.1 of Callimorpha dominula. NCBI lineage: Eukaryota > Metazoa > Arthropoda > Insecta > Lepidoptera > Erebidae > Callimorpha > Callimorpha dominula. The sequence goes on from OX457002.1 coordinate 1,086,112, forward strand.
TTTGCCTAGGATTGAATTTTCACGGTCAATAACACCACTACAAACAATCCAAAAGGAGACGGGCAAGTTTGCTATCTCTGGATTCGGTCAAAGATAGTAGACGCACTTATGGCCAGCCATTCTCCTGCAGGTATCCTTTAGCTAGTGGTGTGTAGGTACTAAATACTACATTTCTGTATAGCTATCACATTTGTAACGTTCATCAGCGTCCCACAGAACGGCCTTGGACTCTTTTTAAGTCTTTATTCAGATCTTATATTTCCGATAAACTATTTGACGAAGAGTTCGAGTGCGCGCCCTAAGAGCAGTCACGCGGTGAGTCACGCGCCGATGCCTGCTGTCGGCACGTAAAGTATTTAATTAAATTAAATTAATTTTTGTAAACCGACGACTAAGAGTATAGATTGTGTTGTCTACTGACCTGCAGGGTTCGGACAATGCACAAACAAAGCGGCGCTTACTCTCAAAAAGGTCTTCTTGTTTACGATTTTTGTAGTCAAAATAATAGGACTATTCAAAAAGCGCAACGCCAACTTACTCTAAACATGTAGCAAAACTAATATAACATTCTCATAGAAGACGACTGGGTACTATATACATACTATTCATAACTCAATGGCAGGTGGAGAAGGGTCATTTTTAATCAATGCGTAATTTGCAAGGTTAGTTCAGTATCCAAATCTATATACATAGAAACCTTGTACAGCTTGGTATGTTTCATAATTTCTTATAAATTCTACGATTTAACGCTAAATCCCCAAAGCCAAAAACAAAATTTCAAATACTATTAAATGCAAAACCAATATCACGGCAAGACTGAGTGTCTTTATATATATTGGGCCGAATGTAACGAAGGACAATTTCACTTACGACAAAAAAAAGAAAGCTGAAAAAGTTAAAAATTGCTCTACGTGACTCCATGCGAAAAAGGTCAAAATCAGTAATAGTTAGTAGGTACGGCGATATTAACTGGTAAACCGTAAATGTTCACTGAATACCAGATAACGAGAGGGACAACTTAATGCTATAAGTCTCTTAGTCTTGATTCAAATTTCCCGACTTTCAAACCGATTAATTAAGGCAATAAGGTTGGTTTACTTTTAATCCTACTTTTAATACAATCACTAATAGAAATAAGAACCATAATTCATTCAAAAATAGACCATAACCGGCGATTAGTTTAAAGAATGTTACAGAAAGGCGTGGTCAAAGTTAACGACAGTTGTGTGTAGCTACCAAATAGTTGGTTTAGCTCGAGAAAAAATTAAGTATGATTTATTCTGAATATTTTGGCTATGACTTTTCATAAAAACTTCAAAGCCATGTTTAGATAGATCATCTAATGATCTATTCTGTATCTATATATCCATTATCCATGTTTTCTATTGTGTATTTCGTGCTCGGGTCTCTGTATGTTATCTAAGGTGTCAGTCATGTTCATTTGCTGCATAATTTATTGCCACTAATGCAATACTTATCAGTTAATGTCTGTTAGCATATACTTCATCAAACCATTGATATAAACTGGTATGGGTTTTTATTACTATGTCGCTTAAGAATGATATTTTTTCTTCTTAAACATTTACTTAATCAAAACATTTTTTTTTCTTTTTACAGAGGGGAACATGTGACCAAGTCACTTTGTGCCAGCGGTAGCGGAAGAATGCCCATTACGACTTTGGAGGTAGTTAGCAATCAAATCCCTCCTCGGTTTCCCTCCTCAATTAATATTTACTATTTAATTGGAATTCCGCCATTTACCATGTTATTCAATTAGTTATTCTTTAAAAATATATATTACATCTGTTACATGAACCCTGTTAGTCATCCCGATAAATCTTTTCGGACTAGCAAAATTGTGTCTTTTGTATGAGTCTTACCAGTCTATCCCAGTGGACACCATCGAATAATAGTTCAAAGGGTCATTGAACCCTACTAATGTTGTTTATTGTTTACGCATTTAGCTATTAAGCCCGTAGGCCCATCTAGTTAAGAAAACAGTTCTTAATTATTCGCTTTCGTCTAATAGGTTAAGTTTTAGTTCATTAAATCAGTTCTTAATATTGTTTCTGAAATTAGGAATTTATAACAGCTAGTTAACAATTTGCTTTAATTTGATAGTATAAGGTTACTGCTTTTTCTGAGTGTATTACTATCTTCAGATAATTTTTTGTTCTTTTAAGTTTGTGGTGACATTCACATAGGTACTACAAAATATATTTCAGCGTCATCTAACAAAGACAAGTGGAACTAATCCTACATCGCGTAATGATAGTATATAGATACATTCAACTTCCTATTCACCTATCTTAGTCGGATAATTATTTCTCTCTGTCTGGCACTCATCAGTTTCTCTTCATATTCGTATAACATTTTTTTATTTCAACAATTGTGTTTTTAGGATCATATAGGCTGCATAGATAGATCAGCCAACACGATAAAACCTGACTATCGTAACCCACTAAGAACGATAGTAGCAACATTATAGAATGGCTACATATATTTGGCCCCTCAGCGACAAAGAGGTTACCTATATATATCAGTGTCGATTGTCATCCTCTTTAAACAGTACCACTGCTGGGACTCCTGGGTCTATAACAGTGAGTCACGAAAAAATATAACAGATACGTACTTCCCAACTTCCAAGGAAAGTCAAACGAAACAGGTATACTCCGAGAGCTAGTGACGAGCTCAAATGGCACTTTATATACCGTTGAGCTTACTGTCAAGAACGCGTGAGACCGACCACGGTTACCGTACAGCTAGCAATTGCTAATAAAGGCCCACCTTTGTATATTCAACAGCTCAATTAGGAAAAATTCAAACCTCGCGAGATTCAATTATTCATAAATCATTGAAATAAGTTATAAAATTGTAAAATAACATAGGTTCGAAATCGCATAAATGTTTACACAATCAAAAAATTAAATCCGCATAAAATATTTTTTCGTAGCTTATGCCTATAATAAATTTAGCAAATAATCGGGGACCAATGATTCTGAATGAATTCTGGTAATTTTAGGCGCAATAAAAGCGGGGTCGCTGTACTTCGCACAATGGGACATCACAGGCAGTATTTCAAGCGGCTCGTATATGACGACACCCCTGACCGGCAATGAAAATTGTGTACCTGCAATTTTTGTATAGGTTTCCGCTAGCACAGGTTTTATTAGAATTTCATAGATAACGGCTAGTAATCTAGTTTTATGTGATGTATTATTTTGCAATCATAGTGACGCTATTGTTCGCGTTAGGTCAATGAATGTAGGAATGACCTCTACATTTACACCCATAAAGGACATAGGAAGGAGAGTTTTATAAAAAGATATCTACAGATAAATAAATAATTTATCCTCGCAAAACTATTAACAGAAGAACTTTATCAGCCGTAAGAAAATTAATAATTTCAGTAAAGTTCCAGTGAACATGTAACGAGGACAAACCCACACTATGTCCACAGATAACTAAATACTTACGACGTAACAGATAAATCACTCCCTACAAAAACTGGAATACCTACAGTTTTAATTGCCTATTCTTTCCGGGCGCCGACCTGCGGAAATGACTTTAAATGTTCGTAAGCACAAGCACGATTATTATTGCCTCGCAATAGCACACGGCTGCTTGGCCTGTAGTCTGTGTAGGACTACCTCTTCAATATGCTTCTTTAAAAAAACAATATATTTCTTTTCTTAAATCTCGATTATTAAACTGTATGGTAGAAAATATTCTAAATGTTACAAAAAGTTTTAATAAATAATTAGAGAGAAACGAGGAATAATAAGGTGCGCGTGACTGCAACCACCGGCCGATAGGTTTTTGTGGGCGCAAGTCCATCGAGTGACAGAGGCCTTCTATTTATTTTTCATGTGATTGTGGTCTGAGACAATAATCTATTGGATAATATTGTCGTGGCTCAAAAAATAATCACTATTTCGCAAACTACCACTTTTTATAATATTAACTATTTCCCTTCTGCTCTGGTTATAATCTTTGACATGTTTTTCAAAACAGTTTTCGCAGCTGTTACCGAATATATAATCTATATGTCACTAACAATAAAGGCGGTCTTCTTTAATTCATTCTGGATCAGATGCGTTCTCTTAAACAGAGTGTTTCTTAACCGATGGTCCGCGGACCATTGTTGGTTCCTGAAAGCACCCATCACTTGTCAAATAAATTTCAAAAACGACAAATAGACGACCTACGTGTCGGGCGACTGATACATTAGCCAGTAGGTAAAGGTCGATGTCGTTTCGCGTGGTTCGTTCCGTACGCCTTTGCTTTTGTTCCAACAATTGAGGAACTGATTCGCAATTCTTTTATTATTAGCATTACTGAAAGACCTGACGCCCCAAAAAAAAGTCCGACAATCTGGTTTAACTACAGGACTTCGATATCGCCTAGTAGGGTTGTGGAGGTCTGATGGCAGTCGCTTCACGTAAAATATCGAAGTTTGGCCGTAGGGTTAGACTAAAAGCCGACCCCCAACTTAGTTGGGAAAAGCACGGAGGATGATAGGTTAATTGGTAATTTTGTCATATTTTTTATGTGCTCTGTAATAACTAAAACTATAACTACAAGTACACGTAGAATAATCATGTTGACGGGAATTAACGCTAGCACATATTTAAAATGCTGAGCCAGCCCGTGACCATAGGCGGTGCAACATGGTCGAAACGTCAGGCAAATCAAACGTATGTAATAACTTTTAAATAGGTGATGGTGTTAATTGCTTAACCGTGTATATGTTTAATATGTGTTCTGTGTAAGTCCTACTTCACACTAATAAGACAAAATAATTACATTATCGTGTATAAGTACACGTAAAATGAAATCTTGCTATTATAGTTTTACACTGTTTTTTACTTAATTTTTTTTATTAAAATCAAAAAAAAATCCACGTTTTTTTTAGTAGAGATGTAATATACACATAAATACTATGCTATATTTTAGGTTTTACGTATTACGGCTCAGCAGATTGCCATTTACTGGGCGCGTTTCCAATATCCGTCCAATTTTCTACTGAGAAGTCTCTAACAGAAAACGCAATCTCAATATTCAAAAACCCGTGAATGAAACTCAAGGCTTCACAATTACAAGTAGGATGTTATTTTTTTTTAAATCATTATGCTGTGAGAATCCCAGTTCTTAATAAATCCTTTTAACAGCAAGTAATAACTAATAATAACTTGAGACACCTCAGACACGGCCGGCCGTTCCATATTATGCAAAGCCTGTACTATGGTAACCATACTTATATATTACTAAAACATACATGTTATAGATAAATTATACCCAGACACAAAACAAATGATCGTGCTCATCACACAAACTTTTACCCTTGGTGGGTTTCGAATCCACGACCAGATTAGTCGCACTGGACAGGATCACTAACCACTAGACCAACCGGCCCGTGTTTAGTAGAAGTTATTTAAAGGTCTTTATGGATAGGGAACACACTATTACGTATAACTTAAAAATGTCAATACATATTTATTAGCCACATACGGTTTTAATCACCACTGATAGAAAGAGTTGAAGCGACCTTCATTTCTCTTAATACATTATACGAATACCACTTACGAATGTTTTTATTGTAATGTGAATACAGATCTGTATTCCTCCACCATCAAAAAAAGGGAAAAGTAATAACTTCAAGAAAAACGCGTGTACATTTGTGTAAAAATAACAGTCGTAAACGTGAAAGTATAATTGTAACTCATTTTGAGGTTATGTGCACCAATGTAAATTATAATAAAACCGAAAACATTTAATGTTGTGTAGTGAGGCATTGCTCTACGAGAAAGTTTACGATGGCGCGACATGTCGTTTTCCCAATTAAATATTGTTTTATTTATTGCTGGTGATCGTGACTCAGTTAGTGTTTCATTTACCATCGATAGTTTTCGACGAGGTAGCAGGTGTTGTGTCGATTTTGCCAATTGTTTTTTTTTTTTTTATTCTTGTGACAAAAATATAAAAATATGATCTTGGTTGCGAATAATACACATGAGTGTAACAAATCTTTTTGCCCTCCTCATAAATCAAAGTCCTCATTTTATGAAAATTTATATAGGGTACGCCACAATTGTGGCGGTAAGACACATCATGGAGGATTGGCTGGAGAGGCGACTTGGCATCCCCTACCGGATGACGAAGGTACTCAAACTCAAACTCCTAAATTATTGCTAATGAAAGTAATTTATCCGACTCAGTCAACTGACTTGTGACTGTGTTTAAACTTTTAAGACAGCAGAAACTAAGTTGCTTACCTCATTTAGTACACTCCAAAGAAGTAGAAATAACAAGATAATAGTTATTCACAATTATCTTAATTAGAAGAATGTATTTTCTGTTTAAAATCACGAAAAGTGAAGCACCTGCGCGTAAACTTCTTTGAAAACATAATTTTCTTAATGGAGATGAACAAATTATTTCAACTTATAACTAACTTCATTGCGATCAGTCACATTCAGCAACCTATTAAATAACAAAACTTGGACGATAACTTTGATTCTTATTTGGTTATAGAAGTTTAACAATAATAAACTCGAATTCCTCGTGTCAAGGTTCAAATTTGATTGAAGTTGTAATAGTTCGTTTCGTTTGTAGTTTTCAAATTTATTTTATCACGGGATGTTTGTTCGTTCTCTAATTTTAATTATATGTCATGGAGCATAATATCTGACTTTCCCGCTGTCCGCGGGTCAATGACATAATGATTTTTTTGATACATAACTGCACTCTGCAAGAGCATGCAATCATCTTTAATAATTTATTCGGATACCGGACCCAACCCCTAAGACTGAATAATGACCGAATAAATAAATAACTCACGTTATTTAATATAGAGATTTTCTGTATCGCCACTCTATGTAGCCCCAGTTTTTGTTGGTGAATTCTGAGATAAGTCTGTCTTTCTAAAAGAGTCTGATAATTACATTGTTTAGGAAAGAATTTAAGTGATACGCAGTAACATTTTAAAGATACTGTAATGCTTGGGGGCTTTTTCGGTACCTGGATTATAGGGTCGCTATCGAGAGGTGGATAATTAAAAGATTAAACAACCCCAACTGTTGACTATAATGTGCATCAAGGTATTTTTACAATAACATCTATTTAACCAATTAAATATCTTGAACAAATCAATATTTCTTGAGCAGAGCGTGCTGACCGCACGAAGTCTGTCACCCAAGTCTTCTACGAGTGTCTTCTATTTTTCCAGTTTGAAAATTCTAAGCATATTTTAATCATTCTGCTCAAAACGGGTCGATTACGCTCAGTATTACAGGTTAGTTAGTGTTAAAATTACCTTTAATTAGTGGTAATTTTTTTACAATTTAACTTCCATGTTTTGCACCGTCAATGAATAGTCAAAGTAGGGATACTTTGACTATTCATTGTTATTTGATATAATTATTTAAACAACAGAATGATATTGAACAATCTTCCTTTTGGTTTAAATCTCTCATTAAGATATATTAATAAGAACAAACAAGAGATAGCTGCTGTAAACCGTTGAGTAGTGCCCTTGACTAGCTTCCGCATCCATCATCATATCTACTACAGGTCTCCGTCATGTTGTAGTGTCATTTAAACTACATATTGTGCAAGTATCAAGAAACTAGTGATGTGGAAAGTCAATGGGGAACGTTTTAAAGACTTTAAAGTATACCCTATGCAATAAAAATTATTTATTGAAATCGCACTACACTTCAAGAATATTTAAAAGAAGTATAAGGGTTGACTTGAGAACCTGGTCCGTTTTTTCGTCGGTTAAAACGCCTATTATTGTTGCTATTATATAAAAAAAACATTTAAATGATAACCGACAAATAATCGCTAAACAAATATATTGACAGCTGAGAGCATTCAAATTTATATTTGACTATGGTTGACTAGAAGAAAACAACAATAGCATTAAGTAGGTATGCTTATCTTCTTTATAAATAAAAAAATCGTGTGACTCTTTTGTTAGCGATGAACTCCTAAACTAATTAACCGATTTTGAATGAAAATTTGCGCAATGTGTACAGTTTTGTTGTTATCTCAATTTATAGTTACAATATTTTTTGTTGCAAATTACTTATCCACAGTAACGCGTGACCGGGTAGCTAGTGTAACTATAAAATGATGATTTAATCATTAAATAATTTAAACATAAACATACGTTGTGTATATAGCCACAAACACCAGAAACACACCAATACCAACCTGACACAACAAAAAATACCAACCCGTATAGTAAAAAACAAAAATACATACACATTATATCAGGCAGTTTATTTGAAACGTCACAGTGTCGTCAAACTGTAAGGGTATCATCTTCCGGTAAACATTTGAGGATTTCCGGTCATAGAACTTTGTCTGCGTGGTTATGTAAAGTACATTACACTTGCGAATGGAGACGTTCCGTCACTAAACGTTCGTTCCTATTTAATATACAGGCTGTTCGGAACGGTATGGTCAAATTTTAGGAACATTATGTGCAGCCGAACTATGGTTGATTCAATTTGTCAGTTTCAAAATGAGAATTTTCACATTTCTGTATTTCATTTTTCGCCGTCATATTGACCCCCTTAGCGCCATAACGGACATTTCTAAGAGCTTATCTTCCCACAAGTAGTATACTTGTAGATAAGCGATTACTGACGTTGACAACATTTACCAACGATTCAAAAATTCCTTCAACTACTAGAAAAGAGCTGATAATCTTCAAACGGCTCCACAGATGTTCAAACAAAAAGAATTATATCGAAATCGGTCCATCCGTTTAGTTTATGATACCACATATACACAAACACATACGTTAAACTTATAACACCCCTCCTTTTTGCGTGAGGGGGCAAAAAAAGTTTTGTATATAATATTCTTTCCCACATACAAATATTTTGTACTCCTAAAGCTCCTCTAGCTTGCCACACCCTGATTATATTAGCGCTAAGACTTTGTTTGAGCTTTTTAGACGCAACTGTCCCGGCTCACTCAGTTGGGCAACACGCGCACACGAGACTTTGGCATTCACTCGCTGTTAAAGTTAAAGGAATAATTATGTGACGGGAATTAACGCGATCACGTATTTAATAGATATTACCACAGAATATATAATAGTACAGGTAAGGGTATCTTCCGGTATTCATTTGAGGATTTCAGGTCATAGAACCTTGTATGTGTGTTTATGTAAAGAACATTACACTTGCTGAGCATAAGGTAGTATTACATATCTTTTGAAATGTACCTATTACATACATGTTCACGGTAATTCCTTTTAACATAATTATATTATCATGGAACACGAAAGTGTATAAATAAGGGTCAAAGGTGTAGCAGTCTATTGGCGCATAACTCGAGTGTATTTTTTTGATTTGTATTGTGAGTTGCTATTTATTAAATGTCTCCTTAAGTTATTTAAACGACTTTTATTTGCTTTACTTGTAACTAAGTATGTAAAGAAATTTTGGAAGTAAATTTTACCCCACTTCTTCGAAATAACCCTTGTTGTTTTATTTTGTCTTGTAATACCGATGCATGTATGGGAGGACATGATATATTTGAAGAGAATATAGACAGTATTTGCCCGCGACTTCACTTTTATATAATAAAGCAATATCTATACATTATTTGATATTGCATGGTTGAATAAAATAAGCTGATATGTGATAAAACCTAACACTGACACTTGCGAGGGAAATCATAATTTGCCACGAAGCCTTTAAGTGAAGACATAGTCTAGGAGCTTAACGTAGTTTTTACAATTACAAAAAATAAATCTGCCGAATAATAAAAATAACAGTTATTCGCATTGTACATTGAAATATTGTTACTTATTTTTGTGTAAAATATCATTAATAAGATCAGATCGAAGTTACAACATAAAATTTTAGCTTAAATGGAATTTCACCGACCTGGCTTATCATATGAAATACTTACAAAAATCGCTGTTCTTGCTACACTGTAACGTTGCACAATTCATTATAAAAAAAAATTAATATAATTTTTTTTAAGGAAATAGAAGACCAGTAACTGAAGCGTTTTGCGATAATATTGTTGTGCATAAATATGTCCATTCACATTTTGCTGAAAGTTTCTATGTTAGTATAATTACATATACATTTAATTTTTAATAAATTAAATCTGATAGGAAACCTATCTCTACTTTTTATCCTTATTATATTTGTTGTTTATAGGGCATAGTGCGACAGCCAAAGGTCACGCTGCAGATACGTGATACTGCCCTTTAAAGAGATAATTGTTCTTACTCCTACGCTATTTTCTCACATACGCTGGCTTGGAAACCAGCTTCCTTACCTTTCTTTCACATCGGTTTCCAACGGTTTGTTATTGTATAACACACTGACACATAAGATAAATGTTTTTTGTTGAACTCATAACAATATATACGACAATTTATTCGATACGGTAAAATGTAACAATGTTACAATGGTGATCTCTTACAGGCGTCTTTTGGACGAACTATTTATACAGGGTGTATTTGAAAAAGGAACACTTACTTTTATCACTGTAAGGGTATGACTCTAGCATGCAGTTACAATAAGAATTAAAAAAAAAAACACACACAAACACATCACATATGAGTGTTTAAATTTCCAGGTATTTTTGCCTCCGTTTCTCATAAAAGCAGGTGGAACCTGTAAAGTTAAAGATTTAAAATCCTACATCTTTTATTTTTATTGCAAGTGGTTTTTTTTTATTGTATATTTGTTCAAACGCTTCTCTAGGAGCTGAGTAGTAACCATAAACGAAGGTGACACTGCGGGGAACGGCTAGTAATACATATGAAGGTATCATCTCTTATTTATTTATTTATTTCATTTATTTTATACAAGATTTTCATGGTATACTTCAGAACTGTACTTTAGAAATGGTATCCTGTAGCGGAAATGTAAGCCTTGTAAAGGCCATACGCACATCGATATGTGATGTCAAGTTCTTTTTATAATCTCCAGGGTTGCGTTAAATCCTGTCGTTACCAATCATTGTTTTTGCTCACTGGCGAATGTTTCTGTATTTCGGATTTAACTCTCTGGCACTGGTAACAATAAAATACATTATTACCAGTACCAGAGAGTTGAATCTTGTGTTACTTTTTAAGATATCATCTAATCCTCCTAAAGGACATCAGTGACATCACATAACAAGGTTTAAAGACACTCATAAATTATTAACTTATAACACCTCCTCGTTTGAGTTATAGTGTTTGGTATCACCGATAAATGCAATTTGTAAATTCCAGGGCTTCAAGAATTACAATTTCAATTTCTTAATTTTTGCTGAACACAGGTCAGTTGTCCGTGTATAAATAGGTTTTCTGATTAGCATGTAAAACTTTAAACTTAATACAAAATTACAAAAAAAAAATTAAACAAGTTGTGTAGATCTAATGAATTAAATAAATAATAGATAGAGGGCCTGGACTTCCCGGTAACAGCCAGTTCCCAAGGGCGGAGGCCATCCATGAGGACCTTTCATCTCGTTACAAAAAAAAAGCCAGTTAGAGTTACAGGTATGTGACCCTGACTTGCTCGAGCTGTTGCTTCCACTCCCCAACCCATTCGTATAAGCAATATCCCATTCCTTCCATTGCCTTCCCTTCTCGCCAACCTTTCCCTTTCAATATACTCCCAATTTTCCCATCTTTAATTCTCAAAATGTCCGGTTAATGGTAAAAGACTCGACCCCTGTTACGTGAGTAAGTCCAAATTATAGTTGGCAAAGTGTGGTGTTATACACTTCTGTCACCCCCTTCCCGAATGTAGGCGTGAGTAATATCTCTGTATGTGTATATAATAATTATTTTTGCTTAAAAGGTCTCCTATGTGATAATCTCCTTAAATAGGCAACGCAGATAGATGGTAGATTCGAAACCCCATCGGGCATCACATTTATCGGCTATTTTTATATTTTCTAAAACCCCTATGAAGTAACTTTTTAAAAACTAACTTTAACAAATTGCTTCAACAAACTAATAACTAATCCCTTAAAACCTTTTTCTCATTCAAACTTATGATATATTTATGTATTATTTCTTTGATTTCTTCCAAAAAAACTTATAGAGGAAATCTATCTCCCGGACTACGTCGGTGTTTAGCCTCGTCGTAAATCACGTGACAGAGTGAAAGGACGATGACCTGTCGCATCGCGTACCACTTCACAATTATCTCAGCGAGCGAGCGACGTCAAGACGCGTTTATAACCATCCAACGTTTGCTGAGCTAATCTATTTGAGTGATAAACATCTCAATTGGTGATTTGATATTTGATTTGAACGAGTTATATTGTGTACGAAATTTATTAATAAAACTGAACTATACATTCACGATTCTAATTGCACGATGACCCTGTTAAATCGGACTCGATCCGACTGTACCGAACCGAAGGTATTGCCTGAATAGACTACACCCTTCTGACAAAAAAGTTAAACGGAGTCAAAATAGAGTATAGAAAGCCTCGTCCTTCCACAGTTGAGAGAGGCATCACCGTCACTTGTTTCTGCTGCCAAACCCATGCCCATTGGTCAGAGCTCATGGAGGCCGGAGATCGTTTAGCACTCTACGGTGCCTGGTGTGTCTTCTGCGGGAGAGACTGAGTGATGATTTTCCCGTTACCTTTCAAGCGATTTGAAAACTGCATGAAAGTTGATCCTTGTTGGTGATTATATTTTTGGTATCCCTTCTCTTTTTTTTCAATTACTTCCTTGCAGTCATGGTTTTTTAATAGCAAATTGCTTATATGCCTTTCTTACAACCTTTTAGCCTTTCCTACGTTCTAGTTACTACTATATTGGAGACAGAACTAGTCAAAGTTTAGTGACGTCTAGTAATAATGTCATTTGCTTTTTTCGAACCCTTTCACAAAAGCAGAGAAGATATACAAAAGCTCAAATTTATATTGTTTTATTTACTGTGTTTGTGTAGTTCTAATGTTTCTTGTTACTCTTCATTAATTGTATAGTTATGAACGCTTAACTCCTTGAGTATCAATACAAACTAATTCCAATTAATCCCAAGTTTATTCGTTAACTTGGGACGATCAGAGATTGAAGTAAATAACAACTTGAGTCGTGACAATGTTATATAAAGTCGAACATAGAGATGTTATTTTAATTTTATAACACATTTACTTTTTACATTTGTTTCACATTACATTCCAAATTTCACATTCCCTTGTGTGCAAAATTTGCTTAAAGAAGGTACAACAGGTCTTCACGTAATAATATATAGATTATATCATTCAAAACCATATTACCGATTATAAAAGAGTTGATGATCATCGAATTACTTAACACATTTTCTTGAATTATAGCTAAAAACACTCTCGATCAAATCACCTATAAAACAAAAAAAAAGTTTGATAGGTGATTTGAGGGTTAAGGAGCAATGATGCTACAGACAGACACTCGGTACACACGTTAACCTCCTTTTGCGTCTGGGGTTAAAATTAATTAAACAACTCTCTACAGAACACTTTGACTTTGAGTACTATACACTAACCTGTACTGTAAATGTGTAAATACACACGTAAACTAATAGTTAGGAATCGTTCCCACTTAAAGCCTATACATGTAGATACTTAATAGGCACATCAGAGCCTTGGCAACGGCATGAAGTGATCCTAAATCCGTTTTTGTGTTCTGTCTAACTAGTTTACCTAATAACCCCAAACTAGATGACTGGAGGATGGAATTCATTATCGTAAGAGGTTAACCCATCATAAAGGGCAGTAAGAAAATAACTATAAAAGTGGATATTTCTCGTATGATTATTATTACTGTCCTACAAGACCTCTATAATTTGGTTGGGTTTTAGATATTTTTGTCCAAGGCCTGACGTGATTTGTACGCGTTTGCAATGTTAGTTATATTTTGTTGATTACTCAAAGTAAAAGTTTAGGACGTCATTGTATATATATTTAGATTTAGTCTGTGTCGAGATGACGGGCGTTGGCTGGGCGTCGAACGAGCCTTGCGTTTTTATAATAGTGTTCACGGGCGTTGAAAGCGCGTTGTCACAGTCTAGTTCGAGTTCTGTATTCGTCTAAAATGGACGTAAAAACAGAAAATTAAAACAGACTTTTTTTCTCTTAAAATGTTGGTTCATTTCTTGCTTATTATATTAAAATTTAATAAACTACGTGAAGTATATGAAATGAAGTCCGGAGTCATGACAATATCGCATACCTAAAGGGAGCCAACTCAGAAAAATATGTTTTTGAGTTATGCACAAGATCGAATTCCTTATCTCACACACCATCAATACCTACTGTCTAATAAAAGAGATTTAAAAATATCACCAACACTCGACGATAGACCATCATTGCCTCAACTCAAATAAAATGAAACAAATATACATACCTACATAGTTAAGCATAGGGAAATAACTACAAAAATCCAATTTTCAGCCCCAAAACATGATTTATACATAAGATTCCTGCAATACTTTTCTTCTAGCTGCATATAAAAACCATAAATCTATACATAGTAATTAGTTTTTCACCTTTTCTGAAAAAAGTGCTTTTTAGGGTTCCGTTCCTCGAAAATAAAAAACGAAACCCTTATAGGATCACTTTGTTGTCCGTCCGTCCGAACGTCTGTCTGTCTGTTAAGACCCTTTTTCTCAGAAACGCGTGGAGATATCATGCTGAAATTTATATCAAATACTCAGGTCTACTGTCCCTTAGAGCTGTAAAATCAAACTTTTAAGGCAACGCAATCAAAAGATACAGCCGTTTAAGCTGTAAATTTCCGCAAATTTTCGACACTCGCAAAGGAATCAAAACCTATAGGGTAGTTCCCTTAAACTCAGAATCTTGAAATTTGGTACGAAGCAACGTCTTATAGCACAGATAAAGAAAAAATTGCGAAAACCGTAAATTTTTAGTTACATCAAATAATAAAAATACTTTACGGAACCCTCGATGCGCGAGTCCGACTCGCACTTGGGCGGTTTTTTGAGTTAATACCTGTTCTGATCTAGGTGTGCGATATGTGAAAATCGAAACGCGCGTTAGCATGTGAACGACTTGAAAAAATGCGTGTTTTCTTTACGCGCGTTAGCAAAACGCGCGCACAACGCCCGTTAGCAAACGGCCCGTCATCTGAACATGCCCTTAGAAATTGTTTCATTATGGTATGGTACGGTGTGGTACATCATTCGATCGCAACGTCAGAGGTACGATTCGCGCTCATTTCAAACATTTATATATTATCCAAGAATACGACTATTTGTATGTGTGCAGTTGTATCTATGTTTAGTATGTGAGACTTTCAATTAGTCAAAAAGTAGTTGACTGTCATGTCAAATCAGTTGTTATTAAATGTCAAAACTGTACATTCTACAGAAAGTTTCGATAGTAAGGTTCAAATGACAATGTTGACGTCATAGTTGGCTATGGTCAAATCATTTTCTTTAATGTTTGGATTTACATTTAAAAATATAAGATTTCATTTCATAAAGAGTATGAAATAATTTATATATACAATATATAAACTAAGGCAACTCTAGTCCCAACCCAATTTAGCCTATCCGTAGTTCTAGAACCAAAGTACGTTTAGTTTGGGTTTAGATAGCGCTGTGTAATATAATGTAACAGGATATTATTTTAGGAATGGAGCCGGCAAAAAACTCACGCACTTCATTTCAATGGTTTGTGTTGGAACCCACCCTAGCACTTTCTGAATACAAACACACTATCTAGTTTCGATGTATCAAATTAATGCTCATTATTTCCAAGTACCACTGCCTCGCTGGGTCTGTATTGGTGCGTTCTGATTCGATACTCGTATCTGTAAAATTGCTAGATAATATTTCTGTAAGAAAATTCTTCAGTAGATGGTGATAAGCGTGTCCACCATATCAATGTGGGACCAAAAATATATAAAGTTCCATCAAATATGTAATGGAATCTGTTGAAATAGGTTTACCTCTTCTGTCTAATCCTTCGCGGATATAATTATAACTATGTTTATGCCGTAGTATGTGGTCAGAGCAATGGAATATTCTCAATATTTTTAAATACTAAAAACTGGCTAACGAACCATCACCGAGGCGTCTGCAAAAGGTGGTAGTAGTGGTTAGTAGAGTGATACCTACCGTGCAATAACGGGGATATCGATACCAGAAGTATCAATTAACGAGGGACATTTTGGCGAAAATGAGTTATATACATCATTGGATTCAGAATTTTCTGCTCTATCGATTGATATTATTTAAAAAAAAATCTATCGTTAAAAAAAAATCCCTTACAGTAAAAATTTTTGGCCTGCGTAAAACGATTTATGACTAAAAAAAGATGTAACAGACGTTTACATTTTTTTTCTCTAAAAAATAAAGTAAGGCACAGTGTTAAATAATTTACACTCTTGCCTTAAACCTCAAATCAGTCAGTTGATTTTTTTTATTTTCAAAAAAAATTATCAACTTTTCCAAAATTTGTTTATACTATCCTAAAGCCCTTAATTTTCCGCGTCTATTAAGTCCTAATAGATCTTCATATCCCAAAGCTGCGAAGTTCCACAGGGCTATGACGCCCGAGTAATACCGCACGGCGACGCTCCACGCGCCGTTAAGGGGGAGCATACCACCCCCCCCTATCACTCCCACAAAAAAAAGTACAAGACATAAAATGTTCCCCATCTCAATATCTTTAGGCACCTCTCTGTTTTTCGATTTTCGACCTCATTCACGAGATTTCGAAGATATTCCGAGGGAAGGTGTTTAAAAAATCAAGGTTTTTTTTTGGTTTTTTTAAATTTTCGAAAAAAGTTTTCGACTTTTACTATCACTATAAAATTTTCACCATCTGAAAGTCATTCAAATTCTGCGTCTTTTGAGCCCTCATACGTCCTTATGGCCCTAAACCATTATTTACCACGGGGCAAACACACTTTCATCGAAAATGGGGCCCTACCGGAGCGATCGAAAAAACATTTTCAATGTTAAAAAACATATTAATAATAAATCGTTTTATTTTTGTATCCCTAAATTTCATTTAAATCTGTGATAGCCAGTCTGAAACTAACATTTAATCATGCAAAGAACCTATTTTCATGGTGTTAAAATACTATAATTTTAGTGAATAATCTATAGTTACATCAAATAGCAACACTGTAAAAGTCCTTAACAATATAATTTTCTATTTCTCTTGCAGCTTACGCCATGCTTGACGGTTTACACATAAAATATTAGTAACGTAAGGCACAACTAAACATATTTTTTTTAATGTTAGGGACATGCTATATTTTAAACCACTGAGTATTCCTAAATCTTTTGTTTATAGCATGATACAATTAAAATTGTATCAGACAGTAAAAAGTTATATAGAGAGATTTAAATAAATAAAATTGTTTTTTGGCTCTCCTGAAAAACAGTGTTTTGTCCCTTACATCTTACTTCTGGTATCGATATCTTGGGGGGATACATTGGAAATCTGTTTTAGTTAGAGGAATTGATATTTGTACCATAATTTAACTTAATCGTTCCACTAGATTCGGAGCAAATTGGCTGTGACAGACGTACAGACAGACAAATGACTGATCCTGTAAGGGTTCCGTTTTTTATTCGGACGTACTGAACGCCACAAAAAAAATTGTTCTGTAACAAAAAGACGATTAGCAGAGCGTGGTTTCGATCCACGGACCTCTGGGTTATGGGCCCAGCACGCTTCCACTGCGCCACTCTGCTTCTTAGCAAGTTGATAAAATAGCATTCCGTACTATTTTGTCACCTAACCTCTAAGTACGTACTACGTCGTCGATAGGTAAAACGTCATTTTATGAAATCTTGCACTTCCTTTTGACATTCATTTCTGTAGTATTATAATAATAATATCTTTATTGTACACCAAAATAATTTGAAAGAGTAGGTGCACAGTAATGTTGGGTGGCTTACACAATTGGCGGCCTTATCGCACTGAGGCAATCAAGTAGTATGATTAATACACAAAAGTTTGATCAATTAGTGGATGGATGGGTGGATGTTTGTAACTCTTTCACGCAAAACGGCTGAAAGGATTTGGATGAATTATGGCACACCGACAGTTTATGACGTAGATTAACACATAAGATTATTATTATTTTAAGTGTCTAGTGCTACCTCGACCATTTCTGGTCTTTTGTAGCGCACTCTTGCTTTAAAGTTGACAGCTCAGACTTATGGCTTCTAGAAACCTCCAGATCCTATCAGATTGTTTGTATTTCCTACACTTTCATGATGTGCAACCCTAGATTAATACTTCGGCCAATAAAGCATAGAATATGCATTGCAGTTTGTGCATATTGTGTTCTCGCCCAATTCTAGGTTGAACATATATGTTTGTTCAGTTTGCAGCGTCTAGTAAGGTTTCTTGTTAGTGCACAAGTTTTGTATCTTTTAAGCTCCAGAAGTTTTTTTGGCACTTTGTTATCATAGCCCTTTATTAAGGCTTTCGAATGCCTAAAGTGGACCCTAGACGATCAGCATGACATGCAGAATCACCATGCTGCATGAAGAACCTATTGAGAGTCTATCATGCAGCATGGTAATTCACTAAATTTGCTTGGTATAATCATTATATTTAGTCCATTTAGGTAGAACAGTAAGGAGGTCTTTTGCGCAAGTATGGCAATGTCTTTGTAAAAGGCAGATTTATAAATAAATAAACTTATAAATAAAAAAGGATTTGTCAATCAACTGCCAGCACGTAGTTTGCATATCATGCACGTAGTTTGCATGTCATTCGCATCAATCAATACAATTAAACAGTCGTGCATGCATGACAACACGTAACGTATGTCATGCCGCATGATCGTCTAGGGTCCGCTTGAGACCAGTCGTCGTCTTCCATCTCTTAATTGCCACTGGTGTATATTTTGCGTTTATGATTGATAACACATAGTACTCTCCCTGGTAAACAAGGCCCACGTTGATGAAGCTGAGGGCAAAGCTAGTGTTTATATATTTTCAAAATGACTCATTATGATGCCAGATTTCAATGGAACGTGAACGTCTGAGTTAATTTTTTCAATCGTGATGAACGTTATACTATGTGCTCGTGGCTAAGTGGTAACCGAGTTGGTTAGCACAGTACAAAGTTAAGTAATCATAGCCAGGTCAATCTTAGGATGGGTATCCATTCTAAACACATTAAGTCCCATCCGTGCCTCGGAGACCACGTTCAGTCGTCGATCCCGGATGCCATAAACATTCAGTTATGGGTAGTTGGAGCCCTAAAAAGTCCGACAACCTGGTCTAACTATAGAACTTCGATATCGCCTAGTACTTGGGTTGTGGAGGTCTGATGTCAGTCGCTTCACGTAATATATCGAAGTTCGGCCGTATCGTGGTTAGGCTGAGGCCGACCTCAAATTAGTTGGGAAAAGGCGCGGAGGATGATGACCGTTATACTATGGTCAGTTATTACCATATTTCCTATGCGGATTGAGAAAACTCCTTCCCGTCTTCTATGTTAATTCATGGAATATTTTATATAGTAAATTCCTTAAATTCAATCAATAAGAATGAATAGCAGTGACCCACGATATTACCGACCATGACACTGGGGGAGTCCCGGAAAGAGTTGAACTTTGAATTAGAAGATTATAAAATACTAGATTTATGCGGCGTTCCAATAAACAAAAAACGATTCGTTTTGCTTACGGAAACCTATACTACTACTATATCTACATCACGGTAAAATTTCGTTGAATTTTCCACGAACATTTTACCGTGATAGATTCAAAATACTAGTTTTAGTGATTATAAAATAATGTATATTATGGCCTTCTTCCAGTTCTGCGTATCGAACTGAAACTTTGTAGGTATATGTAGTTTGGACAATACTATAGTTTGGCATCTTGGATCAGATCTGATGATAGAGCCAGGAGGTGGAAAGTGAACTCTTCAGTTGCGACTAGTTAACCCCTCCAGTTTGGGCTCTATGATTCGCTTTAACGAGTCCAATAGATTCGGCTTGGCAACGATGGTCTGATGATGAAGCCAGGAGGTAGATAGTGGAATTATTTTTTACTTTTTTCGGTTCGCCATTAATGAGTGTTTTAATAAATTATAATAAGGGATTCAGAATTTCCTAAGAACACATACACAATTATTAATAAAAGATCAAATGTAGCCAGTTATATCTGATTTTAAAACCTCAACAGCATCCCTTATGAGGTCAATCTCTCGCCACTACGATTAGCCCTTCATGAAATACCCCAAAAAATTAGGTAACGACCACACTTACCAAAATATTTCTCCACATCCGCGATAATTAGGCCAGGCCTTCTCAACCGAAAATATTTATGCTCAGTATTACCGCTGCTAAACCTACTAAAGTATGCGCATTCATAAATAGGGTAAATACTCTATGAGAGAAAAGCTGTTGACCGTAAAACACAGACATTTAAGCGTGATTGTTACTCTATGGCAGACTAGCTTTCTTTGCGGCTTTACCTGTGCCTACTGTAATAAATATGTTGCGATTCTGATTGTTGAGCCAGAGGTCGTGGCTTCGATTCCCACCCTCGACAAATAATTGTGTGATGAGCACGATCATTAATTGTTCTGTGTCCGAATGTAATTTATCTATAACTAATAATATGTATGTATTTAGTAAAATATAAGCATGTTTATCAGCAGTCTGGTTATCATAGTACAAGCTCTGCCTAGTTTGGGATCATAAGGCCGTGTGTGAGGTGTCTCAAGTAGTTTTAAGTCGTTGGTCAGGCGTGTAAATAGCCCGACCAGGGTGTGATTGCTCAACAGTTAGCGTACGAGGTGTAGGGAAGTAAACCACTTCTATCGATCAAACAATCATGCCAGCACTAACCTGCAACACCGACCAAGTCCCGATCCTCCAGAAGGCAGCGAGCAGCGGCGAGGTTTCTACGGTCTCTTGCAAGGTATTGACCGGCCGGTCACGATCGTAGACTGGAGCACTCCACATACACCTTGTAAAGGTTACAAGCGAGTCCAAACACTACACGGCTATAGGACTAACGGAAAATCAGCTTCTTTTCACGAGAAATATAACTGATGTCCGTGGCGGAACAAAATTTTTATATTAAAGGCGTCTTCTTCGCGAAAAGCGATGAGAGCAGGGTATGTCCGTTTTTTCTTGCACCAATCAGGTGCAGCGCGTTTACATTATTTGAAGACTGCTAACGCCATCTCTTGAGATCGTCGAGTACATTGGCAATATTACAGCAGTACCAGCACTAATTGCATTCGACAAACAGAATGTGGTTTACATAAAGACTATGAAATTAATAATATAACGAAATATATTATGGTGCGATTATGTATGCATTTTATAAATATATTGGCGC
Organism: Callimorpha dominula; assembly: GCA_949752705.1. Taxonomy (NCBI): domain Eukaryota; kingdom Metazoa; phylum Arthropoda; class Insecta; order Lepidoptera; family Erebidae; genus Callimorpha; species Callimorpha dominula. The sequence continues at coordinate 1,107,437 of OX457002.1, forward strand.
TCCACCATGCACCCCGCCTTGGAACATCACAAGATGTTTCAAAACACGCGAATTTTCTAACTGACTGAGAGTAACACATGCATTATGCGATTAAATAATAAATATGATAAATATAGCGGCCTAAACTAAAAAATAAGGTTGAAACTAAGTTGAATTTATTGTGTAGGAATAGGATATAATTTAGTTACAGCGCGTTTGTAAATTCCAGTTTGCGTTTTAACTATCGCCACGCGTACAACGTTATCAGAGCCTCTGAACACGTCCGTAATTACTCCTAACGGCCAATGCAACGGTGGAGAATTCTCCTGCTCAAGAAGAACAACAGTTCCGATTTCTACCGGTTTGTCGGGAGTAGCCCATTTTTGCCTAACTTGCAACGTGTGCAAATACTCTAAGTGCCATTTCTTCCAAAAGGATTGGACCATACTATCTAACAACTTTTTACGTTCTAACAGACTCAATCGTTGATCTGACAAATCAGCAGCGGGTAAATATTGCAACGGAGTAGACATCAAAAAATGCGCGGGAGTTAACACCTCAGGATAAGGGTCTGACGATAATACGCTCAATGGACGAGAGTTAAGAATACACTCTATCTGAGTAAGAACAGTTTGCAGTTCTTCGTATGTAAGTAACTGACTTCCTATTACTCTATATAAATGCGTTTTCATGCTCTTTATATTCCCTTCCCACATCCCACCAAAATTTGGTGATCTTGGGGGAATCATCTTCCACTCTATGCGTCGAGAGAGCAACTCATTCGACAGCGCGTTTTTGAAGCTAGAGTTCAATAAAAAACTATACAGCTCATCTAAATGTGCCTTCGCACCGATGAAAGTAGATCCATTATCGGAATAGAGACATGAAACTGGTCCTCGACGGGAAATAAAGCGTTTAAAAGCGGCTAGAAAGTTTTCAGTAGTTAAATCACTGGTCACTTCAATATGTAGACTACGTGTGACCATGCAAACAAAAAGAACGATGTACGCCTTTTGCGCATGTTGACCTCTGCGGCGAGAAAGGATTGTCCTTATCGGACCAGCGTAATCTACACCAGTGTGACAAAATGCCTTGGCCTCTGAAACACGGTTATCAGGAAGATCAGCCATTATAGGCGTTGGATGCGTTGGGTTGCATTTAAAGCAAGTGTTGCACTTTCGCAACTTGGACCTGATAACAGTCCTGGCATCCAAGATCCAGTAGCGTTGTCGTATAATAGACATAAGAAGTCCAGGTCCGGTGTGACAATTAACAACATGAAAATGCTGTATTATTAAGTCAACGACATGATCGCGTTTAGGGAGAAGAACCGGATGTTTAGCTTCGAAAGGAAGCATTGATCCAGAAAGTCTTCCTCCAATGCGTAAAATCCCTTGTTTGTCTAAGAAGACGAAGAGGCTTTGCAGCTTTTTTGAAGGTAATTTATCAGCCTTGATCAATTTGATATCTTCACAGAAGTGCACAGATTGAACGGCGAGAATTAACGCATTCTCAGCACTTGTCAACCCTGCTATAGAACGAGGTTCGACCTTAACTTTAGGTCTTGCGAATTTTAATACATATGCGGTGATACGTAGCAACTTTTCCCAAGAAGAAACACGTTGTGCTAACGTACACAGCAACGGCGGCTCTGTGTGAGTAATGGCAGCCAACACATTTGCCTTGAGTTCAGGCAAGACAGAGCAATTATTAAGCGAGAATGGCTTAATCGGCCACTTCTCAGATGAGCTGCGAATCCACGGAGGACCTTTCCACCACAAATCGTGGGTCAAAAGTTGCGATGGAAGCATACCACGCGAAAGACAATCACTTGGATTACTAGCTCCGGCAATATGATAAAAATGTTTAGAGTCCAAGTTTTCTTGGCACTGAGCTACGCGATTACCGACGAAAACTGACCAACGATGTGGTGAAGAATGAACCCATGATAAAGCAATAGTGGAATCAGAAAATGCGTATATCCCGGCAATGGTCATACGTGTTGCATATGTGTCTCGCACAGTTTTTATTAATTTTGACATAAGTAAAATAGCGCATAATTCTAAGCGAGCGAGCGTAGTGATTTTTGTTGGCGAAACCTTTGATTTAGCGCAAAGAATGCGAGTTTGAATGCCAGACGGGTAGGTACAATGGGCATAAATGACACATCCCAGACCATTCATGCTAGCATCACAAAAAGCAACAAGACGTAATTCACAACCAACTTCGACGCCTACATGACGTGGAATCCTTAAAGTGTCAAGCATTTGAAGTTCTTGCGCAAGAGCGAAAAAACGGGTGCGTATGTGCTCCGGTGCAGGATCGTACCAATCACACTTGCTGAGCCACAGTTCCTTAATTAACAACTTGGCATAGAGAATCACAGGCGCGACCAATCCGAGCACGTCAAATAGTCGTGCAACCATCGAGAGTATGTTTCTCTTGGTGCACCTTTCATTAATTGCGGCGCATGTGAAATGAAAATTATCTTCACATGGTTCCCATGAGAGACCTAAGACCTTAGAGACATTATTGTCAACATCAAAATCAAGCGACTTGCGGTGCGTGTCGGGAAGCGAGTCAAGTAGCACTGGTGAATTGCTAGACCACTTCACTAAGTCAAAGTCACCCGATTTGAAAAACTTAATCAAGTTGTGAGCTAATTGCGTGGCAGTATCCTCATTTGCAATAGAAAGAACCAAATCGTCCATATACAGACAGGTCTCTGCCACTTTCGCGGCATCAGGATAGAGCGGACTCATGTCAGTAGCCAGCTGTCGCACAGTGCGCATAGCTATGTAAGGGCTTGACTTGAGACCGAAAGGTTGCCTATTAAAGGCATAAGTTCGAATTTTTTCCGATTCGTTGAATCTAAATAAAATGCGTAGGTATTTATGTTGGTCTACTGGTACACCAATCCGTAAATAATATTGTTTTATATCAGCGTTCATTGCAATAGGAAATAATCTAAAACCTAACAATAATAAAAACAGATCGGCCTGTAAATTGGGTCCAATATGTAATATATCGTTAAGCGAAAGTCCTGTATGCGTTTTAGCACTCGCGTCCAATACGATGCGCGGCATCGGTTTATCAGGTCGGACTACTGCGTGATGCGGTATATAATAACCATCAGAGGACAGCTCAGATTCTTTAACAGGACTGAGGTAATTGTTATCAATATAATCCTGAATAACCTTGTTATAATTTTCGCGCACTATCGGTGCCTGACGGAGCTTACGCTCGAGTGAAACGAAACGGCGATAAGCGGTAGCGTGCGAATTACCTAATTCCGAAGGGTCCCTACAGAACGGTAATGCAACTGTATAACGACCTACGTCGTCACGGGTCACGGTAGCCGTGAAAATATTTTCGCAATCTGTCTCCTCTGGTGACAACAAGCGTTTCATGGGTACTTCTTCAAGTTCCCAGAACTTTTGCACTATATCATTAAGCGCTAACGCAGAAAAAGACGCGGCAGTAGGTAAAATATGTTTACGCGGGTAATCTCCCATAAGTACGTAACCAAATGTTGTAGATAAAGCACACGGTGCGCGCGGCCCACACTCGACCATATTTCCTAAGTATATAAATGGGAATAGCTGGGCACCTAACAATAAATCAATCTTGCCCGGAATATTCCAGCTTAAGTCAGCGAGCGGAAGGTTACGAAAATCTAGGTCGCGATCACAATCGATAAATTTCGAAGGCAATTGATCCGTAATGCATTCTACAACAAGCGCATGTATAGTGTATTTCTGATCCGGATAAATACGGGATTCAATGTCTAAATGAACATAACCGATTATCGGACTTGAAGCGGAACCAACACCTTTAACATAGGAATTATTCAACGGTATTATCGGTAAATTTAATAAACTAGAACAAGCAGATGTTATTAGATTATTCTGCGAGCCATTATCTATCAAACACCTAACTACAGATTTGATACCAGCGCTACCCTTAGAGCGCGCGTATACCTGAGCGGTTGACAAAAGTATATCACCCTTATGACAAGAAGTGTAAGACTGTGTATGTGTAACTGGTTCTGTAGCAAGCGGGGGCGCTCGAATGCATGACGAAGTCGTGTGAGCGCGATGAGAAGGCGCGGGCGAAGTAACGGTCGCTCGATGAGCGGGCGGCGGCGAGTACGCGACGGCGGTATTTACCATAGCCGCATGCGATTGCGAATTATTACTATCAAAATGCAATAACCTATGGTGTCTTTTATTACAGAAACAGACTGACGTACTCTTACAATCCGGAAGTTTATGTAAAGTGCTTAAACAATTAACGCAACCGTACTTCGATTTAATAAACTCATATCTAGCCCTTGCGTCTCGCATATTTTTAAACTGAGCGCAATCATATAAATGTCGATGGTTACCACTACACAAACAACAATTCGCGGTAACTGCTGCGTAAGATTTGGAGGTGTGATGAACGCGCCGGTCGCGTGAGGGCGACGTAACAACAGCAGCGGGTTTCGTATATGACCAATTTCGCGGGTTTGAGCGCTCCAAAATCTTAGCCTGATCTTGTATAAAAGCGATAAGCTGTTGTGTCGTAGGCACTTCCACATCCCGAATCGAAAGTTCAAAGGCTTGGATGGTTTGAGGATCCATCCTTCTCAAAGCGCATTGAAGAAAAATAAAATCAGTTAGATCAGTTATGCCTAATTCTTTTAGAGCTGATATCGAAGCGGAGTATTTACTAACAAAGGTATCAAGAGCGTTCGCAGTGTGCGAGCAAGTTTTTAAGTCCAGTATATTATTGAGATAATATGTACCTAATGAGCGTTTGTCGTGGTATTTCTTAACCAAACTATCCCACAGTATTTTATATGTTTCACCTGACGGAATAATACCGGAAGTGAATTTTAGTGCGTCGTGGGTGAGTTTAGAAATTAGATACTGTACACGTTGCGAGTCAGAAAGCTGTTGATTCAAATGAATATTAGCTTTAAAAGACTGATAAAAGGTATTCCAGTTTTCAGGGCGTCCGTCAAAACTCGGAATTACTAAAGGTTCTAATTTCACTACGGACTTGATCGAGCTACTGGTCTCGAGTGAACGCACCTTAGAAGTGGTTAATATTTTATTTCTAACGCGTTTAACTCTCGAGCATAAATCATCAAATGAATCGAGGCAAGAATACTCGGGATTGACCGTAATCTTTGATAACAAATTTATATTATTTATTTTATCAACAATGGACTCAAATTTATCGCGTAACTCATCTATCATCTCCGTTTCAGATAGAAAATTCTCGTTAGCTCGCGTTGATGAATCGAAAGAAATTATACCTTTCGACGATGTGTACATACGATGAATACGTTGAAATAATAATTCTTTCTTTTGATTCAACATAACCAACATGACTTCGCGGCTTGATTCGCTTTCCGTCATGTTTATAAAATAATATCACAATACAACTACAAAGTGATAGGTATATCTACCTAGTTAGTGTAAAAACACAAATTAAATTTAAATCTTAAAATGACTTAGCGTAAAGTACAGTGGTGGAGCGGTTAATAAGTGGGTAGGTATAAATAAGTTCAACTAAATTGAGTATAATGGATATTATTACCAATTAATACGTAATTCACCAAATCTAACAATTAATTATATTTAAGTACGAGTCTACCAATAATTACGTAGTTCTCGTGCGTTTTAAACACAGAATTTACCAATTTTACGTAAATCTGTGAGCGAGGAAAAATGGGGCGCAAGAATTCACTAAAATTACGTGAATCTTTTTTATGGTATGAATAGAAAAGTAAATTCACCAATATTTACGTGAATCACTGGCCTATCCGTACTCGTAAGGACCAAATTATATGGTCAGGCGTGTAAATAGCCCGACCAGGGTGTGATTGCTCAACAGTTAGCGTACGAGGTGTAGGGAAGTAAACCACTTCTATCGATCAAACAATCATGCCAGCACTAACCTGCAACACCGACCAAGTCCCGATCCTCCAGAAGGCAGCGAGCAGCGGCGAGGTTTCTACGGTCTCTTGCAAGGTATTGACCGGCCGGTCACGATCGTAGACTGGAGCACTCCACATACACCTTGTAAAGGTTACAAGCGAGTCCAAACACTACACGGCTATAGGACTAACGGAAAATCAGCTTCTTTTCACGAGAAATATAACTGATGTCCGTGGCGGAACAAAATTTTTATATTAAAGGCGTCTTCTTCGCGAAAAGCGATGAGAGCAGGGTATGTCCGTTTTTTCTTGCACCAATCAGGTGCAGCGCGTTTACATTATTTGAAGACTGCTAACGCCATCTCTTGAGATCGTCGAGTACATTGGCAATATTACAGCAGTACCAGCACTAATTGCATTCGACAAACAGAATGTGGTTTACATAAAGACTATGAAATTAATAATATAACGAAATATATTATGGTGCGATTATGTATGCATTTTATAAATATATTGGCGCTCCACCAGTCGTGTCAGTAGTTTCATGGTTTATATCTTTTAAGAAGTATCTAATAATAAAGTAATATTTGTAAGCTGTTTTTTTATCCCTCAATTTTCCATCCCTAGAAACGTACCTAATATTTTGAATAAAACATATTCAATTAACAAATGCACGAGTCACTATAAAAAAATACCCAAATGGCTTCAAGTGTGCCTATAAAATTTTAAGAGTTCCCTCGATTTCTCCAGGATCCCATCATCAGATCCTGACCATGGGAACACCTGGGAAGGATACGCTTTCAAATGTAATAAGAATTTTCCAAATCGGTCCTGGCGTCTTTGAGTAATCGGGGAACGACGAACAATGACGAATTGAGAGTCTTAAAAACTTTTTTGAAGTCGGTTAATAAACAAATCTTTCCTATTAATAATATTACGAGCTGGTACTTAACTTTTGACCACGACTTCGCCGACGATCATTTATTTTTTATATCGCTCGGATACAATACATACTATTTTTAATAACCCCCGACGCAAAGAGAAGGGGTTTTATAGATTGAAGATGTGTATCTGTGTGGCTCATTAAGGGATTTATATTGATTTTTATTAAGTTTTTTTTGTTTTAAAAATGACTAGATCGAGAGTGTTCTTAGCTGTAATTCAAGAAAGTCAGTTCAGCAAGGGTTTTTCGGTCGGTCGGATAGGGGCGAACGAGCAGACGGGTCACCTGATGGTAAGTGACTAAAGCGGCCCATGGGCACGTGCAACTCAAGAGGCCTGGTACTGCGAGGCCGTGATATCAGTCCGGTCGAGCCGGACCGCACGTGCCGAAGCTTGGCTCTCCCACTTAATTTCTTAACTTATAATTGTTCTTTGTGAAAAATGTAGGCAAAATTGTGAATAGTTCCAAAATAAAAAAGATATCTTCAGACTACCTTTTTGCCGCGTTTTTGTCCGCATTAATGTAATTATTGTCAAACCTACGACTCTATACAAGTAGGTTTTCTATTCCTCGGGACAGGACTTTTTCTGAATGAAAATAATCTAATGTGCTTTTATGTACCCAGGACAACGTGTAGATATGCCAAATATCGTTATGATCGGTTACATAGTTAAGGTGTAAAAGCGTAATAAACAAACTCATATTGACCTGTCGCCGCAGTCGTTGAAAAACGGCGGATTTGATTTCTTGACGATTTTTGTTTTCGACATAATCCTAATGAAAACATTATATTTTATCATAAAATAAAGCATTTTTCAAAGTTCATACACACAGACAATTTAATATGATTAGTTAGCTGCTCCTAAACAATTTCAATTAAACAGAAATTACAATTATCCGGGTCAATGGTTCGGGCATGTTATTGTTTACATTGGTCTTGTTAAACGCCTACACAAAGAAGTTGTACTCTCAAAGCTCATAAAATACCTAGAAACTTTTTTTTTCTTAACTATTTCTAAACTATATAGAATCGCTAGTCAGTACTTTGTTATTGGAATAAATTATCAATATTATTTTTTTTACTATTAACTTTGGACTACGTGGGAGAAATTAAGTTTCGGTTTCTGTGGAAAGCCTTTTTTCTTTTTATGAGATACTAAGTAAGGCTAAATAATTTGCAATAAAAATATTGCGATAAATTGAGATACAAACTTTTCTATCTCTGAAGTTGGACTAAACTGCACACAGGGTGGAAAATTTCATTCAAATCAGTTTAGAGGAGTTCATAGCGGACAAACAACGTGACACATTTTTTTTATTTATTTAATAACTTTTGAAAAAGGCTTACAGACTAATAATAATTTAATGGTTATCTATATCTATACTTATAATAAATCTGTAGCGGGATGTACATTCAATATATTTTAAAAAAATCGACTGAGGGGTATTAAGATATCGATACTGATGCCGAATATGCGATCCAAACCATTTTTGTCTGTCTGTTTGTATGTTCACGACAAACTCAGAAGTTACTGAAGGGATATGCTTGCAACTTAGTATGATAATAGTTTGAGTGCCTGCGCAGGTTATAGGGTACTTTTTATCCCGGGTTAAACTTTGGTTCCCACAGGAAAATCAATGAAATCTGTAATAACATTGTAACGTTAGTAGAATGTATTTACTTATTTCGAATTAAATTACAGCGAGCGTTTCGCCTATCTGGTGTAGAGTACGATTTCTTCTAAGTTGGGTGCCGGATCAAATCCCTCTTTGACACTCTTTTCTTTTTTTTGCACTTTTTTTTAATATGTAAATTAATTTACATATTAAATATGTGTGCAACAGGGTGGAAAATTTCATTCAAATCAGTTTAGAGGAGTTCATAGCGGACAAACAACGTGACACATTTTTTTTATTTATTTAATAACTTTTGAAAAAGGCTTACAGACTAATAATAATTTAATGGTTATCTATATCTATACTTATAATAAATCTGTAGCGGGATGTACATTCAATATATTTTAAAAAAATCGACTGAGGGGTATTAAGATATCGATACTGATGCCGAATATGCGATCCAAACCATTTTTGTCTGTCTGTTTGTATGTTCACGACAAACTCAGAAGTTACTGAAGGGATATGCTTGCAACTTAGTATGATAATAGTTTGAGTGCCTGCGCAGGTTATAGGGTACTTTTTATCCCGGGTTAAACTTTGGTTCCCACAGGAAAATCAATGAAATCTGTAATAACATTGTAACGTTAGTAGAATGTATTTACTTATTTCGAATTAAATTACAGCGAGCGTTTCGCCTATCTGGTGTAGAGTACGATTTCTTCTAAGTTGGGTGCCGGATCAAATCCCTCTTTGACACTCTTTTCTTTTTTTTGCACTTTTTTTTAATATGTAAATTAATTTACTTTTTTTAATTAGGTTTCGTTTTTAACCGACGAAAAAAAGGAGGTTCTCAATTCGACCGTTTATTTACATATTTCTACTTTTTTTTTATGTATGTTCAGCCCTCTCCGTTATTTATGAACCGATTTTGATTATCCTTTTTTGTTAGATAGAGTACCTCAAGGGTGGTCCCATGTCAAGGAAGTCAGGATCTCATGATGGAATTCTGATAAAATTGAAAATTGTAGAAACGAATAGTGTTTCTGTTTACTTTGCATTACTTTATCAGGTATTTGCGTTTAGAAATCATCACATCCTGTAGCCGAGCTGATGATGAAAAAAAAAATCATTAACAATAATCTTTTTAACAAAAAATTAAACCGAAGAAAAAAACTAAAAAGCAAAATGTAAATAAACCTTTTAAATAAGCTTAATACTTAAGACTTAAAAAGTTTATTTATTTTTTTTATTTTAGTTCTTTTCGTCGGTTTAATAATTTTTTTTATATATTTTTTATGAAACCACTCAATTTAATTAACTTATAAATATTAAGAGTACAAGGAATCGATTTTTACCTGTGATTTAATAAAAATATTATTAGTTACATTAGATTTTACCTGCAAATAGTCATGTCTGTTTGAAGGATTTCGAGTGAATGTATATTTTCAATCGTAGGATATCGTAGGGGAATGTGCTATTCTGTGGTGGTGGCTGAAGCAGCAGGGGTTTTTTTTCTTTGTTTGGTGATCCCAGAGTAATCGATAGCTTGTTCTTGACTATGCCAACGAGCTATTTCGCCCCTCGCAGTCATTAAATTCATAAATATGTTTCAAGGCATTAATAATAATAACAACTTCACACACCTCATACACGGCCGTCTGATCCTAAACTAGGCAGAGCCTGTACTATGTAACCAGACTGCTGATAAACATACTTATATATTTCTAAATACATACATATTATAAATAAATTACACCTAGACAGAAAATAATTCGTCCTGGGTGGAAATTGAATCCACGACCTCTGGCTCAGCAGTCAGGTCACTAACCACTAGACCATCAGGCCAGTCTAGTAAATATACATATATTTATAAATAGAGTTATAGAAAAAGAAGATCCAAACTTTTAAACTTTTGCGTTCCATGATAATATAATTATGTTGACGGGAATTCACGCAATCAAGTATTTAAAAGTATTATACAGGGATGTGATCACGGCCACGACCACGGCAAAGCAAAGGTATGTCATACCTTTTAAATACGTGATCGCGTTGATTCCCGTCAACATAATTATATTAGAATAGAATATAATTTTTATTTTAAGCATCTATCACTTAGTTGTTAGTTTAACTTAACACTTTGTTATATTACAGTATTTTACTATATTAAATGCATGGCAGACACTATCGACAAAAAAATTACATCTAAGCTGAAATATTGACATGTAACCGGTGAAGTTTTTTTACACTATCAGACCGTTTATTTTCCCTTCGGTTACAGTAGTGTGAAATCTTATGTTACACCGTGACTAAACAAAGCTCAGAAGTAAACATTTATCTGTTAGGTATACCGAGGGGGCCCATAGTTTCTAGGAAGCGGCACGGACTGACTGACTACAACAAGATTCTCCCAATTGGTCGGACGAATCGACATGTTAGGTCGTCACAGTTGTTTTATGATGATTTTATATATACGATAAGAAGAAAAAGATATAAACTTCCAGGTGGAACCTTTTCACTCGGACTCTCATGCGTACGCTAAGAGTGACCGTGGGTGTATGAGACGAGTTTTATGTTCTTCACCCAAAGAAGAGTCTCCCGTGAAGAGGGTGTCTGGACATCGCCCAGTTGCCGTCCGCTAGCCAGCACTGGGTGGATCATTGGAGGCAAAACGTCACCGTACCGACGGTCAACTCATAAACGGTGCTGTGAGGCACACCGTGTGGTTTAAGTTGGTTTAAGCCTGATATACGGCCTCACGAATAGCCCAGCGAGGTGAGCTTCCACACGAGAAACAAATGAGTAATGTTACCACGGCCAAATTATGTCGTTATTTCACGTGTAAGCAACCAAAACTACCTTTTTTGTACGCTCCAGGTTGTTTCACCGCCAATACAATATGAACAATCCTGCCTGAAGAAAGAGGTACTATGCAATAAGCGACAAATTGCTGTTTTCCGAAAAAAACGTGAACGAAGTCGCGGGCACAGCTAGTAACAAATATGTTTATATCTAAGAAGACATGACTTTTTTTTTTGTGCGTGTGGAAAACCCCCTCGGGGTTTTCGGTGGGGCGGTGTGTCAGAATCGAACCGACTAAATCCACACGGTGTGCCATACTGCGCCTTAAGTAGAAGGGATCCGGGATAAAAAGACATGACTGTGTCAACCTCTGTGGTGCGGCGGTAGTGTATTCGACTGCTACGCGGGGGATCGCGAGTTCGATTCCCGCTTAGTGCAAATATTTGTATGCAGGAATATGTCTATTTGCATTAGTCTGGGTGTTTCTATGTATAATATGTATCTATTTATAAAAAAATGTGTCTATGTATGTTTATACATGTTGTATGTATGTAGAACCCATAATGCGAGCACTGCTTACGAAGTAACTATTATCTTATCGGTGCCTCCGCCTAGTTTGGGTCTTATACGTATTATTATTATGATACGAAGATTTTAGCAAAGTATGCTTAATTTTAATTATAAGTATTTCAAATGCAATGGTTTCACTTTATATTGAGGGCAAGGTAAGACACTTATTGTGGCTACATATACTGCAAGCAGAGTGGCGCAGTGGAAGCGTGCTGGGCCCATAACCCAGAGGTCCGTGGATCGAAACCACGCTCTGCTAGGCGCTGTTTTTGTATTTTTTAAGACGTTGCAGACGTAGTTGAGATAAAGGAGATATCACTACTATCAAAATGTATATTTTAAATGATATTTTTACTCACTCGGTACTTGAAACTGAAGGGCTCTATGCCAGTAAGCTAGAAGACCAACGAGATGAACGTGACAATGTGATAAATGAGATTATTTGTACAGTTTCTCATTTCTTTATAGATCTTTCATTAATATGGACCGTTATTTATTACTATGAAACAGTAGAATTGTAAGCAGTTTAAAAGTATATTTAAATAAAAAGTTTTTAATACCAATCCAGGAACTGTAAGATCGGTGCCTACATTTTTTTAGGTCATAATAAGTTTTATTTAGCGGTGATACAGTTTTTAAATTTTTTAACTGACGAAAAAAAAGGAAGTTCTCAATCCGACCGTATAATTTTTTTTATTTTTTTTCAATTTTTTTTATGTCTGTTCAGCCCTCACTCCGTTATATATAAAATAAGTTTATATAAAATTTGATAGTTTATATAAATAAGCTCAATACTGAAGACTTAAGGTTTATTTATTTTTTGCTTTTTAGTTCTTTTATAAAACTTTCGCGGAGACATGATATTGTCTTTCTGTTGCCTATAGTTAATTGTAAACATACTTTTATTGTTACTATATTATGTTGTTCTTTCAAAGACCAACCTGCATATGTATTGGATTATTAACGACCTGATAGAAACGTTAAGGTGCCCATGCCTTTTGTACGCTGACGATCTTAAGATCTACTCTGTGGTCAACAGTGTTCGCGATGCGGAAATTCTTCAGTCGGATCTGGGGAGTGTTAGCAGGGGGTGTCAGGGTAATTATATGCATCTTAATGTTAACTAATGTTGTGTTATATCTTTCACCCACAAGACCCATAAAATGTTATTATATTACAACTTGGATGGTCATGATCTCGATAGAAAGCATGTTATCAAAGATCTAGGTGTGATGTTTGATGAAAAGCTATCATTCCATGCACACTACGATCACATAATCAGGAAAAGTACTAGTCTTCTTGGTTTAGTTCTTAGAGTAGCTAAGGACTTTAAAAAGCCACAAAGTCTTATTTGCCTGTTTTCTAGTATGATTCGTAGCATATTGGAATATAATTCACCTATCTGGTCACCTTTTTATGAGGTCCACATAAATAGAATTGAAAGGATACTAAAGAAATGTCTTAAGATAATATCTTACAGATATGAACTCAATCATGAGTTAGAATCATATAAAGCAAAACTTGATCAGTTCAACCTGCTCTGACCTGTTGGGTCTGCATAAAATAATCCATGCCGGAATAGATAGCCCCGATGTATTAGCTCTAATTAATTTCAACACTAGATTTAGGTCATAACACCCTCACCTTAAAAGCTTTATTCTAAATGTGCATATTAACAACATATCATTTTACAACCCGGTGCAGCGGTGTCGAACGTACAATGATTTATTGTCGGAGCACCATAACACCTTAGACATTTTCGATTGCAAATTCCCGAAATTTAAGAACAATGTCAGACATGTTATGTCTCGTGTATAATTGTATATTTGTTTTGTAACTTTGTAATATTTTTAGTATAAATTCATTTTTATTCTAAGTTCTAATTATTTTTCATTGTTTTTATATAGATAAACAACACAGTCCTATGTGATCATGCTGCGTACGCATAGTTAGGGACCTAGTTTAAAACATAACTGTTATATTATACATTTTAATCTTATTGTACGTTACGTACGTTACGGTAAGTTCTGTTTTGTGTACCTAAACTAAATAAATAAATAAATTTTGAGCAGAATTTACTGAATATATTTTTATAATGACCTCTTGTTTAAAGTTATTTTTTATTACAACATAGCAAGCATAACGTAGAAAGTACTTGGATTTACAGGAGATCCAAGTACTGCCTACGTTATGCTATAATGAGAAATTCACTGTATTTTCATTTGGTAACCCCCGCGTGTACCATTTAATAGAACTTATGTTGAAGATTATTGAAGGAACCCCCTAAATCACATAGCGTACCACCAAGAGTAGCCCACTTGGATAGGACGTAGAAAAGCAATCTCCTGAAACTCTGGTAAACATTGTCCTCTTGTCATACATCAAGTCCTTCCTCCTCCGGTTCAAACAAATAAGCTCGGATCTGTTTCTGCTAGGTCAACACACATGGAGTCTCAAGATGATTTAGTGCAGTCGCCTAATTGACAGACGAGTACCAATGGTCTTCTGTTCTGTTTTGAGAATCTGTAGCTGTTTGTATAAACTATCTCATAACCTAAAGTTTGGTTATAAGATCAGTTAAGTACCTACTCTCAATAGTAAAAAAGAATAATGACTTCATCATTCCGGAGCAAAATATTCTGTGAATTTTAGATTAGTACTACTGGAAATCACTTTAGTAGGAAAGCTATAATTAAAAAGATAAGAACCAGCCTATTTACAACTTTCTAATTAAATGTTATCAACGAAGGAAAATGAGTTACTCTTGAATAATATAACTTTGAGATTGTATGATTTTATAGTAGCATTGTGTGAATATACATATTGTTTAGATATCATATGAACAAAGCGTCACTCTAAAAGAGACGGGAATGATTGGGCCCAGTTAACTAGTTGAAAAGTGTATTAAAAATACGTAATATTTTTCTTATGAAAACTACAAAACTACTGTATAATTTTTCTACCTAGAAAACAAGAAAAGTTTCATTTAAGTAATGCAAATAAATAGTCGATAAAATTTTATTTTCTAGAAATCGAGATTTAATAAATCGGTAACATCTCACAAAATGTCCCCTACATTTTAGCGACTAGTGTTTATCAATCGATCATATGTCGCGAATCGAACTTTTTTCACTTGACAATACTAATCACCGATTGACAGATGACAGATATTTCAAAAACACTCGTTCATTTCTTTCATTCTGAGTGCGCTCATATTTTTGTTGGATTGCTTAATGTTACTCCTACGATTTTGGCTTTTTGATCCGTTGTAACATTTGTAAATATCAAAGTTCAAGATATGATCAGATTGAACCTTGGAGAACAGAACAGTCCTTTCCCTCTTTTTGAATCTCACTTTATGTTAAACAAACTAATAAAAAATAAACTAGGGTTACCAAACTACAATAATGGAAAACCTTGAATGACAAACAGCAACAATACTACATGAAATCTTAATTATACTATATTACTTCACGTTCGACGATATGGTTCAGTGGAGACTTTTTACAAAAGGATGAAGGCAGAATGTGGCCAAGAGATGAGATCCATTAAAAAATATAATATAATAGGAATATCTTCAGCCAGTCAACTCATCTTCGTTGAGAAACCCTGTCACCAATATCGCGATGAATCTTCCTTAACCTTTCTATAGAGTGAAATGTTCTTCTAATCATTATACAAATAGGTGTACTCATCTTTTTGTAATGTAATGTCAATAGATATTCTTATCTGATTACTAATTTATCTTCTTTACTTTGCCCATAAAATACATAACAATGTGGCAGTATTTACTTAAAACATTTATGCATCTAACTATTATAAAGGTTTCTACTCTTTTTAACATATTCCTAAGAAGGTGTTTTATTTCTTAAACCCTATTCCAGTACCACAACCGGATTTAGGCAAATCCAAGGATTCCGATTGAGCACAATATTAGGTGCCTAAACGGTGCCACGGTTTGATATTTATTTTATGATCCCGGCTAGCAAATAGTTTGCTTGTTAACTGTTGTTAACAACAGTCCACATAGTGGGCAAACTGAACGGGATATACATGTGAAATTGGTGCGTTAATAAAGTCGCCAAAACTAATCGAAAGAGTCGATAGGCTCGATAACGTACGAGTGACACTAATATCTAATGAAATTTTGTGAAATTATACAGTATTTAAAAAACTGGGCAAGTGCGAGTCTAACTGAATGTAGATACTTCGTCCATCTCAGGAATCGATTCTCAAAGATTTTTTGCCCGTTTTTATTGAAAGACAAACTTAACGTTGCCGTTCTAAAAATACTCCCTCATAAATCGATATGCATCACAGTCAATTTTCATAGCGAAAAATATAAACTTAAAACATTTTTAGGTAGATTTCTAAGAAAAGTCTACCTATTGGTTTTGTACCAGTTGTCGAGTTTTCTTAAAATTTCTTCACAAGAGGTCTAGTTATGATCTCTAGACCCCAAAACCACCGCCAGTTAAATAGTTTACATATATATATATGTAAATATGTTTGTACCTCAATTTTACCGGCACGATAGAGGTCGCAATTATGCATCGTTTCCTTGCAAACTTGGACGACAAATCAACAGTGAATAGGGGATATTCCCCCAAAGGGGGGGAACTGGTTGGCAGATTTTCAAAAAAAAAAATAACATGATATCTACCTCTGCGGGCCTGCTGCGGGCCCGGTTTTTTTTGTATGTGTGTCGTGTAAAAAAACGACTTTGTTGTTTGTAAAGGTAGACTGCCTCTCGAATCCGTGAAATTTGCCACGCCCACGATATTAGTTTCATATAAACTGACACTTAGCAAACCTTTGCAACACTATAACTTGAATAGTTTGATAAAATAGTTATGGTTTAAAAATGAGAAATAAGAAGAGAAATTGACTGAACAAGAGTGACTAAACTAAAAACTGGTTAGGATTCTTGGACAAACAGTTTGCTCAGTTAGTACATTCTCTTATGTTTAGACACATTTAACAGTTAACCCGGTAAGATGTAAAGTTTCAAGGTTACTAGTCTAAGGATCTGTTTAATGGGAGTTCGGGATCCTTTTAGTGAATAATGACTACTTTCTACTCCACGGTCCCGAATGATTACTAAAGAAAGTTGTACAATATTCGCATGTAGGCAAAAACTAATATTTATAGGTACATAAATACTACAAGGAATTTCATGGGATTCTAAGTTCAAAATGTTGGCTTTTCAATAATAATTATAAGTGTTGTTTTCAGCTCCGTAACAACATTCATTCATTGACATTCAACATGGACTTTTACGAGAATCCCATGTTATAATATCAAGGGAGAAACCATGACATAGCGCTTTGTCTCCGGCCATTCGGGTTTGGAAGTGAGCCCCCCTGGTGCGGTGGTAGAAATCACTTTTCTGCCCTTATTCTAACCAATTGGGGTAGGCTTAAAATACTTACTTACTTACCTTAGGAGTAATTTCAGTTTCTTATGGACCCATACGCAACTATAAGGAACTAAAATTTCTTCCAACACCAAGAATTTGTATATGAAACAATAAAATGAAGACTAAGACTATTCTTCTGGCTGCATATGTACATGCGCATATGCGTATCGCCACCAATTCTCCGCGGCAAGTAGGATTGTACTGAGGCCATAGGTCGTACGTTCACAGACATCTGTCGTTTAGTGGGACGAGATTACAGTTACTTATGATCTTAAAACACAGTCCATCTCTAGCTCTCTAGCAAGTTTACAAATAATCACGATACTCATCCAATTCCACATAAACATTTAAGTACGGCAAATAGTATGTAAGGAAACATTCAAGAGTTTATCGATGGATATAAAACGACCAAAGGCCTTCAGTCCTCAAGGTGGCTATTAAATAGTCTATAGCTTAGCATCTTACAATTTTATCAAGCATTTGCAGAATATGGTTGACCTTAATCAGGGAGAGAAGACCAATTGTAATGTAGAAAATAAATACTTATAGTCCCGGATGGAACTTGGCATTTTATCCGATATATGACAATAGGATGCCATGACAGGTTACCTGGTTCTGGTTACCTCATCGGGAAAAAACACGTGATACTGTCACTACGCCGAGTATTTCGATGACCACATAAGTCAGCCTATTTGTATAATAACCAGATAGTCGTTTGGATTCAATTTACGCTTTGTAATCGCATGCAGTAATATAAAACGACTATTTCTAAAACCACAGTGACAATCACTAGATACACAAAGAACAGTGCTTTGTATAAATTACTTGCAGTGATAATGTCGAATGTACTGTTCCATAGTTCCGTATTTTAAGCAATCCTCCTGCATTCTCTATCGCTTGTATTATGGGGAGTATTCCGAAGCATTGTTCGGACTTATACCGGCCGACTTCTGTTCAACGCGACAAAACTTCCATCCCCATCAACTGGATAATTGACACTCCACTACTGTGCGATTCTCATGAAAGTTTTAGCCTCACACTACCAATGCCGCCAGGCATGATCACCCGCCTGGTCGGTGGATCTTCCCTATGTGTTGGAGGGACATAACATCCCATCCCTCCACAAGAGTTTCAGGTGTCCATACACTTACCATCAGTAGACCCGTCTGCTCGTTTGCCCCCTATACCATAAAAAAATACATAAAACAAAATTATCCGCCCGACAATTAAAGCACACATAATAAAACTCAATCTAATTTAAAAAGATTAGATATACGAATCATCCTATCAGCAATGGGATGATAACATAATGTCACTGCTAAACATAAACCTTTCTTAACAATGCCTGTATTTGATATTCATCTAATATAATCCATAGGAGAATTAAAGTTACAGTCAAAGCTTTGTCAACAAAAGATGAATATGATAACTGGCTAATAATAAGCACTGACAACCCACAAGATGAACCTATGTCCTGGGTAAAAAGTGGACAGACAAGAAGTTGTGACGACGATCCTAAAATCAAAATCATTTATTTCAATTAAACCATTATGGGTATTTTTGAGTTGTCAGGAGTAGTAGTCAGTCAGACTAAGTCAGTCGTCAAGCTAGTTGCCTGTTCCAATTCGTAGAGCCAGTGGAGAAGAACAGGCAAGAAACTCCAAGGACACTCTTTTTCAACATGCTTTTTATATATCACTGGTTACATTGCTTATATGCGCAAGTTAAATGTGAGGACAATGTAACGTATTGTTCTAAACTATAAACAGTCGCGCAAACTACTACTATATGTAAGTAATAGCAGTTCAGAAATGACCAGCCCAACCAACTAAGTAGTTAGGAAAGGGTAGAAAGATAATAACGACATGTGTTCTAAAGATTCTATTACAGTTTGCAATGTGAAGAACAGTTTGAGATGGTGCCCATAGCCACCTTCTACCATCGCACTGCTCCGTCATCCTCGTACTGTATTAAACTAGATCGACTGCAAATACTAATGGCGTAAACAATATCTTTCTTATCGTACAATTCAATCTTGTTTTAAAATACTCTAGAGTTTTAATTATGTACATAAATAACTAGTTATATTCAATCACTGATTACAAAATATACGTTTAAGTTTCGAACTGTAGTGGTTTGGTAATGTTCTACGTTGTCCGTTAAGCTACATATAAGATGCGAGTTTTCCGGTAACGAGTTACCCTGTTTGGTAAGTAGGCCAAGGCCACTTGCAACTGTAAAGATTTAATGCCAGTCGGTTTTTGATCTCGTTTTAGGGAAGGTCCCATAGACTAAAAGTAGCGATTAGCGGTTGACCTTATTTAATTTTAGAGTTTTTGTTAAGCGAGCGAACAAAATGAGCGATGAGTTTTAGATTTGGTTGAGTTGACTTTCGTCTGTCGATTTAATTGTACTTGTATTTTAAACTGTTATAGACGAAAGTTGGTACTGGAGTTTCCTAATTTATTAGCAGTGAATGATTTTTGATATGATTTTGAACTTATTATTATACTTAGTATGAATAATTATAATATGTCGTCGTGAACGTAAACGTCTTAATTCCAAACAAGGTGCTGTGGAAAATATGCAAAAGAAGGAGAAATTAGGGTAACAGGGAGATCTTTTTTCATTAGACAAACATTTGGTCATGAAATGAGTGATTAAGTTATTGTACATATCCACTTTTTGTATTTTTAAGCAATATGTCGTTGGTGTAGAACATAAAGATTATTCTATTCTATTCTAATTAATTCTAAACATGGTTCTGTGAAAAAAAAGCATGAAGATACCGAGCAGTTTTTAAGGAAATTTATCAAATATTTTTTTTTACTTTATATCAATTTACTTCATAATATATACTCGTATATTACACGATATTTCTCCAATCACGTATCAATATTTTGGAAACGCCCGCTTATCGCGAACAGTTGGACCTCCACCGCCCAGCAGTAGCCCGGGACACTCTTTGTATTAGGTAGATTATTTACGAGAACCGTGCTCCTGAAGCCCATGGGCATAATTAATGATGTGTGGAAAGCGTACGCATTACCATGGGATCCAAGGGTCCGAGCCCGGAAGTAAGATACATAATTAGTAAGTTGGGTTTATTTGTGAATATAAAAGGCCTTTCTTGCAACACACCAATCTAATAAGGTATATAATATTCTGAACGGACTTATTATAAAGGATATACTAAGTGTTTTATTTAGTTGCACGTTGCACGTATATTTCTGTGGCGCGGCGGTAGTGCAGTCGTTTGTTCGATTCCCACCTTGGACAAATAATTGTGTGATAAGCATGATTATTTGTTCTGCGTCTGGGTGTAATTTATCTATAGTATGTACAATATGTACATACCCAATCTGGTTCAGCAGTTTGGGAGCAGACGGCCGTGTGGGAGGTGTCTCAGGTTATCAATATTATTATTTCTACGTAATTCTAATTTAAAAATCAAACGTTACTTAAATTAAAAAATACTAATTTAATACATTGATTGAAGATTTTATTTCCTAGGTCTAGGAAGAACTACTTACTACAAAAACACAATAAGTCTCTTTATAAGTTGTAATGTACTTATTTTTTTTTTTTGAGAATAGCATCGCAATGTTAGTAATATTCGCGGTAACCCTTACAACTCAGCTTTAGTGTTGTGAGGGGTTGCACGTCGGTAATTTGTGGGGTCGAAACCGCAACCACTCGATTGCCTGCCAGACGCCTTAGAAGTCACGCTGCCGCCGATAAATTAATTTACGACTAATGAAGGTCCCGGAAATTGAAAGTCTACAACAGTAAACAAAAGTGGTGTCCCTTCAAAACCGTATCTTACATTCCCAGTCGACTTCAAGTCGAGCAAAAGTCTGTTGAGCTCTAAATCAATTGAGTAATTTATCAATTTTCACACTCGCCACTCACACACACTCGTTATACCGCGTGAAAACTATCTGCTAAAGTTAGCGAGTGTCTGGTACGTAGTGTCTACAGATATTTAGGACTTCGTAATTTGGTTTCACTCAGCAAAGAGCATTTAGTGGAATTTCATTCGATTTAGTTGTTTATGTAGTTTCTTATTAAAGCCGTCAATCCAGTCTGCAGTATTTTTAACTCAATTTATTAATTAAGGCATTATTTACAGATGTACAAATCTGTAGAAAGAAACGATAGGTAACTTTTATAGAACATCGCGTACCTACTTCGTCTTGATTGACTAAGAACATGAAATGATAAATTAGCTAAAAGAGAATTCAATAGGATTAAACTGACGCTAGTACCTACATAATAATCATTATGTGTTTATTATAGTACGAGATCCGGTCGTAGAATTAGTGCGCTCATCGAGTATTTGCTAAAAACCAAACTTTTACGTATATTTATGATTAGGAGAATATATATCTACCAGCCTGCCTATCAAAATGTGGCCGCTAGTATTTGTTATTGATTTTTCGGAAAAAAAATCATTCACTTGTTTTTGAAATGAAATATCGTCCACTTCACGGCAATATATATATAGACCCTGAAAAATCACAGCAGCCGTTGCGCACTTGGCCGCACCTCTTCGCAGCCAGGTGTAAACAGGTATGATTTTGGCACATTTATACGTTCATAACGTACATTTATTATTATTTATATATCAAATTAAAGCTATTTTTTTTCTGTTTATTATGATATACGGCTGCCTAATTAAATTTGGCCGCAAATAAGGGCTGCTGGCTATTAAAGATGGTAAATATTATAGGTAGAGTGAAAGAGAGTAAGCGCGTAACATCACTAGTCAGATGAGGATAGCGATTGCTAGCTGTTCGACATTTGATAGCCATTGCACATGCGTCGAATGCTAGTGTTTTCTTTGGATACAAGCGTGAGTAACTGTATTTAGGTATAAAGGTATTATTATTTCATTAATTAACTTTGGAATAAACACTTTCGCGAGTTATATTCATATTTATAAAGGACTACCAGTTCCCGAGCGGCTTCGCTCGCATGTACATATTTTGCGTGGAACCCTAATTCTTTTTTCAAAATAAAAGTACCCTAAGTTACTCCTTATAACACCAGCTATCTGCCAGTGAAAGCCCCGTGGAAATCGGTATACCAGTTCCGGAGATTAGCCGGAACAAACAGACACAAAGACAAACATTTTAAAAACTGATTTATATGCATAAGTATCGTGGAAATATCTGTATGTGAGCTTAAAAAAACTGTTATTTTGACATACCCTATATATTTTGAGGATCCGACGGGGGACCTTCATCAAGAAGCGAAGCGACCTAAGTAGCTAAGAAGAGAGTAAATCCTTTATAAATAATTTACTTCGATACTTTGCCTCGCAGCCCATCAAACCGTTAGTTATATAATAATATCTATCAACGCCTTCTATTTTAAATGATTGATGATGTCTCATTTGTCGAAGCGTGTGTGCCTACGTATAACTAATTATATTATACCTAGTAGCAACCCGCCAGCTTCGCAGGGGTAGCAGAGATCTTTAACAATCATCAAAATATATCAATCAATTTACACAAAACCTTAACAAATTATACATCAAAACCTTCCTCCTGAATCACTCTAAGTATTAAAAAATTAGTGAAAACCGCATGAAAATCCGTTCAGTAGTTTTTCTAGTTTGTTTTATAATATGTAGTGACTACCTATAGTTTAGGTGGTTTTTAATGTAATATTACTTCATATACTTACCTAAATACATTTCATCTTCCAAAATGTATTTTTATACAGTAAGCAATGTACCTATTTATTAAAAAATCACGTCATGGTTTCATATTTATACTTAAAATATGTATTATCATATTGTCAATAACAAATGTAACATTTAAGTACGTAGGGAGTGTATATTCTTTGCGTAGGTACTTAATTGAATTTGGAATTCACA
Source organism: Callimorpha dominula (assembly GCA_949752705.1). NCBI lineage: Eukaryota > Metazoa > Arthropoda > Insecta > Lepidoptera > Erebidae > Callimorpha > Callimorpha dominula. Next base: position 1,130,577 of record OX457002.1, read on the forward strand.
GAATTCACACTAAGTAGATCGTATTAAAAACCTGCAATGTCATCGACCCGCTCCAATTAATTGCCTACTTAAAATTGAATGCGGAAAGGAAACTATTTATTTATGGCAGGTACCTCATAGTTTTATCTTCGCGGTACCTTTTTACCAATTCCCTAAACATTCCCTTCCCGAACTTAACCTTGCAATTAACTAATAATAGTACTGTTCAATAATGTTGCCAGTATATTTCATTAGAAATGAAATGATATTGCATTATCTACATTCTTATTATAACGCTTAGCGTTTGTTTTTTAGTTTGTTTATGTGAACAAGTTTAGTTATTGTTAGTACAATTTAAAGATTTTTTGCTTTATATTCGCAATTTAACCCAGGAGAAAGCTACGGAACAGAGTTAGCATCATAGTTAATCAAGTTCAATATTTTCAACAGTCGATTATGTACGTTTCTTGAACAACGAATTACCATATTGAAAACGTCAGTCAACCGTCACTACCTACCATCGGTACCACGGATCTTGGCTTGTGTGAAAATCCGCCATCTGTGTCTGTTTTGGGCTTCTCCCTTCAAACTTCCTGTGACCATCAATCTTTCAAGATTGTTGCCTTCTCTTCTCGCGATGTCACCGAAGTATTCCAGGATTCAACGAAGACACAGGGATGACAGCCGGTCTCGTATGTCCAGTTCTGCAACGATGGATGCATTGGTGCGGTGAGATATCCAGGATATTAGCAGCATCGTTCTCTAGCACCACATCTGGAAAGCCTCAATGCGTTTGCGGTCAGCAGCTTTCAGAGTTCAAGTCTCGACTCCGTACAGGAAAATGGGGAAAACGAGGGTGTGGTACTAGTTTTATTTTTGTCCTTCATGAGATGTTTCTATCCTTTCATATCCTGTCTAAGTCATACATCGGAATGGCACTCTTTGCCATCCCGATTCTTCTCCTTATCTCTTTCCTGCATGATCCGTTACTGCTTCTGTTAGAGTCAATTTAAATGAAGTCCTCTTCAATTTCTAAGTTAAGGGACACTGTGAGTTCTTATTTCGAGGATCTATCAGCAACCGTCACTTTTGTTTTGGACTTGCTGATTTTGAGCCCTAGGTCTTCACTGGCTTTCTCCATTCTATTCAAAAGTATCAGCATCTCAGCTTCGTCTGCAGTTAGAAGAGAATAGAATAGAATATGCTTTATTGTACACCTTATACATAGAAATACAAATGATCTTAATAATAATATTAATGATAAGTACAATGGGAGGTCTTATCGCTAAAAGAGATCTCTACCAGACAACCTTAGGATGGATATAGAGACATCTAAATATACACATAACTAAATATATAAATATATACAGAACTAATATATACATACAATATACATATATATACCTACATACATACCCATGTAATAATATAAATAATCATATACTGGGAGAATACATATTATCAATATTCAGCACATAAACATTAAAACAACAATATTGACAGTTACAGTATACCTGCTAATGGAGCTATGAGTTTAGGTAGTGACTTATCACCATTGCTTTGAATACGTTTATTGATTGAACTTTTCTTATTTGAATAGGTAGTGCATTCCACAACCTTGTTGCAATAACGGTGAAAGATTTGTCGAGTAGAGTAGTGTCATGTGCGTATCAGAGGTTCGAGGCTTTGACTCCACCAACAGATACGCCACCATCCGATCCCTTCCCTCGAGTGCCCACCTGACAATGTATTCCCCGGAGATGTTAAAAAGAATCGGAGATAGTATACAGCCCTGGCGTACTCCTTTTCAAGAGCAAAATGGAGACTACTTTGTCCACTTTAAGGATGCCCTGGCTATTGTTGTAGAGCGACTGAAGGAGTGCAGTTAGATATTGTGGCACACTCATTTCATCCCTTCTGACGCAGTCAAAAGCTTTGCTGTAGTCCACGAAGAATAGTACTACTGGTGTGTTGAACTCATAAGCCTTCTCGATGATTTGCCTGAGATTCAGTATCTGTTTTCTAGTTCTCTTGCCTTTTGCAAAACCTGCTTGGTCTTGTGGAATTTGCTTGAAATAAATATAAATAAATATTAGGCCTAGAGTGCGGGTACAGGTGAGGCCACGCTGTCTTCTTTGTAAAATTGGCCACAATAAGAGCGCTACGTTTCAGCAATATCTTCGATTGTCCGTTCTCGTATTTTTTTCATTTTTTGGACACCAGGCTCACTTTTTCTTACTTACGTGTGTAAAACGGTGCAATCTTTATTATATATGTATACCGCTCACGAAAGATTTATTCTTTAGTTTTTACATATATTAGATTTTAAAAATAAATAAATTACTGCCCAACATTTGAAAAAACCAATATATATATATATATATATTTAAATCAGTGTGTAAATAAAACTTATTTCCTCGTGCAATCACTTGCATAAATCATTGTAATAATATTGTATTTCTTCATAGTTCTGCAGTCATTACTATAATACTATACGAACCTTTGACGCACTGAGCGATAAGCAGCGTCATTATAAATCACCAATCAGTGCTGGCAACACTACCACTGGAAAGTCAAATCAAGTCGACTGAAATTACGTCCGACCTCCATTCATCCTTCGTCGAAACACTGAACGGAAATTTTAAAATAATTTCGAAAAAAAGTAAAGTAAACAACTCTCCGGAAAAAGCCAAAAAATTGATTGTAATATAAATTTTTAGTGTTAAAATTTAATTTGTAATAAATATGGCATTAAAATCTTCGCCGGTGGTGTTTAGCTGGTTGTCGCGGTTATCTCACCGTAATTTCTCAAAATCTTGCGCTCTGGCTGCTAAACCTATGACAGTACGTGATGCCTTGAACAGTGCCATGGATGAGGAGATGACAAGAGATGAAAAGGTTTTTATAATGGGTGAAGAAGTAGCGCTATATGAAGGAGCATACAAAGTAACAAGGTACAAAGCCTTCCATAATTGCTTTTGACATATATTATATCATCATCATACCATACACTTATATGGCTAATATATATTTCCCTAACTGTTCTTGAAAAAACAGTATCTTTGTCATTTATTTTCAAAGAAAACTATCTTGTAATGTTACATAACCAAAAAGTTTGTTGACAGTGGTTTTGAATAAGATGATTGATGTCTACAGAAAGCAAAGATAAATTAAATAACTTTGTTGTATGATAAGTGTCACTAACCTGAACAAAATAAGTGTTTAAGTGAAGCACTAAATGAGCCCAGTATAAGATATTTATGGAATTATTTATTACTTAAGATTGTCTGATTATAACATTTTATGGGTAGGCCTTTTTGGCACAATAATAGAAGAGAAAACAATATGAAGATTGGAATTGAACCAACTAAAACCACAGTATTCCAACCCAAATAGGTTTATTGCATGGGGCTCAAGTATACCCTTGACTAACTGTATGTAAAAGTTGATTATATGAAGAAAAATAATATTAATATGATATTGATACTAACTCTGATATAATTTATTCTATAGTGCACTAGCCTCAGTTGTCACTCTTGTTATAATTTAAAAGTTTTCTTTTATTTTAGCTCAGGTTTATAGGTTTAAATTTATAATAAATCTATTTTGTAGACAATAGTACTATTCTGTAGAAAATAAGGTCTATATTTTTTTGTAGAAAATAGACCTACAGGTCTTGTTCCCGGAGGACTCCTTCCTAGGGTATACCCGGGTCCTCCTGCAATAGACCTCCTTGTGACGGAACACCGTGTGGTTTTAGTTGGTTCGATTCCGACATACCATATTACCGTTAGCTCCGGTGAGGTGACCCGTGGGGGTTTCCACATGATAAAAAAAAAAGAGCTACAGGTCTTAACTGATTTATAAGTAAATAATATTTTAAAATAAAATACTTTAAAATAATTATATTAGTTGGGAGTCATAGTTCCTATCATAAAATTTACTGTTAATCAAATCAAAACCATTTATTTCAATTAAACCAATAATAGTTATTTTTGAATTGTCAAGAGTAGGAGTCAGTCAGACTGTCAGTCATGAAGCTAGTTGCCTGTTCCAATACGTAGATGCTATGGAGAAGAACAGGCAAGAAACTCCAAGGATACTATTTTTCTAAATGTGTTTTACAAATTTCTGGTTACAATGCTTATTAGTGTAAATGAAATGTAAGGACAATGTAAGAAACCTACTATTCTAAAATATAAACATATGGGCTATTTACTACTATTCATTTTTAGTAATAGCTTTTGTATAATAACTTTGGTACCAGAAAAGTCACAAACAAAACCAGCACATTGCTATTGCCAGGCCAGGCGACTCCACTATGCCGGTAGAAATGTATGTGGGTAAATCCAATTTAAGCTTATAAATATCTGCTGTGCGCTTTCTTCTATAATGCTTACTTATTAATATAGTTATAAAGTTAGACTGACTAAACCCAAGGTATACTTAGAATGATGTAGTTCGATTTCATTATAAAATTGTGACAATTATGTGTAGGTCATGGTTTTATTAAGTTCTATTATTATCCTGACTAAAAATAAAATTTTTTGAATATGAAAGGCCAAAATTCTAATTTTTTTGAATATGAAAGAAAGTACAAAAGAAGTAATTGTTATTATTCTGTTAATGAATTCACCGGCTGATCTTGAAAATGACATTAAAA